>CM034152.1:653509564-653932053 GCA_019776745.2 Taxus chinensis
TCAAGACGCAAGAACTATTTAAAGACGTGCTTTTGTGAAATAAAATGTTTAAAATGGTAATATTTCAACTTTTACATTTGAAAACTCAATTTCTTTGTTTGTATATTTTCTTCATTTACTGAATAGTGTTTCAATTTAGAGATATAAATGATATCACAGGGTTTTTGTTTGGGATAAGATAAAGTAAAGTTTAGTTTTAAGAGAAACAAAAAAACTCTGTACATAAAGAAGCTAGTTTTAGCAAAAAAACCAACAAAAATCCAGGGAGGCTAAGTCAAAAAAACTTGACAGCACACACCCATAGAACAGAGCCAGACTGCTCAAAGTCTACATATTAAACATTAATATTTTTGACAAAAAACCTAAAAACAGAAAACAACCGAAAAAAAAAGGAAAGGGCAGTCATAGGCCAACCATTAGTTCTCCATGGCCTTGTTGCAGGATCTGGTGTTCGGCCTGCCATCCTTCCTACCTGCAACTTTAATAATCACCCGCTTAAGTATTTTCTCCTCCTTTTCCATAGTCTGGGTGTTCACACTCGTGGGATATTTTATGTTATCCTTCTCCTTGTCCTCAATCTAGGTATTCATGGCCTCCATATCAAAACCCTCATTAGTCTCAAAATCTTAATTGTCAGAACTACTAAGCATCAGCTTCATATTCGGATTTTTGTCCACCTTCACCTTTTGAAACTGAAGCATAGAGACCCTATGTTCCTGCATGACAAATTATGCTTAAATATCCCTAATTATCTTGTTCTAGACCTCAATATGGTGGCAGACCATCAATTATTGTATTAAGTTATTATTAACTTTGAGAATGGTATCGGTAGTCAACTCATCACACATCAGTTTAGCCTCCCAGTCCACAAAATCTTTTTCCATGTTACCAGAACTCTCACCCACATTCTGTACCCCCAGTTTCAAGTTACACAGAATGTCAACAATCCCCTCATAAACGTCTTTATGTTTCCTTTGCTTCATATGTTTGAGGGCTGACGCCAAGGTTTCGTCATCAGAGTCAGTATCACTATTCTGCACTAGTTGGGCAAGGATAATGGGTTTGTTCCTTTGAACTAACAGAAGAATCAATCCTTGATGAAGATGAACATCAATTTTATTATTTTTGAATTCATCGACGGTGGAAATTTGGGACCTGTAGAGGAAGAAAGCCAGACTCATGGCTTGGTTTCTACAAAAAAAAAATTAGAATGGAGAGATGATGATATAAAATCTTTCGAAATTTTCCTTCCAAAGATAGGTATTTCATGACCAAAAGGAAGATTTCGGCCCAACGATCAACAAGGTAAGTATGGGTTGTACCATCACCATAAGAAACAATATGTTCTTCGACCAAAAAAAGAGTGGAAATATCATGTTTTTTACGAGTTTTATCTTTATAAATTTTGAGCCCATCCATTTTAAGTCATGTTATCTCAGCTATGGATTCCTCAGAGACCCTAATTTTAACCCCTCTAAAATAAAATCCCCTATCAATTCAAGAATTTCTGAAATAAATAGAAAACATAAGGTCATTACCTTTAAGGCTCCGAATATACTTGGTGAAGCCCCCTTTGTGTAGCAGTTTCCACAAGACAGTAGTTTTTCAATTGATGGAAGGAAGTAGGCTCGATTCAAACCCTATCACCTCCCATAGTTTTCTCAACTTTTCTTTCTTTGAACACCAGAAAAATACAGTTGTCAATATCAAGAAACTTGAATAAATGCCAAATCAAATGAACCATAACATTTTCCAAAAATAAAAGGGTCTTTTCAAAATCCCAAGGGTGAGATTCTTGGTCACCATCATTACATAGCCTCCTAAGAAGTGTCATCATTAATCAATTTTATAATATTTTCCCAAGAAATATGTGTCCCTGGACATGTCATCAGATCTGACATGTCATTTCCTAGATTAGCAAGTGCATCCAAGAGTTTATTACCTGCTCTGTAAGTATGTTGGATGACAACTTTAACAAATGATTCTAAAATACCATGAGCTTTCTTGATAATGTTGATGTGTTTCTAGCCGCACTTACTCTTATCCTTTAGAGCATTAATTACACACAAAGAGTGGCCTTCTATAATGATGGATTTTAAACTCAGATCTTTGCACATCATGATGCCCCAGAGCATAGCCTTGGGTTCTGCATAGTTATTGGTATGATTACCCATGGGACCCACAAAGTCTCTGATACATCTACCCAAGTGATCACGAATCAGACCTCCTCCTGTAGCAACATTGTCCTTTTATTTGGCTGAGACATTAAAATTGAGTTTCAAGCAACCATCAGGAAGGTTTGACCATTTAACATTGTGGGTGACCCTCTCCCTCATAGGACTGATAGGAATGATGTCCATGTTACTAAGAATGATTTTTTTCCCAATCTTGGCACTTTTTAGACTGTTCCGCTTTAAAACATGAGAATTTTCTTTGAGATACTGTATCACCTTTTCAATAGCCTTCTCCAGGCTAGAAACATTGTTCCTAAAAATCCTATTATTGCATTTAATCCAGAGACCCCATAATGTGTGAGGGAGGGAAAGTTTCCATATTTCCTTAACCAAAGCATGCTGAAAATTGAAGCTGCATTGATCAAGAAGAAGGGCCACATCCTCGGGAAGGACCATGGGTAAATTAAAGAGACTAAGGACAACATAGAAGACTTGTAAGGAAAAAGAACATTCCAAGAAGATATGTTGAATTGACTCTTCATTACATTTGTAAAGACCGTATCAATTACTAATGATCATACCATTTTTTATTAGCCTATCCACAGTTAGAATCTTTCCTTTAACAACTTCCCAGAAGAGGATATCATAAGAAATTCATTTACTCATTGAAAGAAATATTCCTTTATTTGTTAAATAATAAAGTGTTAAAGGATATAATATTTTTTCTCCTAGGTTATCTATGATTAAATGAAGCCACATGGAAACTAAAATATTTAATTCATTGATATTTACTACTACAATAAAAAAATAATTATCAATAAAAAAAGGGTTGATGGTGCCCTCGCCCTTTTATTAAAATCATAAAATATTTTACAATGGATGTCTTGTGGATAAAATTATAAAATAACCTACTTACAATGAAGTAAATAGGAGAAGTTTTGGGAAAAACCCAATAAGATATGGAAGAATCCTCTTAATTACATAAAGGATATTTTTAACTTTGAATGCCTAGTAAAACCCTTCTCTAACTATTCCACCAAATCCCCCAATAATTTTCAATATTACCTAGAAAATATTGCCCATAAATATGAAAAATAAAATCTATAGAAAAAAACCAAAAGTATTCGAAATTAAAAATATCATTCTTTGTCTTGAAAATTTCTTAACACATTTAACCAACGCCTCCAACAAGTTCCACCATGAAAATATTTAGGATCACTCTAGACATCTTCCAAGTTCTCAACAATTAAGGAATCTTATTTATTTAAAATAGGGATTATGGAACGTCCATTGTTTATATAGTTATATCCAAAAACATGTTTTGTTTATCTCGAGTTATAATAAGATATCCTATTATATATTTTAGAATAATTTTTTGTTAATCTCATAACTCTTGCTAATTTTCTCAAGTTTAAGTTTTAATATTTTTGGTAATTCAGTCCTCATCTATCTCAAATTATTGTGGCTCAATTTTCAAGGTTATATAATTTTCATCAATCTAAATCCTTCCTTCTATATAGATTACTTAACCGTGTTCCAAGACCATCACTCATAGTCTCATATTCTCGAATTTCTTCCTTCCCATTTTTGAAAGGCTTGTTTTGATCAATAATTCACACCCTATTACGAAACTTAATACAACATTGCATGCCACCGAAACTCTTACCACTAAAAATTTGATGGCATAACCTTCTTTCTGTGTCTTAATCCCAGCTCCCCAAACAACCACAATAAAAATTTTCCAAGGGGAATTGAAGAGGGGGTTTTGAATGTGCCCAAGTCATAAAAAACGTATTTCATCTAGGTAGTAGAAATCATTTATACCATTGTCTTTTGACACACCATTATAATGCCCTCTAAATATTTTTCTAAAATTTCTTTAACCAATGAATTTCACCCCCCTCTTCTTACCACTTCAAAAGGGACAAAGACATGTCATTTCTGAACACCTTAGGCTAGGGATAAAAAATATAATGATAAATTTCCAACCCCTATCCTTTTGTGATGGATTCAGAATCCATGAAAATCCCGATGGATGTGTACACCATGATATGAATTTTTTTTCTCAAATGTGTTGTCTATTCAAGGATTTATTTCTTCTCCAAAATCTATTCTATCATCCCAAGTAGAAGGAAAAAACCCTAGGCTAAGATTCAAATTTATCTATATGACGAAAATATGACTACACAATACCTACAAAGTTTCCTCTTTAAAATCCATCACATCCATCTCTAATTTTGTAGCCACTTTTATATCCAATAGTATTTTATACAAAGATTCATCCACAATTAAACCCAATGATAATTGAATGCCAGTCTTACCTTCAAATATATTTGGAGTGCATCCACATTGAGACATCAAATGGTTATACCTCCATAACCTTCAATTTATTTTCTACTTTTGAAGACATCAATCTTTTGGAATGTGTACCTTCCAATTTTCCTCCAAATCATTTATGGGCCATAAAGAAATCCTATCTACCAAAGTGTGAGGGCTACTAGCTAAATGACAGGGTTTCTAAATCCTTCAAATTTGATTACCCTTGAGTTTTACCTTCATCTTTTTATTTTAATCTAAGCCTATTCTGAACCAAATAACCTTCCCTAATTACCTATTATGTTTTAAAAGGAGAAAATAGTAATAATGGTAAGATTTTATATATCTATATATTGATGTTAATCCTTTCACCCAATAAATGATTACACATATTAATGAAATTATCATATTAAACAGGTTGTAAAAGTTCTTTCCCATTGATATTTATATTATTGGCTTGAGGAATAGTTCCTTTTTCTTCAACCTTAATCTGCATTCATACAAAAGAAACATCCAAACCTATAGATTGAGGATCCAATTAGAAAAAACCATCTTGAATAGTCAGTAATGTTTTTAAATATCTCCCATTACCAATACTCTAATAGTAAAGAATATAGTACTCACCCAACAAAAATTCATCCCTTCTGCCATTTTAAGCTTCATACAACATACTTACCATGGCTAAACATGGATATTTTCCCCAAAGTAAACCATTTTTGAGATAGGATTTGATATATATATCTAGAACACTATTATTTTACAAATAACCATCCTTCAAAAAATTATTCAAAATTGTACCTTTGAAATCCTTGTCCATGTAATTTGAAGAGATGTTATAAAATACCCCACTTACTAACACAACATTCGGAGTATTCCTAATACTACCAAATCCTCCATGTTCTTAATTTATCATTCCCTAACCCATGAGGGATAAACACTCTTTTGACATGTGGGTTGATTACAACAAGATCAAAAAACTTAGAAGAACGAGTAAAATTGTCTCAAGATACAAAAAAATCTAGGGATTATTTTATCGTTAAGGCATATTAAAGACAACCAAACTTATTTTTAGCTTTATTTTTCTTATCATCGTATAGGGATTTAATGAAAGTAAGAATAAATCATACAAAATTTCTTCTTCTCAAATTATTTGAAGAAAACAATAAGGTCCCTAAAATTATCCTTCAATCAATAAGATTAATGTAATCCTACATCACTTTCACATGTCGCATCATTAATATCATTCCTTGACTTACACTCCTTAATGTATCACTTAACTAAGACATCTTAATATAATTATAGGGCCAAGGAAGGCTCTATATGTTGAATCTTTTTACAATTATTAGTGTTGTCATTGATGTCAAATGGAAAATGAGAAGTGAAGTATCATGCAGATAGGTGTCTGATAGTGATGAATAGTGGTATATGATCTTGAAAGATGGTTTTATATTGGTTTCAAAGTGCTACAAGTTCGAATAGTTAGGTTGAAGTCCACTGATGGTATGAAGAAGGTTGTATGCTTGGCTCAGATTCTCTATAAGTTTTAAATGCTTATTAAAGCATGTGCTAGAGTTTTTGGAGGTCATAGAGGTATGTATATTTGAGGACTCAATGAGATATTTCTAACAAGTCCAACTTTGTGTATGTTTAAGATCTATGGAGGAAGATGTGACAATTCTAAGATTTTTAGGTTGTGATGAATGACAGCAAGTAAACAGAGTCAAAAATAGGGACGCACGACTGAAGATGGATAAGACATGCAAAGAAAATCAAGGAAAAAAAAAAACAAGTTTCATATTTCCAGCAAGCTCCAAAGTACATGCACCTAGAGGATGTGAGGTTCTCATAATTAACCAAATGCTATAGAGTTTCAGGCTTTGAAAGGGTTCAAAAGTACTATGTGTCAGTATTCCATGTAAGATGAAGGAAATTGGGATCTAACGGAATAATACCTACGGAATCAGCTGTAGTTAAATAAAATTTTGGGTCCGCCCAAAAGTTGCATATAAAAGACACATGGAACCTTCTTATTGGTTCAATTTTCATTCTCTAACAAAGAGATGGAAAATGTAAACATTGAGAGTTCAAAATCTACAAATGTGCATGGATATTTTTTATTGGTTTAATCTTCACACTTGGAAAATACTAACACCAAACAAAGGCATGTGTATCTTTTGTATTGTGTTAAGCTTTGCATTCTGAAAAGAATGACACAGTAAATGTGTGTGGACCTGTCTGATTGGTTTAGGCTTCACATTTTAACAAATTACTTGTAATTTAAAGTGAATTACGAAGTAAATGTGGAGATTTTTCATTAGCTATTTTTTTGGGGTGAATGTGCAAGTTTGGTGTGACATGGAAAATCAAATTAACTCAAATTTTAATCGATGAAAAGTTCCATAAATTGCAGGTAATATATGTAAGGAGATTGGAAAGGTGTTGCTAAATAAATCATGTTGATTCATCTTGAAACAAAGGATAAATTTATGACATAAGTGTGTCTCATTTGGGCAAGTATATGAAGAAGCTTAATAGTCATGGAATATGAAAAATCATTATTTAAGGTGAAGGATCTCATGGAGAAACTCAAAATTCAGTTGCATGGAGTATTTGAAGAATTTCCACTAGTCAACCTACAAAAATGAAGCTCTGTGAAGGAATAATGGTCATGTGAAGAGTCATAAAACATGAAAATTCAAGATTCATTCATGGGAGACTATCTTGTTTATTTAAACTTGATTTTTTAGTATGAAAATTTTGTTGTTGCTGCTGTAGAGAGATCTATGTGAAAATTACGAGAAAGAAAATGTGTTGAAAACCATGGAAAATTAACATAGAAGAGGAGAAGAAGAGTGAGCTAATTTAATAGTCACCATCAGTTGTGAGAGACAAAAAAATTTGTGTGACAAAAATCTAATAAATTCTGAGTTGTAGTGTAGCATGTGGGGAGTTGTAGCTTCCCTATAAGTTGAATCTTACTAAATTTTAGTTGCTTCTGTACCAAATTTTGGGAGTTGAAGCTTCAAGACAAGTTGTAACTTGTGGAAGACTAAGTGGTTACTCTGTTAAATTTTGGAGTTGTAGCTCCTCGTTGAGTTATAGTTCAACCTTAAAATCATCTAACATTTGCAGGACATTTTTTCCTAAGCTTAGTTCTTGGCTTCAATGGGTTTCTTTCCCTTACGGGTTTCCCACATTAAATTTTGTCTCCTCATGTGTGAAAGCATATTTTCTACTCCTTCTCATTTATTATTAGATGATCATGTTATTCATGGTTAACATATTCAGAGTTGGTTAATTGAATCAGTATAAACAACACAAATAGTTAAATAATCACTGATTGACCCCCCTCTCAGTGCCTAGATTTACAACAATTGGTATCAGAGAAAGGCCTTGGTGTGGTGAGTTTAACAACTCAAGGGAGATCTAGGAAATTCACTCATGGTAAGTAATCAACCACAGAGTGGATTTTCTACCTCCAAATCTCCTCTATTTTATGGATAAAATTATGATTTTTGGAGTGTCAGAATGAAGACTTACCTAATGTAACTTGGTTTTAACATATGGAAATTTGTTGACTGTGGCTACACTATACCACCAATATAGCCCTTACTAATGCAACAGGAGAGAGAGCAAGGGAAAAAAATTCTAAATCCATGAATGAAATTCTCTATAGGTTGGCTAGGGATAACTTCATAAATTTCATGTAGTGTACCACAACTAAGGATATGTGAGAAAAATTGAAAACTATATATGAAGGACAAAAAAGTGTAAAATTGGCCAAGTTATAGACTTATCATGATCAGTTTGAAAGCATGAAAATAAAGGAAGGTGAAAATATTGCATCATACTTGCAAAAAATAGATGAAGTTATAAATCTGATTAGAGGATTATGAGATAAAATAGAAGAGAGTATGGTTAATCCAAAAAATGGTACTAGTTTTTCTCTATACTTTTCAAATTTTTGGATTCTTAATTTTTCCAAATTCAAAATTGATCAAATGTGCTTAATTGAAACTATTTGGGTTTTTTGAAACCCCAATTTTCAAAACACTCCTTAACGATCAATTAATCATTTAAAAATTCAACTTCCAAAATCAAAGGGAAATATTACAAATCCTTAATTCTCATAACAAGTTGAATTTGAAAATGCACTCAATGTGATATTAAAACTCAAAATTGAAATGTGCATTCAATTGACTGTTGTGGATTGTGGATTACAATATTTTCCAATTAATCCAATTTTGCATTTAAATTTTTTGTTTTATAAAATGAATCACATTAATCCAAATGATGACTTTTTATCTGATTGAAATCTTCACAAAACTTAAATGAATCCACAAGAAACAAATTTTTAACAAAGTTCACCCAAAAGCTACATGTTCGGATCCATGTAATTGTGAATTGATCTATTATTTCTAAAATATTTATAAATAACCCTTATATAGTGACAATCAAACCTTTATACCTGAATTGAAGCTTAGAAATAGGTTTAGGAACAATGATTTCATGTCAGAAATTGTTCACAAATTTACATGTGGCATCACAGGCATTCCACGATGCTTTTACTGTGAAAATGAGACCTTTAAACACAAACAAAGGAAAATATACAACTCTTCTTGGAAAAAAAAGAACACCATTGTCTTCGCCTCTGAATTTAGAGAAACTTTGCAATTTACACTGAGCTCCGAAAACGTCACTAGGTTCCTCAAAAATGAGGATCTCTATAACTACCCTATCCACTGGTTTACACAAACCCTACACTTGTCTTTTATAAAATCCTATGATCTCTTTGTTTAACCCATCAAGCCACCCAGGAAAAATGGTTGGGTTGATGTGCTTATACCGGAGAGGTCACCGGTTCAAATCTCCTCCCTATCTTTTGGCATTGACCATTAAATAAAAATAATAGGTAAATCCCACATTGGTAGTGGGGAGGTTTGTTTTGTTATTTAAAAAGGTCATATTATCCCTATCTTTGTGTGACATAGGCCACACCTTAGGTATTTTTTTCAGCCACACACCTATGTGATTGATGTATATAGCTTAAACTGCCCATTGTGGTCCAAGTCATTGATAGCCACATGATAGGTGTTGAGATTTGCATGGTATAAACCGCCTACTGTGAGGACCAAGTTGATTAGTTAAACCACCCATCCTGCTTCATTGTCTACAATGTTAAGATAAGCGTCGATCCATGTTAAATACGACCATTACATTTACCATGTGATCCACTTTGTTTGATCATTGAACATTTGATTGATTTATTAGTGGAGTATGTGGAAACGACCAATGTTGGCCCTGACATTTATGAGGATGACTCGCCATAGACTGAGTTGTATATAATCCTCCAATTCACTATCGCTTGGTATATAGAGGTTATCCCGAAAAATGTGGTAAACAATGTGATCAACTCTATGGTGAGTTGATCACCCCATCAAGTTAAATAATAGCTCACCCGAGAAAATTATCACCTTGCAATGCACAAATATTACTCTATAGACCATATAGTCCCACATTGATAGAGTTAGGAAAATAAGTGGCAATATAATTGAAAATATGATATTGATAATATAAAAAGGCAACAAATGTACCCCTCCTATATAAGAGTATGCCAACCCTGGCTGAGGGTCCTCGGCCAGCAAAAAGTGGGGCTCACCAAAGTTTTTGTTCATCCAAGACCATCTGTACTCAAACAAGAACTTTTACCTTTTTCACCTTTTACCATTTTTCCACATGTCACATCTGGATTGGACTGTTGAATAGGTTTAAACAGTTTCAACGCCAAACTTTGACTTGCAATATCTTTTGCGTATGAGCTATGTTTTATGAGTTCCACCTATCAACGGAAATCTCTTAAAATTCTCTGCAGGCATGCAATGGTTTAGGGAGATTTAGGGAATATTTTTACACTGAATAATCCTCTAGATCACTCCTCCCCAATAAGACTATTTTTCCCTCAAAAGGGAACCTTACCTCAGCTGAACTATCTATTGATCGTCTGCATATCACAAATAGTAGAGCCTAGTTTATAGCATGGTAAGTTTATTCAAAAATTAAAATAAATCAAAAACCATTAAAAGTAACATCACCCATGACCATTATTCTAATTGATATGACATTTGAATCTGTCATACTCCTCTGTACACTTTGATCCTACACCATTGTTAACAATGTAAATGTAACATGCATTCACAGCTTGTTAGTGCAAAATGTTTACATACCATTTGTAACTATGTTTGACAGTTTCAAATATTTAAGCCTAACAATAAGACTTATACATGTGCAAACGTCATGCATAGAAACAAAACGTTTGTATAAAGTTTACACACACAAAAATTGCCTACATGATATACCTACACAGTTTTTAAACAACAACATACTTAATACAATTTTTTAAAATCAGACATCTGATCACTAATCATGCCCCATGAAATAACTATACATGATGTTGTAAAAAATAATTTTACAAAACCATCAAAAGGAGAAATTACCCAAGTATGGTAAACCTGTCACCTAGATCTTCCTCTTCAGGTTACTTCACCAACACAAAAGCAAAATAAATATGGAAAGGATCCTTTTTACAAATGAATGAGAATTTTCCAATAATTTCTTTTTTAGTTTTCATATTCAACCATTACACTATCCAAACATAAAACTCATGAATTGTCTACCCACCTTTTTTAACACATTTTCTTATTTAGGTGGTTGATTCACTTCAGGTTTTTACCTAATTCACTGAATGGGTCATAATGGCTTGTTTAATATTGTTATCCTTCTTAACAAATTTTAATTTTTGTTCTGGATGAAGCTACCAACACTTCTCAATTACATGAACTTTCTTTTTACATTGATCACAATATTTTTGATCCATTTTTTTAGGATCCAAATTTTAGGAAACTTGCCTAGACTGCTTTTAGCCAAAACAAGTTTAGGAGAATGAAATTTCTCAATGTTTTCCAACAAAGATTTGTGTTACTACATTTAGACACATAATTATTAGACAACCCACAAAATTTACATGGTCAACTGTACAACATTGCTTGCATATTACAACTAAAATATAGAAAGTAGATCATTTTGTTTACCTTTTTATTTACGATTATGGTAAACCAAAGGTGGGCGAATTTCAATACCTCTCTATGGTGAATTCTTACCAGATCCTTCTTCTGAAGATGATCCACCTTATGCTATCAACGAATAATATTTTCTATTAGAAGCTTGTCTTCTTCCAGCAGTCTTGGAAATATCTCCAATTTCCTTTTCACATGCACTAGCATACCCCATTCCTGCATAACGAGGTCATTATTCCACCTATATGGGGTTAGTTATGCCTTGATTTTTCTTAGCAAGGCTGATTATATTAAATCCCATATTATTTAAAAGTTTAGATCTTATACCTTTGGTGTATTTTTCAAATCCACCTAGTACAATATTAGAATCCAACTTTTCTTGGGGAGAGGAGTTAGGTTTTTTCTTATTTACCATGCATTCATCTGTCATAGCAAATGCGTCAATAGTAATAGGTAACTCTTTCTTGGGTCTATCAATTTGCAACACCATTAAGAGCTCATCCTTAGATTCTAGCTCATTTTTCATACTACCAATTTACTCCTCAAGGATAACAACTGACATCTTAGGAAGGCATTTTATTCGTGTATATGCTAACTGTATGATTCAATTTCCTTAATCTTTTCCTTGTTTGAAAATTTTCCCATATTTTCATGCACACTTGTTCTTCAAATTTCTGCACACTGCAATGAAAGATCAAGCCTAAAAAATGTAAAACCACTAAAATCAAGTCAAATGAAGCAAAATCAAGAGCTAAACAAGATCTGATACCAAACTTGATCTGAAAATGGTACTGGTTTTTTTCTATACTTTTAAAATTTCCAAATTCTTAATTTCTCCAAATTCACAATTGATGAAGTGTGCTTAATTGAAACTATTTGGGTGTTTTGAAACCCCAATTTTCAAAACACTTATTAACGATCAATTAATCATTTTAAAATTCAACTTCCCAAATCAAAGAGAAATGTTACAAATCCTTAATTTTGATAACAAGTTGAATCTAAAAATGCACTCAATGTGATATTAAAACTCAAAATTGAAATGTGCATTCAATTGAATGTTGTGGATTGTGGATTGCAATATTTTCTAATTAATCCAATTTCCCATTTAAAGTGTTTGCTTTATCGAATTAATCAAATTAATCCAAATTATGAATTTTTATCTTATCAAAATCTTCACAAAACTAAAATAAATCCACAAAAACCAAATTGTTAATGGATTTCACCCAAAGGATACATCTCCAAATCCACGTAATCATGAATCGATCTATTATTTCCTAATTAAGTGCAACTAACCATTCTATACTCAAAATTAGACCTTTATACATGAATTTAATCTTAGAAATAGGTTTGGGAATTCTTATTTCCTATTAGAAACTGTTCACAAATTCACCTATGGCTTCATAGGCACTCCATGGTGTTTTTCCTATGCAAATGCGACCTTTAAACACCTAGAACAGAAAATATACAACACTTCATGGGAAAAAAAGAACACCATTTTATTTGTCTCTAAATTTAGAGAAAACTTTCTTTTTATACTAAGCTCTCAAAACATCCCTAGGGGCCTAAAAAATGAGGATCTCTGTAACCATCCTATTCACTAGTTTACATAGACCATGCTTTTTTCTGTTATAAAATCCTGAGAGCTCATTTTTTTAACCCATCGAGATGCCCATGTTATATTTTTGGGTGGATGTGTTTAGACTGGAGAGGTCACTAGTTTGAATCTCCTCCCTATCTTTTGGCATCGATCGTTTAATAACAATAGTGGGTAAATCCCACATTGGTAGTCTAGAGGTTTGTTTGGTTATTTAAAAAGGGCATATTAGCCCTATCTTCACGTGGCATAAGCCATACCTTAAGCCTTTTTTTTTCCACCCAACTACGCACTTGTTATATAGAGCTTGAACTTCCAATTGTGAGTCGAGTCATTGATAGCCACGTGATAGGTGGCAAGTTGTTCATGGTATAAACCGCCCACTGTGTGGGCTGCATTGATTGGTTAAACCACCCATCCCGCTCCCTTGGTTGAGCTATTAAGATAAGCGCTAAGTTATGTTCAATACGACCATTACATTAGCCATGTGATCTGCTCTTTTGCCCAAGTCATATGGCCTTGGTTTGATCACTGAACATTCAGTTGGTTTGTTGGTGAAGTATGTGGAAATGGCCAATGTTGGCCCTAACAGTTATGAGGATGACTCAACATAGAATGAGTTGTATATAATCCTCCAATGCACTATCGTCGGGTATATAGATGTTTTCTCGAACAGTGTGGTAAATAATGTGATCAACTATGTGGGGAGTTGATCACCCCATCGAGAAAAATAATGGCAAAGGATTTTGACAGAGTTTCTTTGCACTTTCTTGATAATTTTCTAGCTAAAATTTGGTTTTCAAAATAAATTCAGAAGGATTATTAAGGCTTGCATTTTTATAGCTAGATTCTCAGTAGTGGTCAATGGTGAACTAGTGGGATTCTTTTCTAGCAGTAGGGAATTAAGATAGGGAAATCATATATCCCCTCTACTTTTTATTCTAATGGCTGATAGCCTTAGTAGATCCATTACCAAAGTTCTCAATGATGGGATTTTAAAGGGAATCAGACCTACTTCTGCAAATCAAACTGCTTCACATTAGAAATTTGTTGATGATAACAATTTTATTTTTTGATGGCCTCCATCTTTGAAGCTAAGGCTATTAATTTCTATTCTGAAATTATATGAGTTTACCTTAGGACAAGAGGTTAATTTTGATAAGAGTTCCACATTCTTTTTTAATACTCCACTGGAAAGGAAAAAAATAATCACTCATATTTTGGGTTGTAAAATTAGTTTCTCTGCCCATAACATATCTAGGTCTTCCTCTTGGAAATAATAAACTTTCCACAACATTTTGGAATGGTTTACTTGACATGTTTCAGAAGAAAATGGTTGGATGGAAAGGGGTCATTCTCTCCAGTACTGGAAAATGTATCTTAATTAAAAGCACATTACAGAATTTACCTATTTACATTATGTCTCTCTACAACATTCATTGTCTTTTTATGGACAAATTGAAAGGATTCAAAACAAATTGTGGCTGGCCATGGAACAACGATTGATGTATCACTTGGTGGCATTGGGAATCAAGTTTGTACACCTAAAAGAATAGGTGGACTAGGCATTAAAGATATCAAAAAAAATGAATATGGTTTTAATTGTAAAAATGGGATGGAGAATGCTAACAGAGGAGCAACCTTGGACTGAATTAATTAAAGCAAAGTATCTATCTCAACAAAAATTGAATTCTTTCCATTATGATGATCAACTACCCCAGGGTTCTATTTTCTAGAATAATTTGACCCAAACAAGGAATTTTATCAAACAATGGTGTAAATGCAAAAGTGGGAAATGGCAAGTGATATTCATTTTTTGAGTGATAATTAGACTAGTTTCATTTTAAATGATAAATTTGGCTTTTTCAAAGATATTTTAGTTCAAAAGTATGGAACTAAAGTCAAAGACTACATTGAAATGGAGGGAAATAGAAAAAGATGGAATCAGCTTAAGGTGGAGATGAATGAGCCAAATTCCATAATTTCCTCACTCCAAAAGCAGATAGATATCATCCCACTGAATCAAATTAATGTGAAGGATGAGCTTGTTTGAGATAATTCATTTAATGGATAATACACTTTCAAATCATGATACAATTCCTTTTTTGAATATCTCCATTTTGATTTTAAATGGAGCAAAATTTGGTTGCCTGAACTAACTCCTAAATTCAATTTCTTTTTTTGGCTTGTCCTCAAAGGAAGAATTCTCATGAATGACAATTTAATCAAGAAAGGTTTTTATCATGCCAAACATGTGTTGCATATGTAAAAAGAAGGATGAGTACATCAAACACATTATGTTACATTGTGAGTTTTCTTCAAAGATCTAGAGTTATACTTTTTCAAAGTTCAATATATGTTGGACATTGCTAAAGGAATTTTATAAAACTTGGGAAAAATGGGGACCCCCCATACATTCATTACATAGTTAGGAGATTATGGAAACTGAATTTTCCTCATATAATATGGATAATTTGGAAAGTCAAGAATGATATAATATTTAGAAACAACAAACAGATTTGTAAAACAAGCTTCAATAAGATTGGTAATGCAGTCAAATATAATATTGAAAGATTTAAACCTCCTAAGAACAAGAAATATCCTAAAAATGAAGATGTTATACTTTAAATTGTAAGATTGATATTGAAAATGTTCAGAAATAAAGAACTCTAACCATTGACAGGTCTTCAATACACTAGATCACCCCTCCTAATTCTTGGTGTAAACTAAATTTTGATGGAGCCTCTAAGAGAAACTCAGGTGTAGCTGCTGGTGGAGGAATTCTACAGGATCACAAAGGTTGTTTAATTTTTGCTTATGTTGGCAGAATGGGGCATCAGATTAATCGCTATGCTAAAGCTTTATCAGCTTTATGGGGTTTAAGACTTGCTAAAGAATGCAACATTTAGAACATTATTGTTGAAGGAGATTCCTTGAATGTAATAAATCATCTAAACCATATCCATCCTCCAAGATGGATAATTAAGGATTTCATTGAGGAGTCTATAAATATTTGGCATACCTTCAATAACCTTAAAATTGGCCATACCTATAGATATGGTAATAGGGTGGTAGACACTCTAGCTAACTATGGAATTAGTAATAACTTCATCACTTGGAATTATGAAAAGAATACCCCTATTGAAGTACAAAAATCTATTACCAAAGATAAATATGATAGATTATATCTTACGTATAATCACTAATGGGATTTCATGTGATTTATTGGAAATGAAAGTTAACACATGTGAGAGGAGTACATGTATTTATAATCATCAAAATTTGCATGCTCGACGGATCTGTAGATGGATGGTTAAAAATAGGTTTAGGAAAGACAAAAACAAATTCTTCACGAGTTTCAAGAAGGTTACATGCAGAGACAGAAAAATGGGGGGAGTTCCATGTCAAATAGAACCCAACTGTGATCCAGCATGGAAAGAAAACATTGCGATGTGGAATTATCTACAGATTGGAGGGATCACTAACTTCATTGAGAGAATCCAAGGCCACGACCAGAACATATTTGTGCATTTTTATGCAGACTGGAAACAACAGAGGGTAAATTATGGTGGGAAAAATGTGTTGATAACAAAGGAAGATTATTGCAAAGGTCACAGGCCTCACATTGGATGGAATTAGATTTTTCAACAAGAGGGTTGATAAAAATGTAGAAGCCAAAAATTTTGTTGAAATAGGGGAAGATCTCCTCTTTTTAATGGCGGGTATAAAGGTTAGTTCCATCCCAGAACCCTTTGATGAAATCACCAAGATGATGGTCTCTTTATTTCTCTTGAAGGTAGGTACATCACTATCCCCACAAAACACGTAATTTTTCTTAACCATTTTAGGAGAAATATTTTTGTTCGCTTCTTGCACTATCTTCTAAATTCAATGGAGCATTCCATTCTTTATTTCCAAAAGCAAACCCAGGCCATTCCCCTCTATCAAGGTCTTATTTTCCCCCTTCACAGATGTTGTCTCTCTCAATACCCTGTCATACCTGTTACCCTCGTCACCCCACCCATTCCCATTCACCCTATTCCTACTTTCAACCTAATCACCAGCTCAAGTCAAAGGAAATTCAAGACAAAAAACCCTTCCTTCTACAAATTGAAACCCTCTTCATTTGGAAGAGTCCTCAGGAGTAGAAAGGATATTCAAATTTCCCATAATTTGTTAAATATCAGCACTATAGGACAAGACAACATTACTCAGCACGAGAAGGAGAATCTTCTTCACATAATGGAAATCTTGGAAAAAGAGGTGGAAAATATCAAAAAGAAATGCCTCAGCTAATTAAGCAAAGGGGGAAAAGAAAATTGAAGGAGGAGGGTGATATTGGGGAAGATCAGATAAATAAAATTTACAAGAAATTGAATTCCTTGAATAATAGACTTGGGAAATCTAAGGATCGACATGATCACAACATTACAATTTTCAAGGCTATATGTGATTTTCTTGAACAATAGGTCAGAAGCATCACTATGCTCAGTGGAATCTCATAAGACATTTGGGGCACTAGAGATGAAAGGAACCAGATCATCTCATAGCTAGATGAAAAGGACCCCACACATGTCACCACTTAAGCATTATTTACCTCACTTTAGACTGTTAAATCATGAATCGACAGAGATTCAAAGAAATAACTTCTTCAAATAAGTCTGGTTGCGAGCAGGATGTTGTTTTGTTGGTGATAGTTTGTTTTTTAACTATTGTTTTTTTATCAATTTTATTCCTAGTATGATCCTCCTTAGTAGTTCCTTTTTTGGCTATTGTTTGGCTTATTGTTATATCTAGATTTTGATCCTTTTTTTCTACTTACTCTTTTATATTTGGTTGTTGAGACTTTTTCTGTATCAGGGTATAGTCCCTTCAAAACTATTTTCCATTAATAAAAAAATGCACGTATAAATTGAGTACAAACATTGCTAAATAAAATGGGTCTTTGACTCAATGTGCCCCTTTTGATCACCGAACAATCTATCATCTGGACATGATTTATAATGGAATAAATCCAAATAAAAATGTGAGAAAATTACTGAGGATGATAAAAACTTTTACCTCATTCTATCCCACCAATCTAGACTCCACAAGTACAAGATGATGTATTCGTTGTCAACTTAGACTAGCGTTGATCAACCTATTTGGAGAATAGCAAGTTTAAAAGTTTGATTACCTACTCTGATACAAACTTGATTTGAAAATTGACCAAAAATTTTCCCTCGATCATGGACCCCTTATAGGCTTTAAATTATTTTCCAAACTTACCCTGTTAAAATCAACGTAAAGAAATTCAAGAATTGAAACACACTACACACAGGTTGATAACAGATTTTGGTAGAATGCCTACATCTCTAGGTTCATTAATAGAACTGATATATTATCTACTTCAATGACTATAACAAATAATACAATCTAAGAATGATAATATTGAATACATAAGAACAATAATCTTTATACCAAGTAGTTATCCTGGAAGATTCAATCCAGTATTCTATCCATGAATACATCTATGCCTTCATTTCTCACTGCTAAGTATTCTCCTTCATGGTACAATGCCCAATGGCTCCCTGATCACTCTTCCAGATGCTATTA
This sequence comes from Taxus chinensis, assembly GCA_019776745.2. NCBI lineage: Eukaryota > Viridiplantae > Streptophyta > Pinopsida > Cupressales > Taxaceae > Taxus > Taxus chinensis. Next base: position 653,528,317 of record CM034152.1, read on the forward strand.
TGACACCATATGGATCCCCAGTTAGTCTTATAGACATGACGTAATTTAAAGCTATGTCTTAATAAGCCTTAATAAGCCAGAAGAACAAGAACCTCCTCCACAACCACCAAGTGATAATCCTCGGCTTATGAAGTAGATCTAATCTTCCTTTACAGAATATCTTATGGCATTAAAGTCTGGGATCCGAAATATGTAGTGTGGCTCAAAGGGCCTATTGGATAGTATTAGTAATTACCAATAACAATATTGCCTATTAAAAATAATAGGTCTTATCTCTCCATATTTCCTATATTAAAATAGGTTGTACATCTTTATAATGTTTCCCATGATCACCATCAAACTTCACCAGTCGTGCTTCTCGGCTCGGACTTAAATTATGTCTTCTTAGAGAGAATTCAGAGATACAAAATAATATTTCACCTATTAAAAATAATAGGGCTTAAAAATAATAATAATAATTCCTATAATAGGACTTATATATTATATTCGTATAACATTAGGCCTTGGCTCTGAAAATATGCACATAGTAAATATAGGACTTTAAAATAATAATGCCTATAAATATTATAGGTCTTTCAAAATAATAATGGCCTATATAAAATAAATATAGGACCAATTACATTCATAATATTATCCCTAAGCCTCCACGGGCTTAGTTTGGGAGAGACTAATCTCCACAAATGAGCTTGTGTAGAGGAGGGGTGTCGAAGGCCTTTAATAGGCCAAAACCACCCGCATATCTTGTATATGGGGATTATCACCCTTATATTATCACAACCACCTATATAGGTGGGTTGGTTAGGTTGTTCCATTTGAAATTGAAAAGTCAGGGGATCAAATCCCTCCTCCCACATAACCAACAACTATTTTCGTTGACTCGACCTGGTCCAAGTGGGCTCCACTGCTGCTCCAGCCAAATCCTCCATCAACATTACCCTTTTCCGAGCACTTATACCCTGTATGTGGATTATCCCACATGCACAACGTGTTTGATGAGGAAGTAATTTTTTATATCCCATGGTGGATAAGGATAATGTGGCTTAGGCAACATCCTCAAGCATTTTTCCATGCCGTTAAGAGTAGTTCAACCCACCTAGATGAGATCGTCGAGTTGTAGAAGAAACTTTCCCTTGCATTTCTTGAACTTTCCAATGGACTTAGTGGTTTCTTGATACACAACTTTCTCTATATTGTCATATAGCTCGATGAGCTATTCTTATAACTTGACTGAGTTGATGGGTTAAAATGATGGTAGACCTCATGGTGGCCTGAGGACCCACGAAGTGGAAAATGTTTTTGTCAATCGTATACAAAGATGAAAATGAATTTGAATGATGAAGACAAAAGTTACACACCTAAAAACATCACCTTTACACGATCATACTTGTCCAGTGTTTTTTTGACTCACCAATTGACCAAGTCCCCTCTCGAGAGTTGACCAACTTTGACTAGCCATCATTTGTGTTTACTAACTTCATTTTTTACAGTTGAAATAGTCAACGAAAAGCTCTCAAAGTCATCATCCACACTATTTTGATCCTGATAATTTTAGGTAGCACCCTATAAGTAAATGTTCCCCATGGGAAAGTAAAATGCATTTGTTCTTTATCCTCAGGTACTAATGTTATTTAGGTTTACCCATTGAACCCATCAAGGAATGAAAAGGATATATTTTTCTACATAAATTTTGTAAGACTTGATCAATAAAAGGTAGTGGAAAATTATCTCGATGTGTTTCCTTATTTAATTCCCTATAATCCACACAAAACCATCCATTTCCCATTCATTTGAGGAACCAGAACTAATGTAGAAACCAACTGGCTATCTGCGATTGGATAAATGAATCCTATCTATGCAGAAGTTTTTCATTTTTATTTTTTTATAATGTCATCTTAAGGAAGGGTCTATCCTTCTTTGGGGTTGTTTTCCTAGTCTGCAATCAATGGTGTACATATGGTGTGTAAAAATAATACGATGAATACCCTTCATTTCTCTATATTCCAAAGTAAAAGCTTGAGGATTAGAGCATAAGATTTTAAACAAGTTAAATTTTCTTCCTGACTAGTCAGCCAACTATTGAATGACAATGTTTTCCCTGGGAAAATAGGTATTTATTTGGTATCTAGATGAAGATAATTCACAACAAGGTACTCTCTCAATAATATAGTCAACTGACACCTATGGGGAAGTAATATGTGAATAGAAGTGATATTTTGAAAGATAGACTTGGTCAAATCTATATTCCGTGCAAAATGGCAAGGTGATAAGATGGTTTTTTTCATCAATAAAATCATCTCTTGTTTCCATTAGTTATAGCACATGACTAGAAATAGACCCGTCGCAGTACCTGAGCACATGACTTATACTTTGTCCAACGCAGGACTCATGGTCACCATCCTAAATTTGATCTGAGTGTTCTTGAATTATGACCATAGACAAAGAAGAGATGTTGTGCTCCTATTCATCTCAATTTTCCTTACACCACTAATTATTTTATGTTACAAAAGTTTTTGTGACAAGGTAAATTGGTAAAAAAAAATTGAATCATGTCTATTTTTAATCACCATACTCCCTATTCTACAATCTATGAGGGGGCAGTAGTGGCTAACCAATGGCATTCTAGGATTAAAGGGTAACCAATATTCCTATTCTTCGTGTTTATGAACAATGAATTCTACCAAATAATACCATTACTCAATGGTGATGGTGACATCTTCTAAAAATATTTTTTCTCTTATTTACAGATAGATCTAACATTTGTAAAACTATAAAGGTTGAATGTACTGTAAGGAGTGATAGTGTGGAAAGAGTATTTGTGGTCATATTATTGATAGTAGCTCATAGGCTAATCAGGATGTTTCGGATCTAGACATCTGTTATGAAAAATATAACAATAGGACTTCCAGAGGTCTCCATATATAGGAGGGTTCATATTCCCTTCCATTATACTAGCAAGTTTCCCATCAACATGGATTATTTTAGGTTGATTATTTCTTTTTCCTATAGCTTTAAAGTAGATCTCCTTGATGTTTTTGTTGCAAATCAAGAATTTCCTTACGAGCTTGTAATAAGAGAATCCCAATACTCAATTTTCTAAATCCCTGAATTAACTCTAACTTTGGTTATGCAGGGACTATACAGTTGTGTTTCTCAAAGAGTCTAGATGGAAAAGTAATATCAACTCTTGGTTGAGTTGTTTCTTCAAAAATAGGATTGGTCTGCATTTTTTTTGGCTTTTCTATATCTTTAAATATTTCTTCTATAATGGCCGAGATGAAGGTTTTGAGGTAACATTCTTTGAATAAAAAAATATATTCCTACAATCCATAGTGTTTACTATGGGATTTTTATATAATTCCATAATAATAAGTTGGGTTAACCTGCCTCACATTTTTAGGGTTTTCCATAAGTTTTACTTCTGTATTTGTGGCTATGGTAAGTTGTTCGGATGGACTACCCTTTGTAGGTAAAAAGTCAAAAAATCTTTTTTAACTTGGGGTATTCTTTGATTGTAATATTGTTGCTTAATCCTTGAGGTATATTCCATATGTTGTTGGTATTGAGGATTAAACTATTACCAAATGGTGGAATGTTTGAATGTTGAGCCCAGGGTTGTTGATAGTAACTTAGTGGTGCACTCCACTGAGGAATCCAATCCTATGAGAATCTTTTTGATTCTAAGGTTAAGGGTATGGCCATGGCTTATCCCATTAATTTTTGACCCATTAGCACATTTTGGCATGTATGACATATTTTGATTTGACTGAAAAATTCCCTCTTTGCTCTCTGAGCTATAGAGTTTAACTCAGCTTCTTCTTGCATTTTTTTTCTTTAAATGGTTCTTCAACAAGGGAAGCAATCCACATTATGTCTATGATATGCCTTAGTTCACATACAAGACAAAAAAAAATGTCTTATCTGAGGGATAGTCCTTCAGCACATGTTTGTCCCTACTTCTTGGGTAGTAGATGAACAAAGGATTTGTATTCCTAGCTTCTTCACTGTGCATGGTTTGTACTTAATGAGCTGAACTAAAGATATTTTTTTCAAATTCATATAATTTATTCCCTTGGTCTATAGATATATCATACACTAGCCATTTTATCTTTCTATCTATGAATGTGAATGGTCGAGTTAGGGAGTAATTCCTATATAGGTCAATGATGTATGTAAATTATAATTTTTCATGTCTCCCTTTCCCAAAAGAGTGAAGGCTTCTTGTGTGTCTTCATCGAATCCTTTAAGGAATAGAGTTTTGAGTAGATTAATATACATACCATTACCACACCTCCTATGAAGGAAGAGGAAGTGATCCCAAGATAAGATTCCACACTCATCATCCTCATATTGTTGAATTCTATTATTTAAATTTCTTCCTTCCTTTCCCATACTCTATAATAGTCTTGGTATTTATCCAAGAAAATTGTTTCCATCTGTTGCCAACTATGGATGGAGTTATGGGTTAATCCCATGAACCATACTCATAATTGTCTTTTAAAGTGGAGGGAAATAAATTGAGCTTCAAAGAATCAGAAGTATAAACATAAGTGAGGTGTCAATAATTTGAATTCAAAATGAAACTAGAGAGGATATTCTAAGACTAATCCCCAGAAACCTGGTAAGATTGAAGGGGATATATTTTTTATAGGATCCTGATTGTTAGGATCTAGTTGTATGGGATAGGTAATGTTCTTCAAAGTGGAGGGTTTCATTTTATTCACCATCGAGGTTATGTACATCATCATCCATCCTTACTTGGTCAGCAATTTTTTCCACAAGCTGGTTTTAATGGGGGTTTTGAAGTATTTACTCTAATGAATATACCTTTACATCTCTCTAGGTATAAACATAAAATCCTATCATACTGGGGATGGTTCCCTTCACTATGAAATCTTAACTTTATTTTATTATATTCCACATACTCCAAAGCAAAGAGGATTCTTTCTATCACCAAAACGTCTTCTTATTTCACAATAATAAGTTATGGAAATTAACTTTCTGAATGGAAACTTACAAGAAAACCAAGTAGCTTATCTAAGCTATAACCGTAACCTTTTAAAATACCTTGAGTTCCACAGAAACATCGCTAAAAAGTGACCAGTGTCATTGATAATTACACTTTATTTATATTGTGTTTATCACTCCTAGGGTGGTTTCCACGGTTGTTTACAACAAAGGGAACAGTTGGGATTGTTCTTAAAGTACTTACTTAATAAATAAATTAATTAAATGCTTTACTAATTGCAATTAGGAAATGAATTGTATTGACAACAAAATACTATTGAATATAGGATTAAAGGTAATGGAAATTAAGCAATTTGATAACTCAAATAAATGTGAAATACATAAAGGAAATGAACAATAAATGATACCTTCTCCTTAGAGAGGAGTGGCGCTTGCTCATTCCCACCGATCATGTTCAACATTGTAAGTTACATGAATAAATTTTTCCACTGAATCTATAATTTATTTAATTGAAATATCTTCATTTTACAATAATCGAATAACTTTCTATTTATATTGAGTTCACTCTTTTATATTCTGACCAATCCTAGTCACTCTAGGAGAGGACTAGTTATTATAAATTAATAACAACCATTATGTGGATGATTCCTATAACAAAGACTAGTTGTTCTAATAATTACAATCATGGAAGGATTAATCTATTTCATGTTTGGATTTAACTAATCTTGGTAACTACAAATGACACTTGTAATTGACTCCTTTGAGAAGTTGTTGATGGAAAATCACAGCACCCATCTGAATGTTTGCAACTCGATGGGTTGAAACTATCAGTGTGATTACATAACATGGAGCTTTTCCAAAAGTGTGGAACTTTGAAAATGGGAAAACTCTCTGGATGAAGGTCGGTTCCTATTTATCTGTTCAGGTGTAAACATACAATTTGCATGAGGATTTACTCTAAAATCTACTCTAACTTGCCAAGGAGACAGGGTTAAGAAGATTGCAAGAAAATAAACCTAAATTAACAGAGGTGATACACCAAAGGAATGTTGAACACCTACTTTTCCATTAAACACAAACCATTAAAGATGATAAAACCACCTTGTTGCACAGATAACCAGGATTGTAATGAAAGATCATGGAGAATGCAATAAACACAGAGAAGGTTGAAATCATCCACAAACATGCATTATTGCTCCAAAATTGATACAGTACATTATAATGGCCAAGAGGAAAGATTTAAATTATAGTTTAATGGGAGGTTCTACCATCCATCAAATCCACTTGCAGGAAAAGAAAAGAAAGGAGGGTGCAAAGAAAAATTATCTTGAACCTTTAGAAAAATTCCCCTCCTTACAATATATAGGAAGAATTAGAGAAAGGGGAGAGAAGAATCTTGTTGTCTCCTGATTACAAGTTTTCATTTTCCAAGTTAAATTTGAAATTTCGAGCTCTTATTCGTCCTAAAGTATTTCAGGTAAGGGTCTGTAATTTTTCTTGTACATAAATTGGGAAAATTGGTTGCCTAGTGCTGTTTAAATCTTTGTTTTGGTAGTAAAAAGGATAAATTCTCCATTTCCCCTAGTCTATGCAAATAATATCCTCTTTACAATCTCCTTTTTACATCAAAATTTTTCACTTCTTCTATGGTCTAGGTCGTCAAATCATTTTTTTGCCATTCAGCTTGTGAAGGATAATTAAAAAATTGGACTCAAAATGACTGAAATTCTCTTCCTCTATGTATTTTTCCCACTAGTCAAGAACGTAGGGGTTTAATTGGTTACATTTCACATTTCTCCACAAACATCTAGAAACACTCATCAAATTCACACGAGTCAAAATAATGGACTTAGTATGTGGTGTTATCCAAAATTCACCCCCCAGGGTTAATTTGATAACATGCATCAGAATTCTCAAGTCCCAGGCAGATAATTGATTCAGAGCAAACATCATGTTTCTGGGGTTCCCTCAGATTTTTTCTAACTCCCCTGACCAAAGAAGGAAAGAGCAAAGCTCTGAGAAAATGTGAAAAAAGTTGCAGAAACAAGCTCAGGCCAGAAAAAATCACGAAAAATGGCTAAGTCCTTGTCCTAGGACAATGAAGGGACATTTGGGACGCCAAGGTGCGGATCGCCGAAAAGCTGCAGGCGGCCGAAGCAGCAAAAGGACAAGTGGGACAAGAGTGCGTGAAGGACCCGAACCGTGGTTCTGAAACGGGACAACTTGGGACATCGGGACCAGAAGGACGCGCGTGCGCGAGAAGCTGAATCGGCTGAAAGAGGAAGAAAATTGACTAACTCGCTGAGCGTGGTTTGGGACAGTTCGGGACAAGAGTACGCAGAGTACGTGAACCGCCGGATCAGCTGAAATGAGAACTTTCAGTCTGGGAAGCAATTGGGACATTTGGGAGTGATGACGCGAACCGGCCGGTTCACCCGAAACAGAGAAAGTTCGTACTGGGACATCTGGGACGAAGGGACGCGCGGGACGCGGATCGCCGAAGGAGCCGAAAGCCAATCAAACAATGCCACGTGTCATCGGCCAAATGAGGGACGAGGAAGCCCATTTCGGGCGGATCGGAAGTTTTTGGCCCAAGCAGTTTGGGACATCCAGGACATAAAGACGGAAGGGCGCGAAGGAGCCGAAAGGGCCGAGAACCAACCAGATCACGACACGTGTCGCAGGGGAAAGAGTCCAAAGGTCAAAGGGTGAATTTTGAGGGGTGAGCCCGAGCCAATCAAAAGAGGACACGTGTCCTATGGAACAGGGAATCAGAGCCTCGTGGAAGGGTTAGAAAATTTGCATAAGTGTTTGGCCGAAAAGGTAAAAGCCAAGGTCTGCCCCGCAAGCCCTGTCGTCCAATCAATAGCATGCCACGTGTCCAAGTTTAAGGGGCCCAAAAGGAAATTTCAAAAGAAAGTCCCGCTGAAAGGTAGAGGAGAGAGAATCATGCGACCAATCAATGCGTGCCACGTGTCATCCAGGTGGCAGAGCGCGGGAAAGATTTCAAAACACGTTTTCACCTGTTTTGTGCCCTAAATCTTCAGATCGCCATAACTTTCGATCCAAAACTCGGATTTGCACGTTCTTTATATCAACGGAAAGCTGGTGAAATTCTCTACATGATTCCGGGGTCAATCTTGAATTTTGGTGCAGTCTGGAGAGAGAAAATCAGAGAAATGGCTCTGACGCGTGGTAATGGCCAGAAGTGACGTTTCAACAACCAGTTTTAATGCACATGGGTCGCATTCTTCTTCAGCATGGCCAGAAGTGATGTCTCAACCACCGATTTTAATGAAGAATGCATTTTGGTCAATGGTTGGGCTGCTTACACGTTTTCCTATGTTTTCTGTCTCCTGGGCTCGACCCATGCATTGTATAAAGCCAGATTTGGCTCATTTTAAAAGAGATAACAAGTTGTTCATATTTTTCTGCTCTGCCCTCCCTTCTTTTCTTCTCTAGGGTTGAAAATGGAGTTCGAACCTCCTCCCTTGCTCTGTAATGGCATTTTTTGCCTTTTACTATTGAAATGATGTTCTGTGCAAACTTCTGGAGCAACAAAAAATGTGTTTTGTGATGCATCTGTCCATCCTTGCTCGTTTTTGCTTGTTTTCTTCTTGCCTCTCTTCATTGCAGGTATTTGTGCATGTTTGAATGTTCATTGCAGGTTTGGAGCTGTGTTCATGGAGTTTTGGGACATTTTCTGTGTGAAATCTATCCTTGGGCCTGTGATGCATCTGTCCATCCTTCCCATTGCTCACCTCTCTTTGTCCCATGGCAGTTTTGATAGATGTCCAACATTCTCCTTCTCTGGTGTATCACCGTTTTAGTGTAGGATTTTGTTCTTTTCCTTTCTCTCTCTCTCTCTGTCTCCTTGGCATTGTTAGATTAGGATTAGATTAGCTTGCCTGCACTGGAATAGCTTGTGGCAGGTAGTTTAGGAGCAGGAACCAGCCTTCTCTGGAGATTCCTCTCTCAGTTTCACAAGTCCCACGCTTGGAGAGAGGTTTCCATGTTGTGCAATCACACTGGATGCCTGAGTGATCAACCTAGAAGCCTGATCTGCATCCAGGGGTGCTGTGATTCTGCACTAACAGTTTTGGCACGCCCGGTGGGACCTTAGAGGTCTTCCACTTCATCTTTTGCAGGTTGGTGTGTTCCTGTGAAGATTTCAGCCTTTGGAGGCACTTGCAAACACATCTGGTGACTCCATCTGGTCAACAACCCATCTCTGAAGTTGCAGACCTTCCTTTCCATTCATTTTCATCCATTTCCATCCATCCTTCTTTCCATCTCTTTCATTCTTTTCCATTCCATGAAGTTGTGCAATCATGACTTCATTTCCATCATGGAATTCACATCAACAACAGCAGTATATTCCACCTCCAACATGTTTTACAAATCCTCCAAATCAGCATTTTGAGCAGATTCAAGATCAGTATGCATACCCATATGAGCAGCAGTGCCAAAGTCAGTTTGGCTATGGAGCTTTCCAAGAGCAAGAGTATGCATACAATGAAGACCATCAGATGCAAGATGCTGGTCTGTTGGAGAAAATCCAAAAGATGGAGGTAAACATAGTGCAGTCCAGGGCTCAGGCACAGATGAAAGCATTTGGAATCAGTTGTGGAGCACCTTGTCCATGGGTGGGACCTTTTCCAAGGCATTACAGCCCTCAGGAGAAGCTTGACTTCATGATTGCAATGCTGCCTTTGCTTGCAAAGTGGATTGAAGAAATAGAGGTGTATGAGAGGAGTATTCAGCAACCTTGTCAACGGGTAAGCACACCTTCTCATGCCTTTTCTTTTCCTCTTTCCCAATCTGTTTCATCTCAGCAGTGTCAAGCTTTAAACTCTCCATCTGCTGTCCCAAATGTTGAATCCCATGTCTCCATCTCTCTAGTCTTCCATCCCATCTCAATTCTTTTCCGCCCTTTTCCCTTCCAAACAGTCATCCCCTCCACAAGAGCTAACAGAAATACCCCCTCCTCCAAAGAAACAAGAGGTTTCACCTCCTCCACCACCACAAAAAATTGTAAAATCAGTTGAGTTACAACCCATCCCTCCTCTTGCATTCCCAATTCCATGTGGGGAAGAAGAAAATGAAAAAATCAGTCATCAAGGACAACAAGAAGAAGAGCCAAACAGAAAAGAAATGACAGACAACTTGAAGAGTTTGGGCTGCCAAATTTGGGATGACAAAGATCCCCTTGATGGTTAAGCCTACAGAAGAGGCTAAGAAGAGGTCATGACTGATTTGTTGGAGAAACAAATGGTGGTCAGGACTGATTTTGTTGCAGCAGAAGAAGAAGATCTTGCAGTCCCAACTTGTCCTCTAGAGCAGCAGACTGAAGAGTTTGACTTGAAAAACTTCATGCTGGAGGAAGAGTTCAATCAAGAGCAAGATTGTCTTCAAACTATTGGAGGAAGGAGAAGTTGCTCCAAATCCAAAAGAAGAGGAGCACAATCTAGCTGTGGAAGAGAAAATTGCGGATCCAAGGGCTTTGAGCACAAAGCAGGCTACAGGAGAACCTTCAGTTCTTCTTTCTACTTCATCTCTCTCTAGCTCCAATGTCGAAGAGGAGTTTGATCTCTCAAACTCAATGTTGGAGGATGAAGGAAACCATGGTGGTCAAGTTACAGATCAAGAAGACACCATGGAGGAAGTTGAACATTTGCAGCAGGACAGTCATGAGGCAGTTTATCTGTCAGATTTGGAAGACTGTTTTGATGGAGAAGAACCGGTTGAGTTTCCAACATTCTCTCTTTCATCATCCATCTTCCAAACACAAGAGCCTGCTGTCATGGAGGAGAGTATTCATTTGCAGCAACCTGCATCTTATAGAAGCTCTTTGGAATCAAGATTGGAAGATTTTAATCTTTCATGTTCTTCATTGGAGGAAGAGAAAGGGCAGAAGGAATTTCACCATTTCTTCCACATCATCCATTCAAGAGGGTCTACGCAAGAAGACTCCATTCTTGGAGTTGAAAATCAGGGAAATGGGCATACTCAAAGGATCAGACCTTGCCCAATCAGGTATTTGGCTTCATTGGAGCCAAAGGAGAAGTCACAACCAGTCATGCTTGCTTCTGAGCATGAGGGTGAGCTACAAAGTACCAAGGATCAGCTGTCATACCTCTTCAATCCAAATGCAGAGCAACTAAAAGAGGTATTGAATTTGCCTTCAGCTGATACCTTGATGATTTGGGTGGAAGACCAGCTTCTTGTTGATTTTCCACTCATCCTAACAGCCATGATCAGCTCCAAATCAATTGCATGGCTGCCACTTTTGAGAAAGGGAAGCTATTTCTCACAACCAATTGCAGGGTTTGTTTAGCTTGCCTTTGCTTCCAGTTAGAGTAGAGTAGGTAGGTTTGCTTTCAGTAGAAGAAGTGCTTGTGCACACTCTGCATGTTCCATTTGGGACATGTATGATTTTCAGTTTTGTACATAGTTTTGGTGTTGCTGGTTTTGCTCTTGCACAGTTCGTTTCAGTGGCATTTTGGTAAGAACAACTCCATGTCCGGTGGGTTTCAAGTGGCTCAGAGGGAAGTTTTCAAAGTTCAGATCAGTTGCAGGTTACAACTCATGACTCCATGCCCAATGGATGCTTCAGGCAACTGGTAACTTCATCTAGCAGGAAGATGACCCCGCTGAGTCACCAAATTGTTATCCAAAATTCACCCCCCAGGGTTAATTTGATAACATGCATCAGAATTCTCAAGTCCCAGGCAGATAATTGATTCAGAGCAAACATCATGTTTCTGGGGTTCCCTCAGATTTTTTCTAACTCCCCTGACCAAAGAAGGAAAGAGCAAGCTCTGAGAAAATGTGAAAAAAGTTGCAGAAGATAAGGCTCAGGCCAGAAAAAATCATGAAAAATGGCTAAGTCCTTGTCCTAGGACAATGTGGGACATTTGGGACGCCAAGGCGCGGATCGGCCGAAAAGCCTGCAAGGCGGCCCAAGTAGCAAAAGGACAAGACAAGAGTGCGCGAAGGCGAACCGGCCGGTTCGCCCAGACAACTGTAGCACTGGGACAGTCGAGACCAGAAGGACATGTGGGATGTGAGAAGCCGAATCCGGCCGAAAGAGGAAGAAAAATGACTAACTCGTTTCATGAGCGGGACAGTTCGGGACAAAAGTACGTAGAGGACGTGAACCGGCCGATCGGCGAAACATGGGACAAATCAGTCCAGGAAGCAATTGGGACATTTGGGCCGTGATGACGCGAACCGGCCGGTTCGGCCGAAACAGAGAAAGTTCGTACTGGGACATCCGGGACGAAGGGACGCGCGGGACGCGGATCGCCGAAGGAGCCGAAAGCCAATCAAACAACGCCACGTGTCATCGGCCAAATGAGGGATGAGGAAGCCCATTTCAGGCGGATCGGAAGTTTTTGGCCCAAGCAGTTTGGGACATCCGGGACATAAAGACGCGAAGGGCACGAAGGAGCCTGAAAGGGCCGAGAACCAACCAGATCACGACACGTGTCACAGGGGAAATCTGAGTCCAAAGGTCAAAGGGTGAATTTTGAGGGGTCAGCCCGAGCCAATCAAAAGAGGACACGTGTCCTATGGAATCAGGGAATGCGGAGCTCGGGAAGGAGTTAGAGAAGTTGGCATGAGTGTTTGGCCGAAAAGCTAAAAGCCAAGGTGTGCCCCTCAGGCCCCTGTCGGCCAATAAAATGCATGCCACGTGTCCAAGTTTAAGGGGCCCACAAGGAAATTTCAAAAGAAAGCCCACTGAAAGGCAGAGGAGAGAGAATCACGTGACCAATCAATGCGTGCCACGTGTCATCCAGGTGGCAGAGCGCGGGAAAGATTTCAAAACATCTGTTTTGGCCTGTTTTGTGCCCTAAATCTTCAGATCGCCATAACTTTCGATCCAGAACTAGGATTTGCACGTTCTTTATATCAACGGAAAGATGGTGAAATTCTCTACATGATTCTGGGGTCAATCTTGCGAAATTTTGGTGCAGTCTGGAGAGAGAAAATTGAGAAACATCTCTGACGCGTGATCATGGCCAGAAGCGACGTTTCAACAACCAGTTTTAATGCACATGGGTCGCATTCTTCTTCAGCATGGCCAGAAGTGATGTCTCAACCACCAATTTTAATGAAGAATGTGTTTTGGTCAATGGTTGGGCTGCTTACACGTTTTCCTATGTTTTCTGTCTCCTGGGCTCGACCCATGCATTGTATAAAGCCAGATTTGGCTCATTTTAAAAAGAGATAACAAGTTGTTCATATTTTCTGCTCTGCCCTCCCTTCTTTTCTTCTCTAGGGTTGAAAATGGAGTTCGAACCTCCTCCCTTGCTCTGTAATGGCATTTTTTTGCCTTTTACTATTGAAATGATGTTCTGTGCAAACTTCTGGAGCAACAAAACGTGTTTTGTGATGCATCTGTCCATCCTTTCTCGTTTTTGCTTGTTCTCTTCTTGCCTCTCTTCATTGCAGGTATTTGTGCATGTTTGAATGTTCATTGCAGGTTTGGAGCTATGTTCATGGAGTTTTGGGACATTTTCTGTGTGAAATCTATCCTTGGGCCTGTGATGCATCTGTCCATCCTTCCCATTGCTCACCTCTCTTTGTCCCATGGTAGTTTTGATAGATGTTCAACATTCTCCTTCTCTGGTGTATCACCGTTTTAGTGTAGGCTTTTGTTCTTTTCCTTTCTCTCTCTCTCTCTTTGTCTCCTTGGCATTGTTAGATTAGGATTAGATTAGCTTGCCTGCACTGGAATAGCTTGTGGCAGGTAGTTTAGGAGCAGGAACCAGCCTTCTCTGGAGATTCCTCTCTCAGTTTCACAAGTCCCACGCTTGGAGAGAGGTTTCCATGTTGTGCAATCACACTGGATGCCTGAGTGATCAACCTAGAAGCCTAATCTGCATCCAAGGGTGTTGTGAGTCTGCAACAACAATACCTAATTAAAAGCAGGTCGATAGAGAAAAAAAAAATTTGAGCCTCCTTGTAAAAAAGGTGAAGAGTTAAAAAGTGACCTACAACCTCGATCGGGCTATAAAGGTAAAAGTCAAAGTTGAAGCCCTCAGGGAAAAAAACAAAGTTGAAGCCCGCTGTTGAAAATTTAAAGCGGATGAGCAGGCCATCGGGGCTCTTTTAGAAATTTAACCAAATCCCCAACATTGAATTAAAATTTCTAGAATGCTCTGCGCCTCCGCCAAGGTCTCAGGATGTCGACACTAAAATTTTCCTTCGTAATTTCTATTTCATTAATGTGTGTATTAGGAATAGGATGTTGTTAAGTATATTTAGTAGTAACATCCGATAGAAGATAACGACACTGCCGGTATGATGCCGCCAATAATGTATAGTACGGTAATAGTCAAAAGTACAATAGGAATGTTGTGGTAAAAAGTAAATATTTGTCATAAGTGGTTCGGTAATGTTAAAATGTCAAAGCTAGGGTAAGTAAAGAAGTAGGGTCTACATGATTAGGAATTAGAAATATTATATTGGTAATCAAGACAAGGAGTGAGTTCATAAATATTTTTTGTATTTTATTTGTAAAAATTCTAAAAATGTGGAACCCATGTGAAATGATAAGGTTTATCTTATCTTAAAAGATAAGCTTACATGTACAGATAAGAGTTAAGGTATGGAATATGATTCGTCAGAGTAGATTTCTTATCCTATCTTAGAGATAAGATGGATAATCCTGGAAGTTCTATAAATAGAGAGGCCACCCCCTCATTTAGCATAGAAGGAAGTAGTGAGAAATATTCTATGAGTAAGTGTGTAAAGGAAGCCATCATTTTGAAGGTGTGTTAAAGAAGCCATTAAGAGGTGTAATTGTGAAGTTTCTCCCATAGTTATTATTGGAAGACAAGTGAAGTCAATAACACTTGAAGTACCTCATGGGTGAGATTGTAACAATTTCATGTTCATATTCTAATTTACACTAATATTTCATATTTATCATCATTCCTTCTCATCATAGTCTATGGTATTCTTGTGTTATGTTTGTTGTTGTGTTTCCAGATTACATCCACCAAACTAAAAGTTGTGCATTAGTAAATAATCATAGCATGAGGATTTCCTGGTGAAGAATTATCATAGTGCCAGATTGGTGTTGACAGGGCCCGCCGTTGAAAATTCAAAGCGGGAAAGCAGAACGGCGGAGGAATTTTAGTTTTTGGGCCTTTTTCCAAAAATGGTTAAAATGTTGAGAAAAGGGCCACGACCCCCATTTCCAATGAAAATGTGCCACGTGCCTAAGTTGAAAAGTCAAAGTGGAAGAGCGGAATGGCAAAGGAATTTTAGTTTTTGAGCCTTTTTCCAAAAAAAGGTTAAAATGTTGAGAAAAGGGCCGTGACCCCATTTCCAATCAAAGGATGCCATGTGCCTAAGTTCAAAATTAAAAGTGGGAGAACAGGAATGGCGGAGGAATTTGAATTTTTGAGCCTTTTTCCAAAAAGGTTAAAATGTTGAGAAAAGGGTCATGACCCCCATTTCCAATGAAAACGTGCCATGTGCCTGAGTTGAAAAGTCAAAGCGGGGGTGCAGGCCAATTTGTTCCAAATTGCCAAATCTCTAAAAATCACAAAATGCAAACGGCTTTCCCCCGTACCCGCTCCAATCTCTTCCTACCACGTGGATGACCCGATTTCAAAGTTATACGGGAAAATCAAATGGTCTGTATTTAAACTGGCAAATCAAATGTAATGTTCATGTTGCAAGATATGGTTTTTGAACTCGCCATGAGTGTTTTCTTCGCAATGAAGGAATTTGAAGAGGCATAAAAAATTTGTAAAGTTGTAACCATTTTGGCAAAGATATAATGGCCCCTCAGAGCCATTCCAAGGGCTGAAGATTGATTTCAAAAAGACCAGAGTGCTCTGTACCTAGAAAAGATAAAAAAATGCCATACTTCTTCTATTTTCCCTTCTCCTTAGATTTTCCTCTATTCTCAAAGCTCTGTACAAATTCTACTTTAGCTTCAATAATAAAAGAAGGAATTTTCACCTCTTTGACTGAGGGATTGACTTGGTACCTTGCGACCAATGAATTTCATTCGGTCTTGTAGCTTCTCTTGTGGATTTTTTTTTCTTCTAACTATAAATGCATGTAAATGAAATTTCTAATTAATGTGTGTGGGCATCTGATATTCTACTCACAACATTAGTTTTCTCCTACCTCCATTTCCACTCCCCTTCCCCTTTCCAAGACAAAGTTTCTTCTCTAGCGAGACATTGCTAGCTTTGCCACAGGGTCAGTGGAGTGCCCCTGCTGGATCTCTGGTCGAAAGACCACCATTGAAACCCATATTTCATGCATGCACCTATGAAAGCTGCACCGTTCAAGTAGAGGGACTTAGATTCCCATAGCGTTGGCTTAAAACCCACCAATTTGTCCACAAGACAAATTTTCTCACCAACAAAATTAGGGGCAAATCTTGCTTCAACCAACCCAAATGGAGGATTGAATTCACCTGCAACAATGATGGTTTCTACTACAAAACCCATGCCTCCATGTGTTGTTCCTTGTTGGGAAAGAATGGAAGCCTATACCTTGTTAATTTTGGTAGGTGGGAAGCTTGATACCTTCAAAAATGGCAGACTATATTTCTTGATTTTGTTTAACTTAGTCCCACTAATATAAAGATATCCAAAGAGTACTCTCTTGTGCAAATCTGATCTCCTAGTCAAAAGATATGGCCATCTACAATGTTGCGGTATCATTCTGTAAAAAAATGACCAAACTGGTGATCAGTCTTTTTCATCTTGAGACCAAAATGCATGTAACCTCTGAAAATTGAAATTTAGATTTTCAGACATTTTCCTTCCAGAAGTTCGAATCACTGTTCATCCACCAAATTTACCTGAGAGTTTTGAAAATCTGAAACCTGAAAGTCTGAAAGTCTAAAATTTCAGACTTTCAGAATTTGGGATTTCAGACATTAAGGGGGGATTTTTGCGTTTTGAGGTTCGAGACATCCAAAACTCTGAAGTCCTAAACCTCGAAACTCTGAAGTCTGAAATTTTGGACTTCAGACTTTTGGGATTTTGGGATTTTTACTCGCTACTTCTAGCACAATTCCTATGAGGTCTCCAAAACATCTGAAATTTTGAAATTTTAGACTTTCAGACTTTGGGATTTAGAAATTTTTGCTTCATTTCTTGTACGCGTTCCGGAGGTCTCTGAAACCCTGAAAGTCTAAAATTTTGGACTTTCAAACTTTGGGATTTAGAATTTTCAGGCCATTTTTCCAACTTTGAGCCTAACATTTAAAACATTGAAATCCAAAAGTCGGAAATTTCAGACTTTCAAGATTTCAGGTTTCAGACATTTGGGGCCATTTTTTGCCATGTTTTTTCTGAAGAGCCTAAAATACAAAAACAAAAAACTCGAGCCTTCTCCATTCTTTTCCTCTTGATCTCAAAAATCTTCTTCAACGTTTTCTCAGCCATTGATTTGTCGACCTTGCATCTCCATTATTGAGCCCTCCTGCAAGGTCATTTTTTGTTTAATTTTACCTAAGGGGTAAAATTGGATAACAATGGTCAATTGGTGATATAAGATATTGAAAATCCTGAATTGGTTCCTTATAATCATGTTCATCATAAGTTCATATTTTTTTGTTTACATCATGTCTTCAAGCAACTAAATTTAAGTTATGATTACATGGCCCTCATAATATGGATGAAGGTTGAGTTGGTAGTTCACGTTTCTTGATTATGGCATTGTGTTAACTGATGTGTAATTTGTATCAACTAATAGGTCATCCATCTAATCCATTTATATCTTTTGAGAAAGTCCCTCATTTCAAGTGAGTCTAAATTAGTGATCTGGACAAGTCTTGCACTAATGCAAAGTTGAAGTCTTGCGCTATAAGGTGAATTGTGCCAGTACATAAATGAGTCATGCATTAGTCTACAGTTAACTCCTATGATGAATCAACATATGCTTTCTCAAATATAATATTAATACTCATAAATTTCATTCAATCCATATTTGAAAAGTAATAACAAGAATACGGACAACATTTTCTTCCAAAACATAGTAAAGTTTTAATTATAAAGCCTTAATATTATACATAGTGCAAAATGATACCAAAATAACACAGGGTTTTACATGGGAAAAAACATGGAAAAATAGGTTTTCATCACGTCAATGTCTGCCCAACAAAATTTGGACAGAGTTTCCCCATGGCAAAACATCTAGAAACCTTTAAAAAGAAAAAATGTGAAAATATGAATGAAACAAGTTAGGGTTTTACCCTAACTCACTTGAGTTTTTCAAACCATTTAACTTTGGTTACATTAAGCTTGGTTAAGTATTTTTCCATTTACTCACATTTTCCATTTGTCAAGTATGAAAATTGTGTAATTTTTAATTATAGTGATTAATTTTCATGTTTCAAGGGAGGGGGGTGTTAATCAAAATCTTAGCCAAAATAACTAAATTAATGATCAAACTTTTGCTTGTGCTAAAAAATTAAAAGACCAATTGCATGAATGTTACCCTTAACCAAATAGGAACCCAATGATCAAATTGCATGCACATAATCCAAAGTCTAAAATCAACCAAGTGAATGATTGGATAAACAAGGAAACCCAAATTTCCTTAATATTTACAAATGTTCCTATACAAATACCTTAAGCTTTGACAAATAGGAATGCTGCCAAAGTCAACAATAGTTTGACCAAGCTAGAAATAGACAATGCAGGGTTATTTTTAGCATTTAAAGACCATGGGTGGATATTTTTACATGTTTTTAATAGGGCAAATAATTTTATCTTTGTTATTATTTGAAATTTGTGCATGATTGGCTAATATTGGATTTGTACTCAATTAGCTAAGTCAAATTGAGGTTGAAAGTTCTATTTTTGGATAAAGTGGATTTAACTCCTTGGGTATTTTTCCTATATGTACCTTGCTTGTGTAATCAATAAGGGGAAGCTTATTTCATTCTATATACTTGTGGTATGCAAATTTTTGCATTTTTGCACCTTACCTTGAAGCAATATCAATAGGGAGATTGATTTTCTCTGAATTTCAATTTTTCAAAGTGTGTTACATCAGGTGTCTTGGTATGTGTTACTGAATTGTGATTTCACTTTACATGATTATGGAATCTTAATACCTCCAAAATGGTTAGTTTTGCAAGGCCTTTGTAGGATAGTTAGTAACTCGATGCGAAGTGGAATGCATACTATGACGTGCACGAGGGAATCCCGAGTTAAATAGTGATTAATGTTGAATCCACTCAACTGAGTTGTAGGCATTTAAAGCCAATTTTCGTTTTGCAAATTCATGACGTGGGTCCCAAATCATCATGGGGTGTATCACCTATTTTACATGCCATTTGATGAATTTTACGTGTTATTTTTCTCCCTTAATAAAGCTGAGAGAATTAGCATTTTAGGTGATCTATCCTAGGAGCAAGATGACTCTGGAGGTTCTCCTCAACAACACGTAGACCAAAGAGCTCAGTAAGAGTGAGCACGTGGAAATATGAGGATCTTGAAATGAGCTATTTTTCTTGCTCATCCTAAATAGTCTGAAGGTGCACTTTGGACCGATAACAATCACTAGGTATGTGTCTCAAAATTTAGAGTGCTAGAGAGTGAAGGTCAAGCACAAACATCCCACAAGCCTTCTCTTTCTGGATGAACGACATTAGATTGTGGAAATTAGAAGTTATAACCATATATTTCATTATGGGCCTACCTACATCTTCATATTAGGTATGACGCAATCATGGTCAGAGTTAAAAATTTAACCAAGGTCACCCATTTTTCTCAAGTGAATATTGATTAACTAAAATAAGGAATAATGTGTGGTGTATCTATAATTAATCTTAGTTATGAACAATTTTAAACAAAATAAATAAGTGCAGTAAAGAAGTATGAAAATGAGATAAACAACTATGCAAAATGAAATGATTAACCCTAATGTGAAAAAGAGAAGCTAGAAATAATTCATCTCAATAACAGATGCTCACGGGTCTATGTCACAAAGGTGACTGGAAAATCTAGAGGTGGTAATGACTATGCAAAAGCTTCGAAAAGGGTGGATCTGGAGGATCTAGTTGGACTGGAGCCGACCTGGAGAGGGACTGGGATGCCTCAGGAACTATGGTCTAAAAATTTAATGTGCTCTTGTATGTGTCCTAAGCTCTAAAACTATATATCACAGTGGTTGAGAGGTGGCCCAAAACTCTCACTTTCTATTGCATCAAATTCACTACCCTATATAAGATGACACTAGTATTTCAAGATGATGTAAATACCTCCAAGAAGACCAGAAGAAGTATCAAAACCAGGTCAAAATGGCCTTAGCTTTCACAACATTGCTTACTAACTGAGTGTTGCACTACATTTCTTAGACCCAAATGTAGTTTTGGTGAGGGTATGTGCATAATGTGCCCTAGGTTCTCTTTCTTCAGTCGCACTTTATGAAGTAGCGAGAAATAGATAAATATAGTACAAATGTAATAGTAGGTGAGTATGGAATAAAATAGAATACACGTCCCACTATGAAGTGTTATAAAAATAGGTCCTAGCCTTGTGCCTTGCGATGGAGCTATTTGGATGCAAGTGATCTCTAAATACAATAAATGGATGTAACTCTATATGAGTGATAGTAGTGAATTATTCTAGGTCCCTCATTATGGTCTCATAACTTTATATTTATAGGGTTCTCTTGATATAATTTCATAACTAACCTCAAAATGGCTGACCACCAAAAATATAAAGATCTAAAATGATAGAAAGATCCCAAAAAGTGGCAGGAAAAGTCTAAAAATTATTGAGGTGCCCCTGGTGGGACCAAGGTGCCTATAGGCACCCCAGTCAAGGCTAAAATAGTGACAAGATGACATAAGTTAACTGGGCATGTGGATGTAAGAGGTCAGTAATGAGAAAATACAAGTAAAATAAGATAACTAAAAAAAGAAGGAATGGGTCAATTAGTAATTTTCTTCACTGCAAGAACCTTCTAAATAGTTGTATGAAACCAGGATAAATAATGTCTAAAGTGCATAATTTTGTGTCTACATTTTCCCCCACTTTATGTTGGTGAGCAGAAAGTTCGATAACATAAAGTAGATAGAGATGCATACCTAATGTCCATGA
Organism: Taxus chinensis; assembly: GCA_019776745.2. Lineage (NCBI taxonomy): Eukaryota > Viridiplantae > Streptophyta > Pinopsida > Cupressales > Taxaceae > Taxus > Taxus chinensis. Next base: position 653,549,379 of record CM034152.1, read on the forward strand.
AGAGTGTACTAGAAACACACAAAAGGAATAGATAAACCGTGGAATGACAAGAAGATGGAAGTAGCGTGGAAACTAAAGATGAAAAATATACAAATAAAAAGTGATGAGAGTGAACCTAGGGCAGAACGCATGCGTAGCTATTGCGGTGTGTTATGTACCTAAACGGTTAGTAAAGTGTGTGTTGTCGCAAAGTTTTTTTGTTGACATTGTTGTTTGTTTTCCCACATTTGACTACTTATTTCTCGTATGACTAGACCTACAAGGAGAAAATGATCAAGTAATCAAATATGTAAGTATGTATTTGTAAAAACGTAATGTAAAAGATGCATGCATATTTATGTAAATGTAAATACACAAAGGAAGAAGTGTAAATGGAACATGTGCACTCAATCCATGTTGAGAAAGAGAGTGTAGAAGGATATCTTCTACTGCGAGTTTTCTGGGTGATCTTATGCCACCTTGGCCAAAGAAGTTTAGGGAGAAAATGCTCTATGTCCTCCAAGCACTAACAACTGTCCCTTATTGTGTGTGAAGAGATCTTTTTACTATCCTACAAGTTTTAGGGTGATTTGATGCCACTGGCCAAATTATTGTAGAGACGCACACCTGGTGTAACCTATAATCCTGTAACTACTTCCTAGAATGTTATGAACACCATATCTTGTAAAATCCATTGTGTATGGGGTTTGTAGACTAGTCTGAACCCACTCATTGTATATAAATGAACCGAACCGGTATAGAATCTTTGTGTTAGTATGTAAGAAATCCGCACATGATGTCCCCCTCTTTAAGGGCACATGAAACTTCGTTGATGAGATAAATATAGCCCAAAAAGAGGAGCAACCGCATGTATGTTATAACCATGGAAAGTTATTGGTAAAAACCAATGCACGCAAAAACAATAAGACTAGCCAAAGGCAAGTGTAAACATCTATGCATATAGAAAATAGTGTGCAAGCTTACACAAACAATGTAAAAGCTCCCAAGCAATGTTGTAAATATGCAAGAAGACAAATTAAGACACACAAATGAGGGTTGTAAACATGGGACATCACTCATGATGTTGCGACACACATGTAAGGCCATCATGGCCTCAAAAAAATAAGTGTGCATAGCAAACAAAGGACAAGGCCAAAAAATAATAGCAGACAATAGAAAAAACAAGTATGAAAGAAAATATCCCTGCATAAAAAAAATTGGACATGAAGCACCCCTTAGCATGTTAGAAATATAACTAGTATGTCAAGAGCGTATATAAGCAAGTAATGTAAAGTGTTAAGAATAAAATCAAACAATAGCACCTGGAAGAGACGAATGTGGATGCTCTAGTGACCAGTGTAAGAAGGGTAGAAGGTGATCATCCATTGTTGTGTGTAAGAGACATCTATCTGTAATCACAAGTAGAAAAATATTTGAACATGCATGTGTGGATGTTATAGATAAATGACATACAAGTAATTCTGAGAAGCATGTGTAATAAAGTGACCATGAAAAATCGTAAGTGAGAAAGAATAAAACCAGCCATAATATGAAGTATGTCATGGATGGATGAAATGGAATGCTAAATGGAATGATACAACCCACGTGCCCCTCGAGTGAATGGAAATGTATGCAGTGAGGTTCATTTATTTTTCTCCCTCAACATTCAAGAATGAATCGTAAACAAGAGTGCATCATCGGGAAATGGTCGAATATTGTGTGTTGTTTGTAGCACATTGTGATGAATGTATAGGTCTAGTGATGAGATGTGACCTAACAATGATGCGTACATGAACCCTATATCCAAAGCATTTATCATGACCAAATGAATGTATCAGTGATGATTTAGCCTAAGTGTATATCATTATAAGATCAATGGATGAATGATGATTTATCCCTAAACGTATATCACTATAAGATGAATGGATGAGTGATAATGTATCCCTAAGCGTATATTACTATAAGATGAAAAGATGAAAATATGATGTAACCTAAAATGTATACCACTACTAGATGATATAATAGGTAATGATTTAGCCTAAAGCATATGTCACTAGCCTAGGAATGTCACATGATGAAAATTCAAATAATAAATATGGGATGAGTGTAAGGTCCATTTTTTTTTGTAAACCCTTGGCATTCGAGTACAGACTGAGGAACTAAAGTGCATCATAGGGTGGTGACTGCAGTGCATAGAAGATAATGTAATATATGTAATTATGAAATATGAGCATGTAAAGGGTAGAATGTGTAATGTATGATGTATAAGATGTAATGTACGGTGTAGACTAAAAGTAGTATGTATGAGGAGTAGAATGGAATGGCAGATGAAAGTATATATAATAAAGAATAATATGATGTAATATGTGTAATTGCGTATATGCCAATATTTTGTATATTAAATTTATTATGTACGATGTATGATGTGGGATGTGTAAGGAAAGGTAGTATGTACTGCCTTTAGTGCAGTGTGTGGGGCTCATGTGTAGTAAGCCCTCAACAATCAATTGTGAACTGAAGCACAAGAGTATGTCGTTGCATAATTAAAATGTTATATTAAGAATGAATATGCATATGCTATGAAATTGAATAATGCAAAGTTGAGATGTTAGTAGATTCTACAATGATGTATGTGTAAATGCTACAAATGTGACGTAGTACTATGTAATAATGATGATGCAATAATGAGGGATATGTTAATGATGATATACTAGATGAGAAAAAGGGGGGTGTGAATATTATTCCCCCCAAGTGTGCATAGTGAAAGAGGCTATCATGTAATGTCATCTAATAGATCATCAACCTCAATGTCAAAGTCATACAGATAAGCATTAGTTACTTGATAATAAATAGTGTATGGTTGATCATGCAATGAGCCATTGAGGTATAAGTTGTACATGCCCATAGCATACTCCTCATCAGTGAATGGATAAAGTGGGAAACCGTGTGCATACTAATGAGTTATATTTTTGTGAATAGCCCAGAAAAGAACTATTGGAGATAAAACATGACCAAAGTGCATAGGAAATGAAATATCTGTATGAGTAGGGTCTAATGTGCCTCCAATATGAGTAAGCCAAGATTCCCCTAATGTAAGTGGAGAATAACCAAGGGTACATGATAAGTAGACCATAATATGAAATACAAGCAAACCATAAGTGACAGTAATATTAACAAAGCCATAGTAGATATGAGGGTCATGAGTAGAAGGGTGAAGATCCTTAAAATTGAAACCAAGATGAGTGATACCATCATGGGAACATATCATGACATTGTCATGTAGGTTTGAATGGGATATTTTCCCAATATAAGTTATTCATGAATAATGTGCAAGTAAATGGTGGGTGTGCTAAGGGAGATGGTACATGTGAAGGCGTATTTCTTAGAGTGATTTCCATGCAATGGATAGGTGCTTGATAAGAAATCATATCCGTACTAGTAGTATGTGGCCCAGAAGAAATTGTATCTATCACATAAATGGTTCTATCAAGTGGTGGTAGGTGAGGCATTTCTTCCCCAGGTTGGGGCTCATTTGTAATATCTATACGCGGGATAGGAAGACTAGTATTAGGATCTCGGTCTCAATAGTGGAATGGATTGTTGTCACGAAAAAATGTATACTCAATGCTCTCATGTAAAAATTTAACACAATTGTGTACAGTAGACATGACATCTTGCATGGCGTGAAGCCGGGGCCTTCCCAAAAGACAGTAGTAGGACACTAGGAAATACACAACAAAAAAGAAAGTGTGGAAAATCTTTGGGCCAAAAATGATAGGCAATGCAATGTGACCGAGAAAAGGATGGACATAACCATCATAACCATGTAGTGAAATACTAGATGGACTGACATCAAGAGTAGTAAGACCTAGAACTTCGAGGAATAAAATAGGACACAAGTTAAATACAAATCCGTTATCAATCAAAGTATGCTTTAAAGTGACATTATTAATACAAGATATGATATGCAGTGGTGGATCAAAAATGTAAACATCACTAGGAAAATTATACTTGAAAAAAGATGTGAAGAGAATGCATCGACAAAGGCTTGATAAACCGAGTTGGGATGTATGTCAGCACGAATACGAATAGTAGCAAGAAAATGTTGAACTTTATGTAGTAAATCATGATTTAAAATTAAATAATCATTGATTGAGATACTCCTGATGACTTAACCCTAGGATGCCAATGAATGAAGAATCAATAAGCGTGAATGATCGAGGTGGGTTCACCAAAATGACTAACTAAAACAAGAAATAATTTGGGATATATCCATAATTAATCTAACCTATGAACAATTGTAAATAAAATAAATAAGTGAAGTAAAGAAGTATGTAAATGATATAAACAAATATGCAAAAGGAATTGCTAACCCTAATGTGCAAGAAAGAAGAGGATAGAACTCATCTAAATAATAGATTCTCTCGGGACTGTGTCGCAAAGGTGATTGGAAAATGTGGAGGTGGCAAGGACTATGCAAAAGATCCAAAAAGGGTAGATGTGGAGGATCTAGCTGGAATGGAGCATATGGAGAGGGAATTGGGCGCATGCGGGTGCTCTAGTCTGCAAACTTGGCACCCTGGTCTATGTAAAATATTATAAACTAAATCTCACAGTGATGATAGGTGGCTCAAAACTCTCATTATTTATCGACTCATATTCACTTCCCTATATTGGATGTCACTGGTATTCCAAGATGATGTAAAGACCTGTAAGAAGACCAAGAAGAAGTATCAAAACCCTAAAAATTAAAGATGCAAATGAATGGGTCAAACATACCTCAACTTCCATAATAGTGGGCTTACTAACTGATTTTTGCACTACATTTCAGACCCAAATGTAGTTCTAGTCAGTGTGTGCATAATGTGCCCTTGGTAATTTTATGTCTGTTGCACTTTTTGAAGTAGAGAGAAATAGATAAATGTAAAAATATAATAGTATGTGTGCATGGAATAAAATAGAATCCCTCCCCCTGTTAAGTGTGATGCAAATGTCCTAACAGTGTGCATTGTGATGGAGCTATGTGGATGCAACTCTAGATGAGTGATAGTAGTGAATGATGCTAAGTCCCTCATTATGGTATCATAACTTTATATTTATAGGGTTTTATTGATCTAACTTCGTAACTAACCCTGAAATGGCCGACCACTAAAAAGATAAAGATCTAAAACAGATAGAAAGAGCCCAAAAAGTGGCGGGAAAGTGCAAAAAGGATATGCGTGCACCTGGTGGGACCAGGGCACCCACAGATGCCCCAGTACTAATCTGTGCACCCCAGTCAAGGATAAAATAATGCAAGATGACAAAATTTGACTAGGTATATGGGTGTAAGATGTCGGTACTGAGGAAATAAAGTAAAACAAGATGGCCAAAAGACGGGGGTTAATCAATACTTGCTTAACTCAAGAACCTTCTAAATAGTAGTACGAAATTGGGATAAACAATGTCTAAAGTATATAATTTTGTGTCTACAAATACCACCTACACTATCACAACTATTGCATAGTTTATTTCGATGAGATAGTGAGATTGCATGGATTTCTTAAGAATATTATATCTGATCGTGACTCACTTTACACATACGATTTTTAGACCACTTTACAGCAGGCATTGGGAACGCAACTCAATTTCAATACAACTTATCACCCTAATACGGATGAATATATTGAGATGGGGAATAAGGTATTAGAGGACATGCTTCATATGTATGAGATGGACCAGAATTCTTGATTGGAGGAATACCTCTACTTGGTTGAATTTTCATAAAACAAAAGTTACCATATTTCCATTGGCATGTCACCTTTTCAGGATCTTTATGGGAGGGAGTGTAAAAACTCCACTCAGTTGGGATGGGATTTTGGATTAAATAGTTATTGGACCCACCTTGGTACAAGAGATGTAATAATAAGTGACTCTTATTTTTCTGTAGCCTCTTGAGGAACATGCTAAATAGAAGAAGTATGTTGATGCAAAGATAATTGAAAAAAGCTTTAAGGTTGGCTCAAAGGTATTTTTGAGAGTCAAGCCACACAACAACCCTATCTATTATGGAAAAGGATATAAGTTATCTCCTAGTTTTATTACACCATTTGAGATTATTGAGAGGATTGGACCTGTAGCTTATCATCTTGCCATGCCACCTATCTTATCACTCATCCACAATGTATTTCATGTATCTAGGTGATGGTAGAGCCATTATGTATCCTAGAGTACAGCACCATGGGCCTTAGTGGCCATGACCTTAATCTGGTCAGAGTACATTAAGATAGATGCGATGAGCATGCAACTACATGGGGAGAATCCATCCACTCTCTAAGTGTAGTACCAACACTTATTTGAGTGACTTCTGTGAGGAAATCATATTTAAGCGGAGGGGATGTAATTCCCAAGTCCCTTAGACAATTTTCATTTCACAAGATTAGTTTCATTGGACACTATAGCTATCTCATAGGATATTTGACAGGGATTATGATAGTTGGTAATATGACATTTAGACATTATTGATCCGGCTATCTATGACAGGATCATTTTGGATTTTATATATATTGATCGTGTTAAGTTTTTTGATGCATGGATTTTATAATTTGCTTTGCTATAATTAGTTATGGATATGTTTATATGATGATGATCATATTTCTATCAATTGAACCTCTTGTGGAATCCTTAGATAGTGATTTTTTTTATACTAACAAAAATGTTCTTAATTATGGGTATGGATGTTAGTTGCGATGATGGTTTGTTATAGAATTGATACATTGGTTTTATAATGTTAATTAAATGTTTGAATAGATTGTTTTGCAATATTTTCTTAGATGGATGTAATTTTGTGTGGAGTGTGCAGCAGCGAACATGTTCATATAAATTAAATTAACACACATATGGAGACCAAGGGAGTAACACACGAAGGATGAATGGACCTAAACCCATGGCCACCTTGAGCAACATTATTTGGGGGTTAGGAAAGTGGATAACTCTTTTGATTTTTTTTGGTGTTGAATTATCTCACTTGTCTTATGTTTGATTCCCATTTAGAAATTAACCTTTAATATTGTGAATTATAATTTATTTAAGTTATTTCTCTTCACATGTCCTGATTTGGTACTAGGTTAGGGAACTTTTTCGGAAGATGGACATCATTCTTATTTTTCTTTGCACTCAAGAAAATACTAAGGGGTCAGATTTCGGATTTGTGAAAAATTTTGAAGAAAGAAGGGAACACCTAATCTTGCTCCCACCATTCAAAATGAGCATAAGAACCAAACTGATCATGGGGTGGTGTAGCTTTGGATTTTTTATCTAGATTTTAACTTTTTGTTTTCCATTTTATTTATCCTTGTTTTCACCTGATTTTATTTTATTGGTTTTAAGGAATTGGAAGGAGTGTTGGATGGAACTTAAGTTTTCTTGCTTGACTTATTTTATTAGAAAATCTATTACCTTGGATAGTGTTGTGTGTTCCTTGGTTGAAGTGGAGGGAGGACATAAAGTTCAACATCCATACGGGTCCAACTCACCCTCCCTTTTATAAAATCTATAAATATAGGAGTGCGCTTTAAAAAGGGGTTACACATACGATTTAATTATTGGGAGATATTTGGAATTGGAGAAGTTTTGGAAATTGGAGAAGCAAGTGAGGAATTAGCAATGGCAATAGGGTAGGATCTTTAGCCTTCTTTGATAAGTGTATGTTGTTGATTGTATTATTTTGTATTTAGGTGAAATCAAATGGTGTTTTGGCTTGCTCTATTTATTTGTCTATCTTGATGTTGTTTTTTCCTCTTTTGGATATTTTCTTGGTGTATTGTGTTTTTTATTGGGAAGGGTATAAGGCCATAGGATGGGTGTTAGAGGGGAAATTATAAATTTGGTTTGGTAGAGGGGAAAGGAATTAGGAATCTTGTTTATGAATGTAGTTGTGTTATGTTGAATTTTTTTAGAGAGATGAGGTAGTTGGAATTAGGACTTTGATGGAGTGAAATGGGGGTGGTTTTTGATGGTATAAGGTGTAGTGGAGGAAAAGGGAGGGATGGTTTTGTTATGGAGAAATCACAGCACCCTTGATTGCTCGCAAGTGAATGGTTGAGGCAATCAGTGTGATTCATCAAACATGGAGTTATCCCAAAATGTGGGAATTTTTAATCGAGATAACCCTCCAAATGAATTTCAGTTCATATTCCTCTATTTCAATGCACACATCCAAATTGTATAGGATCTACTCTAAAATCTACTCTAACTTGCCAAGGGGACAGGGTTAAGAATATTACAAGAAATTAAACCTAAATTAACATAGGTGATGCAACAAAAGGAATGTTGAACACCTACTTTACATGGAGATGGAAACCACAATTAGATTAAGAAGGATGAAAATACAACACGGATGAATCCACTATGCACTAACCATTAAACATGTAATACAATAGCCATGCACAGATAACCAAGATTGCAATGAGATATTAGAAGAAAGAAATGAACACAAGATAGGGTTGAAATTCACCCACAGACTTATATTATTACTCTGCATATTTGATACAATGCATTGCAGTGGCCAAGAGACACAAACTTGCATAACAACTTGAATGGGAGGTTTGGATTCCATAAATTCACTTACATGCAAGAGAAGAAGGGAGGGTGTAAAGAAAAAGTATCCAACATTAGAGCAATTCACCTCCTTACAATTTATAGGAAGAATGAGAGAAGGGAGAGAAGGAAGAAACTCAAAATATTGCTTTAACCACCCTAAAATGCATTGAATTCACCTGCAATAATGATAGGTGCCACTACAAAACCTCTACCTCATTTTACTTTTCCTTGTTGGGCAAGAAAGGGAGACCATACCTCATCATTTTGGTAGGTGATAAACTTAGAACATTTCTCTAAAATGGTAGACTGTATTTCTTGATTTTGAAGAACTTAGTCTCACATTCCAAAAAGTCCTTTCTTGTGCAAATTTGAGCTCCTAGTCAAAAGTTATGGCCATCTGAAGATTGGGGTGCCATACTGCATTAAATACGAGTGGTTGACTCTGTTTCTTTGGACTCTTAAATGCATCGCAACCTCTAAAATCTGAAATTTCATACTTTTAGGAATTTTGACTTCGAAGGTTGATGTTAATTTTCATTTGGCTGGGCGTGTGAAACCTCCAAAACTCTGAAACCCCGAAGTTCAAAAATTAGACTTCGGGTTTCAGAACCTGCGCCTTTCAAACTCGCGACACTGTTCATCTCACCGACCTGCCGAAACCTCCAAACCTCCAAAATTTTGATGTTTGAAATTTGGACTTCAGGTTTCAGACTTTTCTCCTTTTGGGCTTCTCATTGTCTCAAGCCCGAAACAAACCCACGAAATCGAGACCTCTGAAATTACGAAATTCCCTCCACGTTGAGCCCAAACTCAAGTTTGACCTTGAAACACCAAGCCCTTACAGAATTCATATTTTTAGGATTTCAGGAATTGTGCATTTGTTCGGTGAAGACACCCGAACCTCTGAACTTTTGAAGTCTGAAATTCGGACTTCATACTTCAGACTCCAACATCCCCGGTCCACGGCGTCATTTACCCTGAAATCCCCCCAACATTTCAGACTTTGGTTTTCTGGGTTATTGGGCCTTTTTTCTTGTTTATTCCTTACCTGGCTGTTGAAATTCTGAAATTTAAAACCTTCGAAGTTTGAAAACTTTGGACTTCGGAGTCCCCATTTTTTCACTTAGCTCAACTATGATCTTCCTTCAAGTTCCCCTCCTGCAAGCTTGGAGTTGAACCTCCCTTCCATTTCTTGCCTCAGACATCATTTCAATTGTCGAGTCTGCCTCTAAACTCACTGTCAAAATCAAAATGTGAGCTCCCATCGCTGATTGATCCCCCCAATTTCTCAATGTGCAAGTTCATGTTTGCTCAATTTTTCTCGAGGGGAAAAATTTGATAACAAGTTTTATGGAGGTTCAAGGCCTAATTTCACTACTCATGTGGAGAGAAAAAGAGACTAACTTTCAACCCTCCCTCTCCCACTATGCTTGAATCAAGTATTGTGTTTTTTTTGTTTGTTGCATGCTTTCTTGATTGTGATGTTTTGGGATCTACTGGATCAAGGTCATTTTTTAAGTTTCTTAAAGGGGTTTTGGTGCTTGTATTTTTTGTGTTTTGGGGCTTCAGAGTCAATTGGGAAGTTCTCCCTTACCCATTGGTAATGGTTCGGTGGAGATCGTTAATTGGCTTCCCTTTTGTGTGTTTGGACAACTAGTTGAAGAATGTTTCACTCCTTGGAGTAGTTTTTCTTATCCCTATTTGTGGTGGCTTGTTCTAAGTTTTTTTATATTGAAAGAAAGATGTTATAGTGAGGCAAATGTTTTTTTATTAGATAAGGTAATAAACAAAGATTGTGGCTCCCAGGGACCTTACAACAAAGGAGAAAAAATATATAATGATGAGGAAAAATAGATAAGGCCTATACTAGCATTCATATCCAACAAAACAAGACTCCAAACCACACAAGAGAATCAACAATTAGCAAACCGAAACCGATCAAAGAAACTTGATCTACAATTACGGATTGGGCCAAGAGCAACTCCTAGTTAGCCTGTGAGTTCTAACTAGATTTTTGGGTTGACATGTAGTCCACCCCTCACCATCCACCATGGGACCTCCATCTAAACCTTTGTGGGTTGTACCATCCCCAATAAAAAATACCAATTTGACTTCCCTATCACCCTCCAAACATCATCCAGCACCATCCACATCTTGTTTTTGTCCATTCGTTGCACCATTAATGCATCTCTTATCAAAATTTTACTCTTGCTCAGACAACTCACCTCCCTCCTTCTACAAACCACCGCAAAAAAGGTCTAGAAGCCAGAATAGATAATGAAGAACAAAGGAAGAGGACAATCTGTAGGAGAGAAACCAAAAAACAAACAAACAACAACAATCCAACATATGCTAGATAGCAGAAGAACAACAACGCAACTACTTACTGGTGATAGAAATTGCAAGAGAGGAACAGTCAGTTAGTAGCAAAGGAACCAAAATCTCTACATGGTGGGGGTGGTTTTTGTGTTAACTGATTTCTTCTTGTTATGAACCGTTATCCACTCATCAGGAACTTTCTGTAAACGAATAACAACTTCAAAATCTGCAATCCGCTGATATGTGTTGTTTGAACAAGGAGAATGAGGAGGAATATTCTTCTTTTCTGCTACATGCACTTTTGATTCAGTGTTTTCGATTCTCTAAATTTCACCCACGGATAACCCCTTGTTTACATGATCTTTGATCTCTCTCAAAGGGGTTTTAGGGACCAAGTCCACCATGACTTCCTCCTCAGTGTCTGAGTTAGGGATATCGTTAGATTCAAATACCAGATGTTCTGTGAGGGTTTTTCTCCACCATTTAGAATTCTCATTTTTACATTTTACCAACTCACAATCAGCAACAAAACACCCCAAAGGAAAATATCTCCTACATCTAAAAGGTAGGCCCTTATATTCCAAAGGTTGAGTCCAAGTTCGATTTTGCACTTTAAGATCAATGTGGATTGGAAGATCCTTTGAAGTATCAAGCTCAACTAGGATTCTTTCATATATATTAACCCTTATAAAAATGTTATATAAATCCCTATAAAATGAATTTTATATATAGTAAGTAAAAAATAAAGCATTGGTAACCCGGGGGCTCTACCTCAACCCCCCACTGCACCACTCCTCACCATTATTCCACACTTGGGATGCTTCAAACCCCAACTCCTAACATGCCTACTAATGCAATCGAGAAGACCAAACCTCTGTCTACATACATGTTTCCCCATCTCCATTATCAGATGCCATTACACCAACCTCCCTAACCCTGTTGTGACCACCACAACCCATCTCTCACCCCCATCATATCCCTTCTCCACTCCCCACAACCCTTGTCTCTAGCCATCCGTCGCACCTGTCTCCCATCCCATTTTCCACCATGCAAACTAAACTAAACACAAAAATAATACCAACAAAGAAAAATATTAACCTAAACAAATATAATGCAATGTGAATACTTTAGGGTTTTGATACTATATATATATATGCGTATACACACACACACACACACACTAATGTGTGCTATTATATAATATAATATATAATATATATCAGAAAGTGTATGATAAAATATATATTAGTACGTATAATGTATATTATATTATAATGTAATTATAATATTTTTAATTGTACTTGTCATATTACATTGATATATAATACAAGATATAGTATCAGTAATATATATGATAAGTCTATAAGGTATATCGATATTAGGTGTAATATATAATATGTATATATTATACGCAATATGAGGTATTATATAACGTTGTTATAAAGTAATGTATATTCCATTTTGGGAGCCACTGAACAAAATTGGAAATGATGCAAGAGAAGGTTAGCATGGCCCCTGCGCAAGGATGACACACTTAAATTGAGAAATGGTGAAGGATCACTTAACACTTAACTTGGTCAATATGATTGGTAGTCATTGGTAGATTTCAAGAAAGTTTGGAATTAAGTGCCCCTTACAAATTTGTCCATAAAAATAGGATGTCAGTAACCTTGTAGCTTGAAATTAACCGATAAATAATGAAATACCACGTTGTGACTTAGATTGTGAAGCCCATGAGATTTAATCCCACATCCACTACATGGAAACCTTGCCACACAACAAAAAAAAAATCATGGACTTTTGGGTTCAATAAAAAAATGTCAAATATATTTTTACCCAAAACATCTTCAATAACGAGTATGAAACATTCAGGATTAATTGTCAAATCCCTAATTATTTATGAAAAATATTCTTCGGATTAATTTTCAAGTATGAAACATTCAGGATTAATTGTCAAATCCCTAATTTTCTTCTAACATTTTTGCATTTTCAAAATATTCTATCTACTGCTGAATACAGGGTTCAATTTCTGTAAGTTATAAAACAGTTAATCAACGAACACTAAATTTAGTATCTTAAAATATATTTATTATAATAATCAATAATTAATACTAAAATTTTGTTCTTAAAATATTTGGTCAGAAAAATAATTGGTTGGTCAGAAATCAGAAAGGTGGCCTGAAAATGGTAGTACCAAATATATGTCAAATAAACACCTGACAAAATAGTTGGAAAAAGTCAATCTCATTAAGAGATTCGTATAAATACAAGTGACTTGTTCCTATGTAGAAATTGACAGCCATTAAAAAATAATTCAATATCTATCATTAAGACTAATTAAACTATGTTCTGATCCATCAATTCTGGGTTGAAAATTTGTGTCAGATATCTCAAAAAAGACGACTGTAGGGAAGAGTAAATTTTGTTTATTATAATTTAAAAATAGATTTCATTATTTACCAAATAGAATATTTATTTTAGGGAAGAGCTTATTTGTTGTTTGCATTAAAATATATTGTATCAATGAGAGGTTGCTTTGAAATTGACAGCCATAAACAAGCAATTTCAATATTTATCACAGCTACATGACTGCACTCTACAGGATTAATATTAATTAAACTATTCTGGTTAGCATGATCATCACTATTATCAGTACAGATTTAAGATTCTAATAGATAACTCTTTGGAGGTTGCTACACATGAGACTTTGCACAAAAGTATCTATTGAAGATCCCCGCACATGGTTGGAAAATCTACGTTTGGAGCGCGCTCGAGGGCAGCTGGAGGGCGTCCATACGCGCCACCCAGCCATCCATGCTACTGCCTAGGCCGCCCCCGGGTTCCTGTACGAAATTGTCACTTCATGTTTAACTTTTCTATATATATTTGCTGATTTTTTTTGGGAAAAACCACCAACCAATTACTGCAAAATTATTAAAAAAATGTGACAGCTGTATCATCTGTAGTGACAACTGTATCATCCGTAACCAGGACCCAATTCATATTTTTTTCCATGTGTGCATCCTGGGCCAAAACGCTCTCTGACGTCACTGGAGAGTGCGCTTCAGGGACTGAATTTTTTTTACATGTGCGGGGATCATGAGGCTCATTGCTACCTACCCAATACTGAGAAGGTTTGATACAGAAGCAGGTCTATATAGACAAAATATTATTATCTATCAGAGGGACATAAAATATCATATATTAGTAGCTTGTTTTAAAGTGATCCATTCAGTTTTAAGTCATGACAGCTTGTTCCAACTTAAAATTACTATAGTTGAGAAGCAAGCAAAGTATGCATTAATGGTGCCATCACTATGAGATTTAAGGTTGTGATTTAATGATGTCAAACATTACGTTTTGAGGTATAAAGAAAAAGATTCCGTTGAATATTAGTACATTGAGGATTAAAATAATATATTGTTGTTGATTATTTTGAAATTAACATAAATGAACTAAATCGAGTTAATATAAGACTATACAAACTCTTTTTAAAAACGAGTTAATACAATCTAATAAATAAAATTTAAAGACTAAATAAATAAAAATTAATAATTATAACTATTTATTGGTTTATTTCTGCAAATGAAAATAGTGATTAAATATAAAACATTAAATTGAGGGTATTTGGAGATTTAAAAAGAAAAAAACAAATTATTATAATTATCTCTAGTGTTATTTTTAAATATAAATGAGATAAATAATTTGTTTTAGAAATATATTGAAGAGGCATATCCAACTTGGTAAAATATGTATCTAAATATAATTTTACATAATAAATGAAGTAAAAAAATTAATGCCACCTAATTTTAGTGTGGAAAGGATATGAACTATTGGTTGTTAATGGAGTCTAGTGTGTTGGGTAACTTGTATTTAATAAAGTGAATAGGGCATGAATGTCAAATAACCAGAAGCTATTAAAATTATATGCAAACTCATATGAATGAACGAAAGACTTTTAATGGCATCCACAAGACCAAGCAATCTAACGGACCTAGAATTTGCAGCACTAAAAAAATTTCAAATTTGTTTCAATGTTGAATCTTCTACTATAGATCTTGACCACAAAACTAGTTGTTTTTTGGAGTCTTTCTTTATAAAAGACAAATATAAATTGATTATCTATTTTGAATTTTTTATATATTTATTTGTTTAGGGAGAAAATGTGGATTAATAAATTTACATGTAATATTATATTAATATCGTATTAACCTAAGTAAAGGTAATAGTTAATGTTTTCAATTTTATTAATCCAACAAAATATTAAAATTTAAAGTTAAACAAATAAATTTGAAAAATTAAAAGAAATATAAATAATTTTATAATCACACATATTATAAGTTTTTTTTTTAGATTTTACCTAGTGACTCACTATTCTATGTAGTGATGAAAGATAGACTTACCAAAAAACAAATCAATAAATATGTAGAACGTAAATTTTATGATGCACTTTCGTGGGGAGGTTGAGAAGCTTAGCTTAGATGTCTCTCATAATTACTAGAATTTAAAATATAGTGGTTAGGTGTTTTTTTTGTTGTCCTCAACCCTCTTGGGCTCCTTGTTATTTGTTCCCTTTCGCAAGATTAATGTATGTAGTTTTCTCCCTTGATTAATAGAATATTGGTATTTTGAGGGCTACCTCAACTTGGTCGAGGGTCTATCTAACCCATGTAGGGGAGAGGGGCTAGTAGTGGTACACCCTAAGTTAAGGGGTCCACAAAATAATTGTGTATCATATGAGATTTTGATTTTTGCACTAATATGTAGTTTAGATTTGTGTTAACTTATTATTTTTCGTTGGAATGTTCAATTGGAGGGAAAGTCATTTTTTGAATTGATTTAAAATAATATATTTGAGTTACACTACAACTATGGTGGAAACCAATACTTGAATATAGGTGAAAATGTTTGAACATTGAATTTTTTGTACGTGTACATGGGTGAGAAGTCTTACATGTCATGATGTGATTGACTACTCTACATAATTATTATGTCAAAAATAAATAACTACTACATAATATTATGACAATTATTGGGTATTGTGTGATCAATAGTCATGTCAACTATTGGACCTTGTTGGATTACACTATGGGTTGAAAAATTCTCGATTGGAGGGAAGATGGGCGAGCTAGGGTTTTGGATTGAGTAGGTTGTGGATGCCTACAATGTCAATGGAACTGAGCAGTGGGCACTAGTGAAGGAGCACAATGAGGTGGTTCAACTGGAATTCCTTAGCCTTTGTCTGGCTAAACGGTGTATGGAGTGTCTGATGCTTCGCTTGGGACCGTTGAATGACATCTTGGTTAAGGGACTTTTTGAGGAAGCCAGGAGGTTTGTTGGGTTCCTCCTTCGCAAGGACGTGAAGGCCTTCTTGTCCCTTAAGAGGTTTCCAGGTCTCGTTTCTCTCGTTCCTTTTCCGGTGGAGATGTTGGTTTCTACCTTTGTTCATCTCTTCTCACGCTTCCATTATCCACCAATTGTCCCTTTTTCGGCACCCCTGCGTTTTGAATCTCCCCTATTTTCTCTGTCCTTTCCTCTTGTGGCTGAACTTGTGCAGGAGGGTGAGGTGCTTCAGACACCTGATCCCCTGAAGGAGCTTTCGTTTTCAGATCTGGTGGCTTCGGCAGGTCGCCCCATGCCTCCCGGTTGCTTAATGCCTCATGTTATGTCCCTGGAGCGTGGTTCTTCTCAGGGGTTGGAGATTCAGCCATGGCGGTCGCCTTCTTCTCTATATTTGTCCTCTGGTCTTCACTTTTCTTCTGTGCCGAGTCGGGTAATGGGTGGGGTGCCAAATGCGGGTCGTGTTCGTCTTCTTTGGACCTGTTCAGGCGATGTCGGTTTTGTTTTCTTCTTCCTTCTACGGGCGCGACGGGTATGGTTCCCCAAACGCCGTATTCGTAAACGTCTCTGGTCTTTGTCCCTTCGCGTTTGTTAGGGTTTTCCGCCTGTTTCAGGGCATTTTGTTTTGATCCTCCTTGCTTTTGTGGTTCGTTGTTTTCGCCGGTTTAATTTTCCAGGTTTCTTTCTGATGGCGTGCCGCAGCAGGTGGTTTTGTGGGTCCTGGGTTCTTTCGTTTTGGATGGTGCGGTTTAGTGGTCTCATGGCTTGGTGCGGCTTGGGTTTGTCAATGGCCTCTTTGTGCTTGCTTCAGTTTCAGCGTTTGGGTTGCTCTGGGTTTTCGCCCCCGTCCTGTTCTTTCGTTTCTTTGGGCTTGTGTGTGGTTTCCTTTTCGCTCGGGTGGTGTTTGGTTGCTTTCGTCTTCGAGTCTCCCGTTTGGGTTGCTCTTCGGTTGTGCTTCGGCTGCAGCCCTGGTTTTCGACAGGCTGTTGGTCATTTCTTCTGGTTCTTTTCTTTTGATTTTCTCGGCCTGGTTGGATATGCGCTACACCTTTGGTTGTGGTGCTTTGTTTATTTAGGCCCGTTTTATTTATGGTCTTTCTTCATCTTTTCCTTGTTTGGGTGGGGTCCCATCAACCCCCCAGTTCATAGCTCCGGTCAAAAACGTTTAACAATAAAAATAAAAATAAACTATTGGACCTTGTTCACCTATTAACACCTCTCCCCTATAAATTCTAGAGGGGGTAGTCCTCCTCTCTCCACCTATATAGAAGGCTAGTGGCACTCGCAGCCAAGCCCTTACACTCTATATATCCTAGTGTCTCTATGGCTGTAGCCGCTCCCCATAGATAATGTATAGAATATAAGAACTGGTCGAACATTGCCCTATCTTTATATCCACCCGGGCCGGAATGAAAAGATATAAATTGTTGCTTTTTTTATCGGGAAGACCTAAAATAGCAAAACCATGAATAACGATTATTTCAGAAATCTAACCGTCATCAAATTCTATATATGCTGTCAAATCTAATTCCTTTTCTGAAAAGAAAGTTAGCGTCTTTTCAAATCAATGCATGTACGTTTTGCCATTGATAGATACATTTCAGTTGGTGTGAAGGTTTTCTATTAATTGTACTGAATGGGTTCTTCTATAGATCATACGACTATCAAATAAAATAATAAAAACAGGACATACCGTATGACAGTGTGGTAGATAACTTTGTGGAGGTTGGTGAAGATTAGATTGATGAACAAATATCCACTAATTTAATGCTACCTGCCCATCACAAGGTTAGTTACAACTTACAGCTGCACCATAGCCTATTATAGACAAAAATATGAGTATCCATCACCGGGACATAAAAAGCTATATACGTAGTGGTTGCCATTGCCAGTTTTAAGGTCCATTCAATTTTAAGTCATGAGAAATTATTCCGTCAATTAAAATGGGAATGATTTATATTGGGTTGTTTGTCTATGTGATTCGTTTTGGTTGTGCTGTTGATCTTTTGCTCTCTTTTTTTTACGATTGTGGACAGCTGTTTAAATATGTGTGTTTGTATGGTTAATTTTTGTATTGCTGTGAGTCCGTAGTTGTTAAAATTATCCTTGTTCCAATTAATAACTTCAATTAAAATTAAAATATTACAATGGAGTAAAATATCTCCTAATAATGCATAGTTTATAGAATTGAAAGTGGTAATTAAGAGAACTGATCAAGTTTAAGAGCAGGTAGATAAAAAGGAGTCAATAAAATTTTATAAAACAACTTTTAAGATTAATGTCTTAACCCAAAAAATTCTAAGATTAACGTTCTAACCCTACTCGCCGATGGTGGATGTTAATTTATGAGAGATGTGAGAAGAGCTTATAAAAGACTCGTGAATTGGTATAAAGGTACATGGGGATGGAAAATAATAAGTGTAACTAATATTAAACATAAAACTATTTATAAAAAACAGTCTAAAGTGATTTGAAGATATGATAATGAATTTGAAAAATAAAAAATATTATAAGAATCTATAATAATAATTAAATATGAAAAAAATTATACTTAGTTTTTTAAAAAGTGGATTTAATGTTTTAGATTATTAAAGGAATGATTTGTACTATTGGAGCTGCCCTTTATATTAATAGAAATAAAAGA
Organism: Taxus chinensis; assembly: GCA_019776745.2. NCBI lineage: Eukaryota > Viridiplantae > Streptophyta > Pinopsida > Cupressales > Taxaceae > Taxus > Taxus chinensis. The sequence continues at coordinate 653,568,241 of CM034152.1, forward strand.
GAGTTACATACTAAGGGGTGACCGGATAACACATGGTCTCACAAAACTTCACATTATAGGCATTAGTAAAGGAGAAAATGCCACGAGGGCTACATTAACACACCCACAGGGTAATAAGATAGCAAAATTAAAAAACCACCACCATCACGCACACGCCGCTGCACCAAGAGGAGGGAGAGGATCATCCTGAGGAGAAAATTTGAAGAACAAGGGAGACGACAACAAAAAATGGGAAGCGGAATTGGTAAGAAGAGGTAGCCAAGTCCTCAAGGAAGTGGTTGACAAGTGGAAAGGAGGATCCACTTGCCAACTGTCGTGATCAGGATACTATATTTGTAATGGCGCCATAATTCTGCAAGGAATGATGTTTGTTTTCCAAGCTTAATATTTTGAATTAGTTGTCTAAAAAAAATATTTTAATAATTGAATTAACAATTCATCAATGTAAGTACAATATTTTTTCAAATAATAGATTTTATTCAATACAAAAAAATAACTTTTAATGAATGTTTTGATGATAAATTTATTAATTAAATTTTAAATATTAGAAAATAAAATTAGTTTTATACTATTAAATATAAAAAAAATTCATTTAACAATTAAAAAAATGAAGAAACATAAATCAAACATGAGATTTGTTTGTGTGAGGAAATATAAAGCTATTTGATCATAAAATGTCTAATTTATATTTACACTAAGATATTAAAAATGAAAAATCATACTAGCATATGTAATTTAAGTTTAACAAGTAAAATTACATTTTTATTTGTTTTTTAATGTAAATATGTAAGTGCAGTAAGTAGAATTACATTTACATTTTTTTTTCAAAAAGTGAGTGCGCCTTTGTTTTTATTTCACGTACACAAAATAAAATTCGAACATGGGCACAACATAAAACTCTTTCATTCTACCTCTCAACATAAATAATGATCTCAACTGAGTACATTAGATCATTTCATTTTCCTATAAAAATCCATGTATTAAAATTATTGTCAAGCAAGTTTAAAACCTTCCAATTAAAAACTCTACACTCATCAAACCCCCCATTTTAATTGTTAAACAAGCCAAAAACCTTCCATTAAAGGACTACGCTCATCAAACACCTCATTTTAAATATTTCATAAACATAATATATATATAAACATTTTAGTGTGCCGTGACTTGTTACGGGTTAAACAATTTTTTCCTAAAATGTTGATAAATTTATTTAAATAAAAAAAAACAAAATACAACAGTCACACCATTCTGTATATAAGCATATATGGGCTCTTATTGCTTTATATATTATAAAGCGAAACTAAAAACTAGTATGTTTAAATTTATTAATCTTCTTAATTAGAATTAAGCATTATTTTCATCAAGATTAAAATAAAAGCAATTTAAAATATTACAGTTTCATTCATGTGAATAACTATAAATGTAGAAGATAATAAGTTTAAACTAGCACTTGCATTGAATGTAAGTGTAATGGTTAGGGTGATAACAAAATATTCAATTATTAGAGTTAAGAAGTTTTGATATGTACTAAGACAATATATTTAATTTTGTTAGTAAGACGTGTACTAATAGGTAATTGTAGAGGATTATTTACATTTTTTGAAAGCACTAGAGTGGAGAGGGAAAGGCCAAACAAACAAACATATTGATGTTGCATCCAATCAACCATTACGTTAGTACGAGGGCTATTTCCGTTGGGGCGTCACCTTTATTGGAATATTATGTAAGCGAGGAGGCCACATCCATTGTGGCTTCACTCTTATTGACATAAGGATCATTATATATTAGGATTTAATGTTATCATAGACTAGGCCGACTAACTAATCCATGATTTAATTTTTTATAAAAAGAAAATTTTAAGAGTCATAGAAACAAATTTAAGACACATTAAAGATGCATGTCTAAATTGGGTAGTAAGGCATGTATTTAATGGAAATTTGAAATGATTCTTTTGGATTATTGGAAACCATAGAGGAGGGGGGAAAGTTGAGAAAGCAAATGTACTCATCCCACAACCATTTTTTCTTTATCTTGCTTATAATGGGAAATTTATTGATTTAATAAGAGCATTTGCAATCTCTTCACACCCAATAAGTTCAGCATACATGTCATCAACAGTTAATAACTGCTCAAGCATGTCCATTTTTACAAGTTTTCCTTCCTCCATAATAGCAATATAGTCAACATTCCTTATCAGGAAAAGGTGTTGGGCTATGATAATGGTTGATAGACCCAACATTAATACATATATAGCTTCCAATAATGAAGCCAAACTGTAACACACACTCAATATATTGCAAATATCTTGAACTCAAAGAAAATAAATCTTCTTCTTCATTATACAATCATGAATTACAATGCTTCATAAATAAGAAAACAACTTTCAACTCGAGTTGCCAAGAAAACACTATCTTTGACTAAATCTACTCTAGGTGGAAAAATTTACTATTTTTAATAGTTTACTACAACCTGCTATTCTTAGTAAGTTAGCATGCTTATTCATATGGGCACAAAAATTGTGACGCATCTTCTACATGCCTAAATTATAAGAATTACCAACTTTCTAACCTACTATACATTCATGATCTGGAGGATTTTTGAGAATTCATATCTTCCCTAAACTTCCCTAAAACTAGGACACATTGAAGAGCGTCCCGAGACCTTTCCGATGATATGTAGAACTTTAGAATCAGAGTCTGTATGCAAAACTTATTGCAGGTCAAAGTTCAGGTTTGAAAATGGTCAACACTGGTCAACATTTCAATTCGGACATGACATGTGGAAAAAATGGTAAAAGGTGAAAATGGAAAAAGTTCATGTTTTAGCACCTCTGATCTTCAAAGAACTAAAAAATTTGGTAGGCCCCGCTTTTTGCTGACTAGGGGCCCTTAGCCAGGTTCGACACACTCTTTTGTAGGAGGGATGCCTTTGTCACCTTTGTATTCACATTACTGCTATTGTTTGTTTGATATTATATGCCACTTATCTGTCTAACTTTCCCAATGTGGGACTATTGGTTTTGGAGAGTTTATATTTTACATTGCAGGTTATTTACCTTGCATTTTTGCAGGGATCAGGCAAGCTATTATTTTTTAGCTCAGTGGGGTGATCAACTCCCCATCGAGTTAATCACGTTGATATCCTCATGGTTTAGGATACATTATCCCTATTACCTTGATGATCACATTGTTCGGTGATCATTTAACAAACACAGCCCACGTAACTCGGTAGATATGTCAACTCGACATATAACTCGGAATGGATCAAACCTCACAGCTCGTTGCCCTTACTATCTTCGGCGCAGCTAATAAACCCACACAGCTCGCCACATTGGATGTATCTTCAACACAAAGCTTGGCCCTTATCATGGGCAGTTCAAACCAGCCAAACAATGCGCAACCAACTTGGCCCTGAAGGGTGATTCACATGACAACTCGCCACTGTTATGTAGTTGAAAAAAAGATGGACATGTGTGGCCAAATCCACAAAAACAAAGGGCGGATGGGCTATATTTAAACCTCAATCTCTTATTCCATGCCGTAAATGTGGAATTTACCCCATGACAATGTAAAGCGACCAATGCAAAAGGAGTAGGAGGGGTGATTTAAACCCCAGACCTCACAGTTTCAAACAAATGCGACCCACTAGCTCACCTATAGAGCTCGACAAGATATAAAAGGAGCTCGTTCCATTTTGTCAAAGGACAGTGGGCAGACTGTGTAAAGGTAGAACATGGGAAGATTGAGAAAAGCTTATTTTTGGAGCATCTAGAAGCCAAACCAAACCTCAGTGTAAAAAGAGAACATGCTCATAATTTCATAAGATTTCCAAAAATGTAATTTATTTCCATGAAGTGTTTATAAATCTTTAGTTTCCGGTATTTTTTGGTTACATTTTCAAGGGGATTACACTATGGAAGCACTTTAGGAGCCACAGATCGATCTTGGAGCGCTTTATAGTAATGATCAAAGTTCCTTGAGTCATAGATCAACTCATATGTAGGTATATTAGTAATTATTGAAGGGTTAATAGTACTTCATTGGAAGTTGAATATATCAATTCTCTTTTCGAGAATCTAGAAACGTAGCCTTCGGGTGAACTTCATTATCAATCTAGTTCGTGGTGTTTATTTTGCAGTTTCTTTTGGAAGCTTTTGATCAGATAAAACATCTAAACTATTTTATTTGATTAATTGATTAAACAATCATAACTGGTTTAATTAAATTGAAGGCAAACTTTCAGTATCCATAACCCACAACATGAAATGGATGCACTTATCAAAATTTAGAATCAATATTTTAGTTTTAGTGCATTATTAAACCAATTATGATTATTTCTTTATGGATTTGTAATAGCTTTGTTTTAATCACTTAAGTTAGAATTTTGAAGGCTAATTGATAGTTTTAAAAGAGTTTAAGATTTGGACTTTTATGTACACCCATGATTGGATAAAAAAAGTACTCTTAATCAATTTGAAATCTGTTAAAGTTAAGAATATGAAAATTTTCTAAGTACAGCTAAAAAATCAAGTACCACTTTCGGATCAATTCAAGAGACTAAAATTAACTAATGCCCTATAATAGAAAAAAATCAAACTACAACTTAAATCCTAATTTTGACCCCTAGATAGCAGTTTTCTGGCCCGAAAATGTGTCGAAAATGGCTCTAATCAACAGGACCAGTTGACCGGTGTGTTCATCTCGTCGAAACAAATGGTTTTTAAAAAATGGACTCAAACAGACACTTGGATCAAAAGATATGACCATTTTCTAGTTTTTGCTAAACATAGTGCATCATCCAAAATAGCCCATAGTGCCACAAAATACAGACCACTAGTGACTTCATCAAGCAATAAAATTAAAGGATTGAAAAGAAAGACCATTACAATTACAAGCTTTATCATTTTCGACCTATTTTAAAATTGTTTGAAGCCTCATCAAGAGCACCATTTTTTGCAAATCCTACAACCATAAAATTCCATGAAACCATATTGTTTCGAGGTATTTTGCTAAAAAAAATCTTGTTCCTTGTATATGCATTGCATAGTTTACATATCTATTATAGAATTAACATCAACATCAAGAAAATGTCCCTTTCCATTATAATTTTTATGTCCTTAGGTCCTTTTCTAAAGCTTCCATTTTTCAAAGGAAGGGTGTATGTTGGGAAAGTTTTTGGGGTCTGGCAACACATTCTTTAGGTGCATTTTCATAAACATTATCCAGGCCCATGCATACTCCCACAACTTACAAACATTATAATTGAAAGAAAATCCCAAGCCAAAAAAAAAAAAAATGTCTCCACTCAACACAATGTCAGCAAGGGGTTTGCAGAGGCAACACATTTTTATGTGTATCACTACAAGACTAAGGGTTGTGTATCCACAAATTTTCCACAATCTTTTTGTGAATGGTGATTTTAAAATTGTGAATCTAAATTTGTGGACTCCACCCACAATTTTATTGTGGAAACAAGAAAATGTGACAGAACTGTGACAATGGAATGTAAAACTACAACAATTCTAATATTGTGTAATTGTCACGTGTTTTGTAACATATTTTTGTTTCCACAATAAAATTGTGGGTGGATCCACAAATTTGGATTCAAAATTTTAAACTCACCATTCACAAAAAAATTGTGGAGAGTTTATAGATGCATAATTTTATTATCAACACCACAATTTTATTTCTTAATGAAAAAACATTTTATTTATTAATCAAAAAAAAAAATTATAAATTTTCAATTATAAAATGATTTCATAATAAATGAAAAAGAAATCATGATTTGAACATTTATCCCTTTTAATATTTGTAATAAAATTTATTGCTTACATATAATCAAATAATAACATATTACTTAGTTCACAAAATTTTCAATTTTTTTACCAATCCAAATGTTCCATGTAAACATGTTTTACACAATATGTAAAAATTAGTTTTGCAAAATAATTTACCTAACCTCTAAACCATATACCTCATGTTTTATGTTTCTCAAATATGGTGTGGCCAACAATACATTAAACTAAAAAAGATTGAACATATGTTAAACTTTTGATTTCACAATTATTTTTTATGATTTCGTAGGCATGTTAAAATGGTAAAATTGTAAAAAAAACAAACCTATTCTTTAATGCCTCAATCTAAAATATGAATATTGACAATAATGGAGCTTAAGCTAAGAAATATTTAGGAATTATAAATTTAATACACAATTCATTCTGCCACTATAATGCATACCTTAGTAGATAAAAACTCTTCAAATTATTTTTTATATCATATCTATCAAGAACTTTTTTTCCTTGTATCTGTGAACTGACTGTGGAAATATGGATATTTTTATGATATTGGACACCCAACACCCATAAATTAGAAAATCCTTCTATTTTATTAAATTTAGATCAAGATCTGATATACATATTTTGTTTTCAAAATCATGTCTGTAAATTGAGATCCTGAAATTTCTTAACAGCATTTTGACATTCTGCATTCAAATAAGTTTTGCATGAGTTGAAAATATAATGAATAAATTTTTTATTTCAAAAACAATATTTACAATAAAACATTGATACCAGTGATTTTAAAAAATGATCATTCATCTTTTTATTGTTTGTTTATGAAGTCGAAATTTAAACAAAGATTCAATTAAATATCCAAATCTTAGTTTCGTTTCCTACCTGCAAAAACAAAGAATTTTAAAATGAAAAATGAATATGTAGAAATCAAGAGGAGTTTCACTTGTCAATCAAACGTGTAATCATTATAAAATTACAAATTTTGAATAACTTTCTATTGAAATTACCTTCCAAAATCCTTCAATTGATTTCAATCTATTTAGGCACTTTGTATGCTATTTAGATTTTCTAAAATTTGATTTCAGTTTCATATGATAATGTGTGTAATTTCAACAGTAATAACACATCTATTCATAATTATCTAGAGGTCAAGCAGAAATAGTCCATTCGTGCCCATAGATTTAGGGCCAAAAAGGCATGACCTATTATTAAATATTATAAATTATATAATGATAACCACTCCAATCAAGCTAAAAACTTTATGTGCTCTTTATGCACTTTAAATAATGGCAGTCAAACAATAACCACCACAATTTTTATGCTCAACATTTCCCTCAATATTTTCCATTAACTGCGGATGTTGTTATATTTTAATATTTTTTTGAATTGTTCCCAAGATTTGAGATATATATATATATGTTTTTTTAATAATAAATAGATACAAACCTTTTTTTACTAAGCACATAAAAATAAAAAGTCCATATAATGTTTTAATTAGAATGTTAACTAATATTGAAAAATTTAAATTAATAGAATGTTATTTTTATTGATTTATTTGGCTTTTTCACATAAATTTTTAACATTAGGGAGCACTAAGTTTTACATATAAAAAATTTCAACCAATTTTTTATTGATTCATATATACATAGTAAAATAATTATATTTTTAATAATATGAATTATTTATAACATTATGTTAAATCTTACAAATGATCTATATTCTCTAAAATAACATTCAATGATTTTATATTTTATCAATTTTTTTTTTTATAAATAATATGAATTATTTATAACATTATGTTAAATCTTACAAATAATCTATATTCTCTAAAATAACATTCAATGAGTTTATATTTTATGAAAAAAAAAATAATAAATGATATATTATATTTATCATTTTCTTTTTCTTTTTTTTGAAATTATTCAAAATGATGAAAAAACTCTGAATCTAGTGGTTCATTTCTAAGAAAATAAAATAAAATTATAGTTAAGCTATAATAAGTATCTTTTTTACATTTGTAAAAACTCTTTTGATAAGGAGACATCTATACCAGCTTGTAGTTTAATGTATTTCTCAAAAATTTAAATTAGCAACAATATTATTTACCATCAAATATAAATTAGTAACAACTAAATTTATATATTATTTACATTGTAATTTATGATAATGTAGAAGGGTATCATTTTTTATAAGTTCTCCACATTAAATTTTGGGATGTGGTTTATCACAACTTTAGTTTAAGTGGTGTGAATAATTCTCAATTTTATTGTGACTTTCATAGAAATGTGGAAAAGTGCAGGATCTTGTAGATTTGTCATAATAATATTGTTTAAAGAGCATTATAGAAATTTTCATATATTTAATTCTTATTCACGATATATATTTTAACTTCCTAATATTTTACATATTTTCATCAATTTTCCTTTATTATTTATACAATTATAGATTAAGGGTTTCATTTGTAATAATATTTTAATCTTTTGTATAAATTACTCACAAATAATTGTATTTATAACACAATTTTGAAAATTTTAGTATAAATTTGAGTGCTGTGATTTTTCACGATTCATATATGATTATTGCATTCCTAAAATGTTCATCATATAGTGCAAAATATCAACAAATAGATAAAAAAAATTCGAATGGTGATAGATTTGACAATTATTATTTGAACCTTAGATATGGTGTGGAAAATTGAAACTATGATCCATCATATTTGGCTTATGTGTATTATTCATAATTGTAGTTGAAATATCATATTTTTTCCAAACATTGAGAAAATGTGATTTATCCACAATTGTGTTTAAACAATATAACTATTCCACAATTTGAAATTTGAACTTTATAATTATGAAATATCTACATTATATTTAGATTTATTTTGTAAAATGTTGAGAAATCACAATTTTTCCACAAAACCAATATTTTGTGGATAACCATGTGGATAAATGATGCTAGTTCGTTCCATGCACAAAACATAAGGTGGGAAGGAGCATACAACAAATAAAACCTTCCATGCCTTAGAATATTGTATAGAACTTCAAAATCAGTATGGAAGAGTAAAGAGTTTCACCAAGATTGCACAACTAATCCACTTAAATTCCAACAAGAAATCAAAAATTGAGACATGATTCTCACCTTCTCTTCTGCTCAATGCAAAAGGTAAAAAAGGAGCGTGTAGAGGCAGTTGATCTCTTGAGACTCTTCACATAATAATTGCACAAATTAGCGCAAGGTACAGAAGGATCTCACACATGCGATACAAATCAGAAGGAAAATGTCTATTTTGTGTTGTATTTTCCTTTTAACATATGAACAATATTGTGTAAACGACCACCAAAAATAAGTATGTTGACATAATTTTCTAGTATGAAACAATATTGAAAGATTGAGTACTAAAGTGTCGGAAACGTGTTGTATATTTTCCATGATTAACACTCTTCAAGACTATACATCCCGACATGGCTCTAAGGTCCCCTTTATAGGATTTAAGGCCCGTAGAAGTGATTTAACCTATGTTATTATGGGTGGTTATATAGCTCATGTTTTAATGGGGAACTGTTAGAAGTATTCTGGGCCAATGGTTTTGGTACCCATTATATTGTAATACCACTGTTAGTACAGTTACCTATTGATGTGCTTATATGTAGCTAGATATGTATAATAGGATACAATTGAACTGAAAAAAAAGTATGTTATTGTATGGTAAAAAAGTTGCTTTGATATGATTAGGAAGACGTGTTGCTACATCAAATTTTTTCCCAAAAGAATTTTTGAGGATAAATCTTGTGTATGACATTTCACGATTTTTTTTAATCTAAGAAAAATGTGCAATATTGCTTCTCTTATATCTATTTATCGAAGTAACTCTCCACATGAAATGTTGTTTTCCCACACTGTATAAGCTGCCGACAAAAATTAAAATTAAATTTTGAAACAAACTAGATAACATAACGAAATTCCAGATTGAAATGTTTATCCTTCAATTAAAAAAAACATGTAAACCTAAGACAAAGTTGCAGCTAGATAGGCGGGCATGAAAAAATATTCCTCGTAGGTCGCTGTTTGTCACGTATAACAAAAATAAATATCCCGGGAATATTAATGCAAGTCAACGTAAGAGTAATTTCTTCAACAAACGCTCCTTTCCCTGATTGGAGGGTGGCGTGTGAATTTAGCTACATTTCAGTTGATAGTTTGGAAAGTGGTATTTTCGTGCGTGCAGATTCCCCTAACTACGAGTCAAACCCGTGTTTTAACCAAACCTTTTTTTAACCTGCCATAACTATGTACTCCTCGCCACAAACTCAACAACACTTCTTTCTCATGGTTTCATTTGGGATTGCCAGATACCTCATTTGTTACACAAGAAACTGTTATTACAGTTTTACAACAATTTCTGGAAGGCGATTTTGATTATGTTAAGGAATGGAATCTGAACAAAATTGCAGGATAAAGTTCCTGGTGAGTACATAAAAACTTAAAAGCCTTTCTTTCCATGAAAATATATTTTCTTGGCAGCTGAATTTTAAATTATGTACTGAATCTGAAGAATATATTTTCCTGTGGGTATGATTTGTTGTGCTAGATTAACAGAAGAAGGTGAGGTAGAATGATAAGTTTTGGGACAAATAAAAATTGCAGTTGTTCTTTAATTCGTTGTCTGTTCGACCTTAGAACTTTGGCCCAAACAAAAGAATATGTAAAACCAGAACTGTGCCAAATATCATTTGAAAGGTTATTTTAAAATTTTAAGAAAGATGCTTAATATGCAGTAAAACAAGTTTAAAAAAGAATTCCACAGATAAATATAGCCATACGCAAGAAGATTTTTAATAGAAAAACTAGAGCTAATTTTTTTTACACAAACGTTATATTTCTGGATGAAATATTAGTTTGTAGTTACAAATTATTCTGTAAAACAAAAATAATTGTAAATATAATTTTTCAATAAAAGAATTTCTCAACAAAAAATAGTTTAATAAATAATTTTTTTAGATAAAAAAATAAAAATAAATAATTAAAATTTATGGAAAATGATAGAACATAAAATTGGGATTTTATTTAAAAACAACATTTTAAATTTTTTTTTTATGCAACTTACAATTGTTTATAAGTCAAATAATACAACTCTTCTAGTTTATCTCTATCATATTATTACATCAATTTTTAATTATTTTAATATATATTTTTAATTATTTTTGTATATGTATATGTATGTATATATACATATATATAGTTACATCAGTAATAATTTATATTAATATATTTTTAAATATGTAAATTATGTATTGATTTTAATGGTTTTTATTGAACAATTTAAATAGATAACACATTTTGTAGGTTGTTTTATTCAATAGAATTTTATTCATCACTTAAAGAATTTTTATCAGTAATCATTTGTAAAACAAATTGTTATATTTTTTTTGGTAATAATTATAAAACAAAAGATTCACTTTTACACATAAATATAACAAGTATTTGTTTGTAACAATGTGTAACGCTAAAATAAAAAATTTGGAAAAAAAATAATACTCCAAACTCCACACCATAACCAAGATTTTAAAATATTTTTTTTGAAGAATAAAGAATTTTTTTAAATTAATAATCAAGTAAAAATTCAAAATTTAAATTAAAAATAATCGCTTGTAAACATTGCAACCCACCAATTTCATACTTTGTAACTTACCCTTTGTTTATTCCTTTTCCACAATGAAAAACAATTCTGTTTATTGTAGCATGAAAGAATCTATATTAAATTTTTAATCTTTTTCAATTTTTGATGGCTTGAAAAGTTTATTTGTATTTTTCCTTTGAAAATAAATACCTTCATACGACCATTATTTTTAAAACTATCTTGATAGTATTAAATTTCTTTATTTTATTTATTATGAAATAAAACATATATTTCGAATATCTTTATTTGAAAAACACTAATAGATATAATATTGAGGTATCTATGTGAGTTTTGTTATGTAGTTTTTAAATTGATATATTCATAATTAAATGAAGATGTACAAAACATTAAAAACTATATAATAACTTATAATTTATTTTATTTTTTAATGGATTGATAAAATTTATTGTATTTTACAATAAAAAAATACATATGGTAACATGTCCATCATATTTGAACATGTCTTGATATTATTAAATTATTGTTATTCTATTTATTATAAAATTGTATGCATATCTTAAATATAATGATACACATATCATTTTTATCATTGGTAAAAGGAGGGTTTTGCAAGGGTCCCTACCCTGTTACAAGAAGGGATCTACCATCCAGATAAAGCCATATACATGTCGAGGAAAAAAACAACACCAATAATCAAAACAACTGAAGAAACTAGTCCAAGAGAGTCTTAAAACCAAAAGAAAACCCAGACTAGAATAGAAAGAAAACTTAACTAAGATGGAAAAAAATCCTATATTTTTGCATAATATACCCCAACTCCTAATCACTCACATGAGGTGACAAAAAGAAACACGACATTTAACTACACTTTCTAAGGTGACAATACGAGTGCAACATTTTCTTCTTAACACTTATCCATCCATCTTAAAATTCTTTTCCAAATTTCATGTCCACCTTTCCCAAGGTTTTAGACAATCGAGATATAATCTTATCACATTTACTATGCCTGACCTACAAGGCTACATCCGATTCTCCGAAACTTTTTGACGTTGTCTGGTAGCATTAACTAGGGGACCCTACCCAACGCAACGACCAACCGAATCATTTCCAAGCGAATTAACTTGTTTTTGAATTGTTCCATTCAAAACAATCGTAGAGTGACAAGTTTGATATTTCTTTAAGCGAGATTACTTCGACCTCCACAACCGACTCCCTCTTACAAGTGTCAACTAGCTTATCTCCTTCCTACTCCAAATTTGAAAACGGCTCCACGTCAGTAGTTTGGGATGTACAGACCAACGATTCTCCCTCATTCTGTTCCAATCTTGCTAAGCTAGGCGCCGACTCACCAGTGTCAAGAACCATCTCCACGACAAGCTCCTCATCAACACGTGCTATAACCAAAAGCCCCTCCACAGGTTTCGAGAGGGTGTTTACCGTCATGGCTTCTTCCTGCTTCCATCCAGATGGTTTCAGACCGTTCTGCAGTGTGTAATTTTTGTCCATATATTGAAGAGGCCAATTTTCTTTATGTAACCAAAATCTCCATGGCCCGCTCTACATAATTTTCCATAGAAGATAGGTGAATCCTCATACACCTTGTTGCCAAACCCCATCCTCAGACACCAAATTAATGGGCTGTGGGGGGAGAAGAGATGACAAGAACATTAACACACATCCTGGCTGCACTGAATCGAGATCTGGCTGCTGTAGTTAGGTTAATTGCTATCAGATCCCAAAAATCCTTTGTTATTCCTGCCAACACATCCAATTCTCAGAACTCCAAAGGCATGCCATGAAGCCTAACCCAAAGAGGTCATGCAGACGAAATGTGATTCTTTCAGCCCGAATTCCATCTAACAATGGAGAGAATCGTTCTATCGTAGAATCATATCCCTCCCTACAGAACATGGACAATATCTTCTTGAAGGGAGAAAAAAAACAAGAAACTCTTATCAGAAGGGAAAAGGAATTAACTTGTCCCAATATCTCTCATTTCTTCCTAATCAATCCTCTTACTTGATAGATTTTTGGCGGTATCCTGACAAAAACACCCCATCAAGGAAAACTTAACCGTACCATGGGCTCTGTCATTCAGGTTCAATTTTCTGCAAATGTTCCTAGGAGTGCCTTTTGAAAATCTTAGAAGCCCACAAACCATATTGATCTAGGCCGTACAGTGCCCTCTTTACGCTCTTCCGCCTCCATAAACACTTTACATGTAATGGGCGTAATTTTTAATATATTATAGATTTGTTATATCTTATATTTTTTTTATATGTTTTTTATTGAGAGGTTTCGCATTGATAAACAAATCCATTCAAGTAGTGATAAATGGCTCCTATTTATCTCGTTAGTATTGTCTAAAGTTCATTATATACCTAGAATATTATGGTTTTTTCATTTGTTTCATTAGAAAAGGAGAAGGAAAATTATCTCATGATAGTCAAATGGACATAAAATTTAAGGTACATCGCCTTAATTAATATAAAAATAAAATACACAAATTTGTAGCTCACTTAATGAAATTTTATTTGTTTATTTTTGGGTGTATAGATTGCGAACGAGTTATGGTCATAACAAATGAGGTTCTACATGGATAGGTAGGTTACAAATGTAAGTGTTATGTCTGTAACAATTATTAATATCCAGGAGAATGAAGAGAAATGAACTCATAATATAAATATAAAACTCATGAATATAAAACTTCTATTTCTAACCTATTAAATAACAAAAATTAGAAAACTATCTAGAAAAATGAAGAGAAATGAACACATAATCATGATCTGATTTGGTAAGGTTATAACTACTTATGGTCGTAAATAATCATATGTGTAGTTATGACTATAAATGTCTAATGGTAGCTATGTGCCACACATGTGCTAACACAAATTGACCATAAATTATATAGCCAAAATTTTCTGCATAGTTACCACTTTAACTCTTCAAAAAATGGGTTTGTGGGCACTTTATGTACAAAATAAATTATGGGTTTTTTAGCCCTCATTTATTTTTAATCAACGCCATGTTTTTGTTAGGAATATCAAATTAGTGCTCATATTATATGGATGATTTATTATGTGATATATTTAGAAGAGAGATAAATTAATTTGGTGCGAGTTGTTAAGTTTTTGGCGTGAATAAGATATTGTTGAATAATTAAAGCTAACTCCTTATTTCTAGAAGCAGCTTAACCTATAAATATATATATTGCGAGATGTATAAATTAATAAAAGAAATTAATAATTTCATGTGTCAATCTGCTGTTGCACCTTCAATTAATATCAGAATGTTATTTCTCAGATTGCATGGAGTGTTCAGATTAACAAAGGGGGTAACTCTTGTGCCTCCTTGGATGAGAAAAATCATTTCCAGTTAACTTGTTGGTCTATAAATTTTTCTTATTCAGTTTTTTTTTGGCATTAGTGCTAGAAAACCATTCAAACGCCTCATAAATCTACCTAGCTTATGGTCTTTGATCCATGCTTGAAACCTTCGTACCTTCGCTCAGATTTAATTGGTGGTCATTTTGAAGTTTTCATTGAAAAATTGAGTATGTGGTTTCATGCACACGCGTATCGACTGGGATATAATATATACGTACGTGCCAAATTGTAGATTATAATGGAATTTAATAATTATAACGATGGTTTTGGTATCGGTGACTATTGCAAACTATTTCCACCAATCAGCTGACTATATCTGAATATCGTACCATTTCAATATTGTAAGTAGCCATCAATTTTGGGTGTTGACTCCAGTTTTTTTATTTTATTTTTTGTTTAGTTTTTTTACTAAGCCTTGGCTTTAGCTTTTTTTTTTTTTTTTTTAAAAGGTGGGTTTAAGGTTTTCTTTTAGTTTTATTTTGTTTTAATTTTCTATAATTCGTGGTTTTCTTTTGTGGTAAAGTTGTAGGTTTTTAATTTTAATATGAGTTTTTATTTTATATGGAAATATATTAAGTCATGTACTTTTATTTTATGGTTTTAATATTTTTGTTAAAAAAAAGTTTTTTTATATTATTTTTCGTTATTATAGTTTTTATTAATTATAGTTTTGTGTCGTTTCCTAGAGTCACTTAAAGTCATTTGTTTTTGTTGAAACAAAATATTTATGTCAAAAGTCATTGTATGAAGTTTAAAGTGTCAAAAGTTTAAGTTATTTTTTTTAAGTCATCATATTTTGAACATCGTCAATTTTGTTTGTTTGTAGTTATTTAGTCTTAAAATAAAGAGTCAAGTATTAGTGTTTTAATCAATTTTTCATTTGTTAAAATTCGGAAAAAAGAGTCATGTCAAAAAATAAAATAAAATAAATTTGCCTTGCAGACGCATTTTCGATGTACCTGATGTCTAGGAAAATAAATGTTTTCACATTGCAGGGGGAGATAAAATAAACACAATGTTGAAATCATTGAGCATCATGTACTCATCAGATGAATAAGAAGGATCACTAAGTGGAGGTCATAGGCAATGGAAGATGGAGGGCGATCAACTCCTCTCGTCAGTTACCAATGACGGGGTCGCATACAAGATTGGTTGCACTATTTTATATTATTTCAGTTGTTTTCTTTGAGTGGCGTGTGCATAAATAAAACACACAATTCCATGCTAAAGTTTGAAATGAGGAGCATATGCATTATTGATGCTGCGAACAATTGTATAGGAGGGCAGTTGACTACGATGATCCTTTGATTGCTGAGATTCTCTATTTGTCAGAAATATTCATTGATCAGTCGGTGAAAGAGCATTCACTGGAAGTGAAAGCGGGAACTGTTTAGTTCACATATGTAGGTGTATTAATAAAAGTGTGATCATCTTGTGAGGGATTCACTGTGTTGAAGTAGATGGTCATGTGAAGTAAGATCCAGACAACAAGATCTAGATAACAATATGTCGACCGAAAAGTATGTGAAGACATATGATTTTGTTTCCATTTCTTCAAATGTGGTTTCTTCCCATGTTCACCTTAAGGGGGGATGTTAGGATTATCAAATTAGCGCTCAAATTATATGGGTGGTTTATTATGTGATATAATTAGAAGGAATTTTTTTTATTATTGGTAAATGGTTTTTTGGGAGGGACCATACCTTGGATTACAAAAAATCCCATATGCCAGAAAGAGCATGAAGAACAAACTAGTTTTTTGATGAGTGGGGACCACACCCCAACTACAATCCTAACAAGTAGATAATTCAAAAGATACATAGGTGGATTTTTGATCCGTGGGGACCACACCTGAACAAAACGGCTTAAAATGCCAGATAGAGAAAAACATAACAAAGGCAGAGACAAATTTCCAAGATGAAGTAAAAATGGAGCCAAACAGTAGCTACAGAGCGGCTACACAACTAGAAGAAAACAACAAAAAATAGAAAGAACAAGGACAACAAAATCCTCCTAACCAAGACATTGCTGAAAAACCATTTTCACATCCTCCAACACCCTAAATAGGTTCAAGGATGGAATCTTTTCAAGATATTTGCTACTAGAGAATACCACCTTCATCATTGCCTTGTCCCCTTTCCACAATTCCTCTGGTAGGCCACACACATCACATATTTTCTTAACCTGAATATGCAAAAAGTCGAGAAAGTATTTTTGCATAGTGAGATGATTTAAATATTGAATGATATAATGAATGAGAGTTAATTGTACATTTTCAATCATAATGTTGTGTTGAATGATACATTCAAATGTATCAAGGGGTAAAATTAGTTGAGGTTGATGAGATGTTAGGTTAGTATGTTGATATCATCTCAAGGGATATTCAATATGGTTTTCCACCCATGTATAATATTATTCATTAGATGGATATGATTATAGGGTATCGTCTACCTAAAAAGTTCGTATATAGGTTAACGTTAATGGAAAATGAAGAGGTGAAGAAGCAATTCAAAGAAATACTTGATAGGGAGATAATTTGGTATATTATTATCCTATACACAATACCTATAATATTATTGGAAAAGAAATGATTTTATGTGATTACATGCATTGATGCTAGAGCTACTATCAATTATATTATCATCAAGTGCACATATTTCCAATTTTGTACATATATGCTACAATAGACTATGTCATTAGATTGTAGTAGTCAACAAATATTGAATTGAAGAGTGGATATTTCCAAATCAACATAGGAGAAGGTGATGAGTGGAAGTTTATTTTTAAGAGAAAAGATGCATTGCATTAGTGGTTAGTCATGCAAATTGGGTTAATTAGCACATTGAGCATGTTCATGAGGCTCGTGAATAGATTTTTAAATCCTCTCCTAGGTAAGGTTTTCATTTTGTATCTTGATTACATTAATTTTCAATAGAAATGTGAACAAAAATAGGATAATTAGAGGTGATAGTTACAATTTATGAATCAAGAGAAGCTAATTTTAAACCTAAAGAAGTATAGTTTCATGAAGAGGTAGTTGGTGAAATTAGCATTTATGATATCTCAATTAGGATTAAATATCGATAATATGAAGATCAAATATATCATTGAATGTTGAGTGTGGAGCTTAATTGCTTCACATAAAACTTGATTTTACATGTTGTTGGATTTGGTAGTGACCGACATCGTTTACAAAGTGACCGACATTGGTTAGACAGTGACTGACATCGGTCAGGCAATGACCGACATCAGTCAGTTATTAACTAGCATGGGTCAGGAAGTGAATGACATCGATCAGGCAGTAACCGACATCGGTCAACCTATGCAACGATGTTTTGTTTTTTGGCCAAGAATTAGAATGAATATTTTTCTTTAAAGACAATTTATTGATTGCAAAAACATAGTTAGTTACCCAATATATATATATATATATATATATATATATATATATATATATATATATATATATGCATGTATGCATTGAATGAGGGTATGAGAGAAGAAAATAACAATTGTTTGCATGTTAGTTTTCTTGGTGAGAAAGAAAGAGTAGCTGAGTGAGGGGAAAATATTGAACATCCTGTGAGGTGTTAGAAGACAATAAATCTTCATTGTATTTCCTCTGTAAAGCAATAAATAATAATATTGGCCATTTATTGGTAGACGTAGCCCACACTGGGTGAACCACGTTAAATCTAGTGTTATCTTTCTCTTGTTTAATTTATCTTCTGGTTTATTTCCGCGTTCATTGTTTGTATGATTTATATGATTTTTAGATCTATGCAACACTGTTATATGGTTAACCCCAAAAAATGGTATCAGAGTTTTGTTTAGATGGTTTTATGTGTTGACAAGATTTACTCACAGAGGGTTTTCTGATTAAGTGGGAGCATACAGTAATGGCAAGAAGAAAACAAATACAAAGTAGAGAAGTCTGACGGTCGAAATTATCAATTATGGAAGATGTAGATTTTGAGGATTATCTGTATCAAAGAGGATTTTTACTTTACCAGTTCGATGAAAATGGACTAGACCTATGACAGATGGTTGATAAATAATGGAACATGTTCTTGACAGAAAGGCTTTGGGATCTATAAGATTGAGCCTTGACAGCATACATGGCTTCCAATATTATTGAAGTGAACATCTATAGTAAAGTTAATGAAATATCTTAGCTAATTTATATGAAAAAATCCTAGTACTTAAAATAAAGTTTAATTGATAAAAGAAATTATTTAGTTCTAAGATGCATGAAGGTGGATCTGCATCTAATCATTTGAATGATTTCCGATCTATTATAAATCAGATCAAAATCGGTAGATATTTTGTTTGATGATGAAGTGAAAGCACTCTTAGTCTTATGTTCTTTGCCTGATAGTTGGGGATAACTTGGTAATGTATATTACTAATACAACATGTCTGCTTAGTAATAGGTTTGAATTTTGATGATGTGGTTAGTATAATCCTTCAATGAATAAATTCACTAGGAAAATGTATTCAGGAGAATCATCATCTAGGAAATGCTTTGTAAGTGTAGAAAGAAGAGGCACGCAGATCTAAGGAGAGATCATCAAAGAGTAAGAAGTAATGGTAAATCAAAGTCAAGGAATGGTACAGATCTAAATCCAGATGTACAGGGAATTATTTTTCTTGGAATTGTGGAAAGAAAGGACATGTAAAGAAAGATTGTTCGTCAAATGATAAAGAGAACAAACATCGAGACAAAGATAAAGAGGCAAAGGTAAAGAGGAAAATATTATCGCAAGTGAGGTGAATTCAATATGCTTTTATTCTTTCTTTGGATAATATAACTAGAATCATGGGTTTTAGATTTCAGGAGCTTCTTTCCATGCAACCCCTAATAAGGGTTAACTCAGAAATTATGTCTCAGGGTAATTTTATAAAATGTTTATTTTGGAGATGATGATGAACCTTGTAGTATTACTGGTAAAAGTTAAGTTCATCTCAAAGCTGTAAAATGGAAATACATGGGTATTGAAAGATGTGAGGCATGTGTTAAGCACTCATGAGGAATCTAATATTTATGCAGGGCAACTAGGTGAAGCTGGTTGCATGGTTACATTCATAGCAGACTCTTGGAAAGTCACCAAGTGATCTCTTGTTGTGGCAAGAGAAAAGAAGGTAGGAACATTATATTTATCTACCTTGTGTTACTTATTCCTCTTCTGTGTTATCTTCTATCAGATTCAGATACATGCATGTGGCATAATCGGTTGGGCCATATGAGCCAAAATGGAATGCAAATCTTAAAGGATAAGGGTAAGTTATCAGATTTGATAGATTTAGATCTTGAATTTATGTGAGCATTGTGTCTTTGGAAAGCCAGAAGAGAGTGAGATTTCTCAAATGGCTGGGGCAACTAAGAAGGATTAGAAATTGGAGTCTTGTACACTCATATGTGTTGGGACCAACCCAGGTAGCTTCTCATTGGAGGATCCCAGTATTATGTTACTTTCATTAATGATTGCTACAAGAAAGGTATGGGTTGATTGTATTAAACGTAAATGTGATGTTTTTGAGACTTCTAAAAAATGGGAAGCTCCTTGTTGAGAATTAATCAAATTTGGTGTTGATTTATAGTCTCCTTAGTTTTGTACAATGGTGGTGATTTCTGGTAGAACAATCCATTTTATTTCATGTATTGTTTAGTGAATCTTTTATATTATTTGCACAACCTAATGTGCTAACCCCAGACACATTCAACAAAGAAAGTAATTATGTTTCCTCTTTTACCACCTTTTGAGTATAAGAATCATGGAATGCGTATAGGAGTATGAGAATTTCAACATACCGGAAATTAAAATTGATATTTTAGAGCAGGAAGGAGGGGATATATTGGCTTACTTCCTCCAGACCACTTTGGATGACCCCTGAGGGCAAGCACTGGCATTTTCATTTGAGATGGCCCAATTGAAGCTTACACTCTGACACATCTAGGTTGATTTTTCTTTTCATAATCCACTTTTTGAAGCCACTCCCTCGATAGATATTGTGCATGTTGAATAGGAAAAATGAGGAATGACATTTTTTGAGTGCTAGAGCTACAGAGATGTACTTTCATTGCATATGGATTTAATAGAACCATCTGGTATTATCTTTGGGTCGGTTCTTAGAAGACTCTATCCTATTGTTAGGATTCGTGACGTTGATTTGAATGAAAGAATAATTTAGCAGGGATCAAATATTTAAAGGTGAAACGCATAAAGATGAGTCCAAACAGGGGTCTCGCCTAGTGAGAAAGAAAGCGCATCAAAATTCTTGACCTAGGGCTAAAGAAAGAGACCATTCTATCCCATACATCCGGCGTCCTTTCTACGTAGGGCTTCAATTTTTTTCAGGCTCACTACGGCATGAGCACCGAAGAAATCTATTAGGGATCGGAATTCAGATTTTAGATTCCACTACTGGAACCACTGTCTTGCACCACCTGGAGATAGCGATCGGTGGTGAAAGCCACCATAGCCATAGTCAATTTGACGATGAGGAACCACGACTCCGTAGAATCGCAATCTCTTCTTCCACCATACTATCCAAGACCACCTCTGTCTTCCTACTCGGTCCATCTCTACCAGAGATTGACTCTCATGTTGAATCACTATGCTTTGGACAACATGACCGCCCGATCCACTACCCTCCACATCCTAGTAAGAAGGTCACCTCGATGATAGGGTGCGACCTCCAAAGATACCTTCAACTTCGCTTTTCTTATTTGGATTAGTCACAAATAGTCCCCATCCATCACTCTTTTTACTTTAGAATTACATTATGATTCTTTAGATACCCACAGTTCTATTTTTTATAATTATCTATGGATTTGAGAAAAGTATGGGTGCACGTGGAACAAAATCCATATATATTTGTAGAATAGGTGAAGTTATTTCATATATGTAAGATAAGCATTTATAGAAAAATATGTTGATTTATAGCTTTTCAAGGAATGTATATGGTGGATTTGACTATGTACTAGGTGAGGCTTATGGTAAGGATTATTTGCATATTTATTAGGTATTGAGTTTGATGAGATTTATTCTCTTGTAGTTAAAGAATGACTTCAAATCGTATTGTATACAAATTACAAATAGTTTAAGCAATCAGTCATCATCCTTACCAACTGACGTCCGACGAAGAAAGTAACTTTCAGATGCCTGCGCATCTGGCCTTGCTCGATTGCAACTCAGCAATTATCGCGAGTTGAATAGCGATATTTATATGTAGCTGCGACTTGGTTACTGAAGTGCAAGGGTAAGGAGAAACTTGTGTGTAAACTGAAAACAGAGCCTATATCGACTCCTTTTAATCGTATAGCTCCAAGTAAACTTATCGGATATCATTCGATGTCTGTGGGATCTGTAATTCTGTGGCTAAAAGTTGGAGTATATGAGAATACTGTAGCGCTGTGATTGTCTTGAAGCAATAGCTGTTAACTTTAAGAACAACCCGTACTTAAAGCGAACTGGAAGCTACGGACATCATTCATAAACGTAGTATGGGCGTTTATATCTCCAATAATCAGGATTACTCGAAATGCAGGCCATAGCCGTAAGACTTAAATTTCTGCTCATCTGCCCCACATTAGAAGCAAGATTGACAGGATTGTAGGGTGGAGTTGAAAAGACGAGATAGTTTTTACCACTTGGCATGTTTCCGACCAGCCGACCTGCCCAGCTAGAAAAACAAAAGACCGCTGTACGTGTCGAAAGCACGCGGAAAATGTATATCGAGTATATGTTGTTGATGGTGACCTCTTAATTCTTAAGCAAGATTCAAATTATGTTTGCTGCCATCTTGTTTATGGATGGATCTAAATGGTTTAAATTTGACGCCCAACTCTACCACTCAAGGTTATCTCCTCATCACATGAGCCAACGTTCAGTACAGGTGAAGCAAATTCTCCTATGTCAAGTATATAGAAGTGAGGAATAATTATGGGTGTTATTGGGTATATGTTTTGGGTGCTAGACAGGGTGTTCCATAGGTAATGGGAATTGCAAGTAGGTCAAAATGGCTAATCACAGTTATAACATATCTTTGTAATAGCAGTCCCTGAACCCTCAGAAATTGAACTCGGAAAATGACTAAGTCGACATCAAGTCATTATGCCTAAACATCACCACCTCATAATGGAAAATCATTACACTTTCTTTTTGCTTGACCTATCTTGATTCGGATTTGTACCCCTGGAAATATAAGCACCACTGGATATGTAATCAAATGATATGTAGTATTGATAGTTAGCTTGGATTTCAAGATTACAAACGGTTGTCACATTCAATTTCAAGATATATAGGCAGAGTGATGTTGCTATTAACCATACATTAGCTAGCTCGCATATTTTTATGTCGATGTGTAGGTTTATGAGCACACACTTAAAACAAAGTAAGGATCAAACGCGTGGAAAGGTTTTCTCATTATCCAGTTCTAGTCAGAGCGTGATCCATTTGAGCCAAAACATTTGTTCTTTAGTTAATTACTCTTTCAAAGTTTGGATATGCCTTCTTTTTACCTCGTTAAAATTTTCACATTCATCACTTTATTGCAAGTAAGATCTAGATTATGGGCATAATAGAATCTTACTCTAGTCACAATCCATTATTTATATTTAGCACTATGGATATCCTAATGATGCAACTTGTTAAATAAGAATAAAGAAGCTTCACTCCAATGTCTGTTGGTAATACATAGTTTTTTCTCTTGTCTATAAAATAGGTATTGATATAGAAAAACACTCATCTTGCATTTCATCAATGCACATTAGCTTACAAAATAAGAAATAAAAAAAGTATTTATGAAGAGACTAACAAATTTTCTCTAAGAGCTATAATATAGATAAACATAAAATTATCCTTTAACATCAAAGTTTCTTCATCATTTTTAATTTTATTTTAGTTTCAATGAGGACCGAAATTGAGAACTTGAGCACTTGAAGAAGACACTTTCATCTTGCTTAAATATTCCTTTTTCTAAATTTCAATCTATTTTCATCAACCCTAGTTGGAATGAAATATCCCTTGTGGGATACCACTTAAAAATGTACCAAATATAGAAAATTGCAGCAAAGTAAAATACTGATTTTTATTGAAAATGTCCAGCTAGGACAACAAATGGTATTAAATTGATATCACACAAAATATTTGCCCACAGTGCATGAAATTTTGAGGGAATATTCCAACAGTAATAATAAACACTATGAAAACATTTTTTGGAATAATATATTACTGCCAGAAAAATTACATAATGCCCTAAGCAGTTGAAAAACTTCAAAGTTTCGTGACCCTCTAAATACAAGAGCAGTAATAAGGGTCTTTAAAAATAACATTAATAGATATAGGTAGTAATAGTTCCACCTTTAGATCTAAAAATAGACTACTGGAAAACCCCCAAATAAAGGCTGTAAATCACCTCGCTTGGAATAGGGTCAGAAAATGATGGAGATGCCTTCAACAAGATGTCATTCCCAGCCCAAATGGCTGTCGTAAATATGATCTAGAGCCCTCTTCTTATCTTCCCCAAATGCCCCCAAGACCCTCAAGATCCTTCCTATAAAACCTCTGTTAATGTTTCTGCTGCACGACCCTAAAAGTGGCTCCAAAATGATAGACTAGTGTAGATATCTCACTACCAAAGAATGCCCTAGTAGCTAGGGACAGGTCTCTCACCACTGAAGCTAGGGTCCCTATGTGATTTGACTCCACAAGTTGTAGATGCATAATAGCAGTAGCTGAACGAGAAGGGGTCAATAAAAATGTATGCGAAAGGGTTCCTCTCCTTTCTCTCCCAGCTACTCATATAATTTCCAAGTAAAAAGATCCCCAATAGACCTAGACATGTTTCATTCCATGGAGGGGTCGATAAAATAAAAGAAAATACCTTAAGTTACTTTCCCCCTTTGAGGCACCATGGTCCAAAAGTGACCCTCAACGCAAAATTTGAATATTAGAACCACGTGGCCCCTTCCCAATAGCTCCCCGCATCCACAACCCCTTGGGTCTGACCACAACTTGGACTCAACCTGGCCCTTAGGCCTTTGGCGTAGGAAAAGGGGACATTACAGTCCTCCCTTCCCGAGAAATTCTTGACCCTAAGCATTATCCTATCCTGTTGTAGAAGATGAATACCTTGCCTTAAGTTTCTCCACCTCACCCTGTCATCAACCAAGGATCGGTGTAATCCGAAGTAACCAAGAAACCCCACGCAGGCATCACAACCTCCATATGGTATCGAGAAAAATGGTGTCTGTGAAGTAGAATGATACCCAAACTGACTCTCCTCCGGTACCCACACCAAAATTTCCAATATGTCCAATCCCAGCCAATGCAAGGTTATCATCATGTGACCACTCACTGCCTCTCCAATCAACCCCTGGGTATGAAAGTCCACTCTGAATTTTGTAGAACTCCCTGGATCAACCTGTGAAATAACCTATATATGCACAAAGTGTGTAGACTCTCCCACATGACCGACATTGGTGTGAGGGTACATCTCCTCATAATGTATCTCGATGTGTCCCACGGGGGAAAAATCCCAATATTCCATTACATTGTCAACCGACAATATAAAATCCACATAGTTCACCTCCTACGATGAGTGATAACCTACTGAAAAATTAGGTAACTGAGTTGACTCCAACCTTCCAATGACTTGCACATGGGAGAAATGTCCACCGTGCCTAGAAGTAGTAAAATACATAGGAGTGTTATCCCCTATTACCTCAGAACATGTTGAACCTGTAAGCTTTGATTTGTTATAACGACAAACCATACATCCCTATATGAATTTGGGGATATCCTCCCTCAACCCATGCCTTTTGAACCTCTCTGATAAAAGCCTATAGGTCTCATTGAAGCTCAGGTGTCCGGTCACGAAAAAAAATGCACATGTCGCAATATCTCCACCCTCAACCCTGAGTGTGACACAAGGTATAATCTACCATAATATAATATCATCTCATCCTCCAATCTGTAGGTGACATCCTGTATGTGACCATCCAAAATCTTGCAAGTGTGTCAGTTCTTGGAGTACTCAACAAGAAAATGAGATCTCTTGTCTATCGACCCCTTAGATAACCAACATGATGATAAAATCAGAGGATCTGAGCCTGTAACCCCAATCTTTGTGACTATCTCATGTGCAACATTACTGGTCACCTCCACATCCATCCTACTCAACATCAATCCATGATAATAAAATTCCTCACGATGCCAGAACGTTCTCTCCTTCCCCTTAGTTGTAACCACCCTAGGTGCTCCTATAGATAATCCCTTGTATATCACATTCCTGCCCTCAAATTTAAACTTTAGCTCCATCATCTGAAAGTTAGTCTGAAACTCCCCAAGAGAGTGAAGCCACTGCACTCCCAGCACTATGTTGGTCACTCCCATACCAACGATGTGGAGATCATCAGTAACTATATAGTTACCCATTGTGATGCTCACTTGGGGAACCTGCTATGTGCACCTCAAAGACTCTCCATTGGCTACAACCCCGTTGAGGCCCTCAAAATCCTCTGTATGTATTCATTGCCTCTCAACCAATGAGGGATCAATATAGTTGTGGGTTTCCCCACTATCAATGAGTACCAAACTCACTGACCTTGCATAACTCCTCTAATCCTAAATGTCTTGTACATCAGAGTAATAGGCAATGTGACTATAATCTCCCAAGGAAAATTCTTCTCCTCCTTCCCCACATCAGCACTTTGCAACACAACCCCATCTCCATCATCCATCTCACGAGTCTCTAACTCCTCACCTCTGTCACCCTTACTCTCCTTGAAGAATTCAATGAATTGATCCTTCCCTCTACCTCTGCAATCATGTCCTGGGATCCAAGGTGTGTGGAAATCGAAACATATTTTCTTTCGCCTCAACTCATCTTTGTGTTCTCGGGAAATGATTGGATTTTTAACCACCTCCTACCTCAGTGGAGGCTTCCTCTACTGACATTCATCTGATCCATATGGAGGTTCCCTTTGCTGAATGCGAGGTGGAGCCCTTGGCTTAGAGTGGATAACTCCAATTCTCGAGCTTTC
The DNA here is from genome assembly GCA_019776745.2 of Taxus chinensis. Classification (NCBI taxonomy): domain Eukaryota; kingdom Viridiplantae; phylum Streptophyta; class Pinopsida; order Cupressales; family Taxaceae; genus Taxus; species Taxus chinensis. The sequence goes on from CM034152.1 coordinate 653,595,102, forward strand.
CTAATAGCCCCATGCAAAGAAGAAGGTTCAAATTCTGTCACAAATCTAGTAAAAGCATCAGTCAAACCTACTATTAAAAATGAAATCAACCTCCTCTCCGTGACATCAAGTACCATGATTGGTAATCTTTGAAAATCTACGATGTACTGATCCAGGGAGTCCACTCCCTGAAATACCTATCAGGGTCCCTCCTATCAAATATGCTCACCAGCCTATGTGCAAACTCTGCATGAGTCGTAATGTGTATATGTCCCTATGTAATCAGCCCATGATGCCACCAATCATGAGCGTCTCCCTCAAGATGCAAGCTTGCAAACTTAATTATATCTTCCTCACGCATTGGATTTGAGTTGGAGTATGTCTTAGACTTCTGGACCCAAGACGATGCAATACACTTCTTAGAACCATCGAAGTGTGGAATGGAGATCTGTCCCAATCTCCTCTGTAAATTTAGTACCTATTTCTATTGATCTCTCTTGGGTCTACTGCCAACCTTCATTTTGCAATAGTCCTCGGAATAACATGTTTGTTACGAAGGCCTTCACTCGAGGTTTGGTACCTCTCCCAACAAGAATCCTCATCCAACATATCTAAGGGCTGTTGTGTCTGGTTAACTTCTGGATCCTTCAAGAAAAATGGTTTGTGAAGCCCCAAAGGCCTGGTAGAAGAATAGGGAGGTCACTGCCCCAAATTTCCACTCTCACCTCTTTTCCCCTATTGTCCCATATTGTTATTTTCTCCTCTCATTATGAATGTTGTTATACACAGTCCCGCAAGTTGAAGATGATTAAAAAATATTCTCCTACCCCTTTTTGCAATCATAAAACCAATTATAGTAGCTTGAGAGGTACTCTTCCTTCTTGCACTATAGTCTCTAATGAAGAAATCATGTTTGCCAACACTTGTAATCCCAAAAGACACATTTGAGTTCCTTCTTTGGCTTATGAAATCGGTCACAAAGTTTTCAACATCAGAATTGATAGTTTTGGATAACTGCCACATATTACCAAGATCCCATAGCTTATAATGCCCCTGGGCCCTTGTATCTGTTAAGTGAGCTAAAACTTGCCACCATATATCATCCACCAGATGCTCATATACACATAGTTGGAGCAATGGTCCAACAAACTCCATGATGAAGACTTCGTCATCTACCATACCATGTATCTCATGATGGAAGTAAATTGGAATAAGAGACAATAAATAAGACACATTAGTGTGATCTTAATACCCTTCAAGGACATCAATGTCCTCCATGTGTTCAAGATAAATATATGTTGAGCTGCCCCCAACATTGTTGCCTGAGTGCCTGTTGAAAGTATCTAAAAGCTGATCAACAGTTGCTGGTTTGGAAATTACAGCAAGCTGAAATTTTACACAAGTGTCCATGTGAGGCTCCTCCTCATGTGCCAGTTGCTCCATAGAGTCTTATTTTGTGGGTGTAGACTTCCTTGCATCACTTTCCATCATCGTTTCCTTGAACTGTTGTATGTTTTGTCTTGCTTGAGTCACTATCAACCTAGCATCTCTAGCTTTGCTATTCCCTTCCTCACACTTTTTAAGAGTTTTCATTACACCCTCCTTGCTTGCACAAACAAGTTTCTTCTCTTGAGCTGGAATAATTTCTCTAACAAGCAAAGTTTCACTAATGAAATTATTTTGCTCAATGGAAATCATACCCTTTTGTCTAGAAGCTTCTTCTACAAATGAGTTCCTTTGTAATTCAAGTACTGGTATATGATAATCTCGCTTGGGCTTGCTACCAATCTTCATCATGCAATAATCTGGAAATAACATATTATCTCTTAAACCCTTACTCAAAGATTAGTATTTCCTCCAACAAGAATCCTCATCAATCACCTCTATTAGCTGCCCTCTGTCACTGTTCTCACCATGTTTCTTATTGTCCCTAGATCTGCTGTGATTTACATTCTGAGTGAGCTGGCTCGAATAAAGGTTAGTGGCTTCCTATTGTTTCACCATGTTGGTGAATATTTCCTTCATAAAACCCACATTGAGATCTTTCCAAACTACCATATTTAACCCACACAGGCTAGAGGAACAACTACTTTGATACCATTGAAATATCCCTTGTGGGATACCACTTGAAAACGCACAAATTATATGAAAATGACAGCAAAGTAAAATAATTATTTTTATTGAAAATGTCCAGCTAGGACAGCGAAATGGTATTAAATTGATATCACACAAAATATTTGCCCACAGTGCAAGAAATTTTGAGGGAAGATTCCAACAATAATAATAAACACTATGAAAACATTTTTTGGAATAATATATTGCTGCCAAAAAAATTACAAAATGCCCTAAGCAGTTGGAAAACTTCATAGGTTTGTGTCCCTCTAAATACAAGAGCAGTAATAAGGGTCTTTAGAAATAACATTAACAGATATAGGTACTAATAGTTCCACCTTCAGATCTGAAAACAACTACTGGAAAACCCCCAAATAAAGGTTGTAAGTCACCTCGCTTGGAATAGGGTTGAAAAATGATGGAGGTTCCTTCAACGAGATGCCATTCCCATCCCAAATGGCTGTCGTGAATCTGATCTAGAGCCCTCTACTTATCTTCCCCAAATGCCCCCAAGACCCTCGAGATCCTTCCTCTAAAACCTCTGTTAATGTCTCTTCCACATGGCCCTAAAAGTGGCTCCAAAATGATAGACTAGGGTAGATCTCTTACTACCGAAGAATGCCCTGCTATCTAGGGATGGGTCTCTCACCACCGAAGCTAGGGTTCCTATAAGATTTGGTTCCACAAGCTGTAGATGCGCAACAACAATAGGTGCACAAGAAGGGGTCGATAAAAATGTATGAAAAAATGTTCCTATCCTTTCTCTCCTAGCTCCTTATATACTTTCCAAGGCAAAAGAATCCCACTAGACCTAGACGCGTTTCATTCCACGGAGGGGTTGATAAAATAAAATAAAATAACTTAAGTTACTTTCCCCCTGTGAGGCACCATGGTCCAAAAGTGACCCACAACGCAAAATTTGAATATTAGAACCACGTGGCCCCTTCCCAATAGCTCCCTGTGTCCACAGCCCCTTGGGTCTGACCATGAATTGGACTCGACCTGGCCCTTAGGCCTTTGGTGTAGGAAAAGGGGACATTACATCAGGCAGTAAACGACATCGGTCAACCTGTGCGATGGTGTTTTATTTTTTTGCCGAGAATTAGAATAAATATTTTTCTTCAAAGATGATTTCTTGATTGTAAAAGCATAATTAGTTTTCCAGAATAAATATATATGCGTGTATCCATAGTATGAGGGTATGAGAGAAGAAAATAACAATTTTTTGTATGTTAGTTTTCTTGGTGAACAAGAAATAGTAGCTAAGTGAGGGAAAAATATTGAACATCCTGTGAAGTGTTGGAAGACAACAGATCATCATTGTATTTCCTTTGTAAAGAATTGAATAATAATATTAGCAATTTCTTGGTGGACGTAGCCCACACTGGGTGAACCATGTTAAGTATGGTGTTTTCTTTCTCTTGTTTATTTTATCTTTTGGTTTATTTCCACATTCATTTCTTGTATGCTTTATCTAATTTTTAGATATGCGCAACACTGTTATATGGTTAACCCCAACATTGAATGGTCATCACAAAGAATTATTATGAATCACAAATTTACCATGGCATGAACATCGTATATATTAATTTCATCACAGACTTCAATCTCATATGCACATCAATTATGGAATTTTTGTTGATGGATAGGATTTTTTTTCTAAATTTCAATATCAACTTGTACAATCTTTGATGACTAATTTAAAGCCAATATAGTATATTACTCATATTAGGGGAGCAGTTAGAATTTCTCACATTGAAAAAATCAATCAAAATAACATGATCTACTCCTTTTCAATGATTTCAATGAGTAGAAAATTGAATTTGGATAGAAAAAACACATATTTATAAATCCAAAAGTTTGACTAAATCAAAACCTAATATTAGACCTAGTATCTTTCTCATGATGGGTGGGTCTTTGGCATTGTCATCTTGTCAAATCTCGATAGAACTATAAACCTTGAAGTGCAACTTAATTTTCTCCTAGAGCATAAGAAACAGGGAAATGATGTTACATCCATGGTTTTTAAGAACAATCACCTCTAAGGAGATATAGGGCATTCATTTCTATTAAAAATGAACATTTATATATCGAAGAACCTTATTTCTCATAAAATATAACACAAATGCATCCATAATAACCAACATAAATATTATTCACAAACAATATCTTATTACTTACATTTCATGAAAAATAATTGTTTTTAAGACAAATTTTACTATGTTTAATCGCACATTCAATATATCAAAATTTAAAGTAATATAGTTAGAAGAAAAACTACATGGTTGCATCAAACTCATATTTTTCCAGTATCAGTATATCAAAAAAGAAATAAAACATCCTCTTAATTGTAAATAAAAATCAAATAAAAAAGCCATGTAATTATTTTATTAAAAAGAGTGTTCAGTAAAGTAAAACAGGTGCTAAAAAAACCACTATTTACTATTTACATAAATTTCCAAAAATTTGTTGTTTGAAGAACGGAAATGGAACCTACATGGAAAAAGTTGGCCTATAGAATTTCAAGACAATTTATATCGGCATGTTTGTGCAACATAATTTCCCTTAGATAATTACATCCATGAGTGTTATGGTCATAACACTTATGGTTGTAATTAGTTATAGATGTAAAAAATTGCAGATGTTTAATTTATTGCCATGACTAGTTACAATCATAACTAGTTAGTGTCAAACCACTTATGAACATAAGTATTCCATATATATATGCTGATTTTTATTCATTATTTCATGTTTTTTTAATTAATTTATTATTTAATGCATCACGATAGTAACTTGTTATGGCCATAATTTATCAATCCACATAGGACCACATACATTGCAACCATAACAAGTATGGTCATAACCGAGTCAAAATCCACACACCTGAAAATAATCACACAAAATTAAAATAACTTGTCAAAAAAATTGCACTCATCCATATATTACATACGAGGAGGGTATCCCTAGATAATAATGAAATTTAAAAGTGTTGGAAAACATTGTATGCTTTCTTTTATCAAAAGAATAAAGGAAGGATATTTTACAATGTAAGATGATATGATATTCCATAATATAGATATTAAATAAGGTGAGTGGATGTGGAAGGACGAAAAAAACATTTCTACATATTCTAAATGTTTGGAAAAGGTAGTAATGTGCTATAGTATTAGGAATTTATATAAGAGAAAGAGGGAAAAAAATAGGAAAAAAAGTATCAAATTAAAAATGACATAAACCATAAAAAATTAACCTTCATCAAAAAAATAAAAAAATAAAAAACACTTATTAAAATGAAAAAAATAATAAATGATTTTGAAACCAATGACAAAAAAAGAAGCAAAAAAATAAATAATTAAAAAATATAAAAAATAATTTTGAAAAATAAAATAAAATCAAAGAGGATCTAAGGTTGAAAAAATGAAAAAACATAAAATAAAGTGTCGCTAGATTGAAAATTAGAAAATGGTAGTTTGACAAGGTGAAAATATTAAAATTTCAAGGGTTGAGTTCCGTACATGGAAAAGTTAGAATTTATTATCAAGTGGGATAAAAAGAGCATACATTAAATTTGTAAATCAAGAAAGAAATGATAAGATATATGTCACAAAGGATAAAATGACAAAAAAATAAAGGAAATATAGCTTTTGCGATGTATAGGGTGAAACTAATTAGTGATCTATAAAGAGTAGTATGAGCATCCCATAATTTTAATCAAGAAATTCAAAAAGGGGTACCATATATACCTGATGTAATAAGCTTAATTTTATTTGGGTTGATGATTGTTTAGGTTCCTTCTAGAGCCTAGAAATACTTAATGGAAGGAATATATTCCAAAAATTGAGTTTGTTTTAGTGAATGACATTGTTACTCTTCAAAATGACCTCAAAGAAAACATGAATGTTTATGTTTCAAAGGTGAGACAAGAAATATTATATACCATGAAATCCCAAAGTATATTGTAGGGATGATATTAAAACAAATAACAATTGATATTATAACATTTGTGTATCTTATAGAGCTTATTGGTGACACAAGGATGATGAAGGAATGATTATCAAGGTTAGATAGCTAATCATGAAGTACCACAAGATCCAATAATGTAATGCAACTTAATAATGCCTAAATGATGTGGGAGCATAACTTGCAGAGACCATAACTCTTGATCCGACCATTGGATCATTTTGAAATTTTACAGGATAGTAGATATACATTAGTAATATGATGGATTCAAATTTTCATCCAAGGTTGTGGCTCTTTCGGCATATTTTTGGGCCTGGATTCCTTCATCTAGTGGCCAACAATTGGCTCCGAACATTTTATTCACTTTTGACTAGGTCTTAGAACTTTAATAACTTTTGTTATGCTAGTTATAATAAATAAAAATTTCACGTGAGCCTTAATTCATGAAGGAATATTTGGCACACAAAAATTGGGGCCCATCTAAGTTGTTTTTCCAGTAGATAATTTTTGGCATTTTAGGGTTTTTTGGCAATTTATGGTTTTTTGGCATTTTAGGGTTTTTCGTGTAGACGTGAAATAAAAGGTGGATTGTAATGATGTAAAATATTAGTGTGAATTCCAGAATGAGAAGAAAGATATTTTGAAACTCCTGGTTTTTATTTGTAAAGTTGTTTATGTGTGTTTTCGAGGTATTTCAACCTTTTGCAACTAGATTCACATCAGTATAGATAGAGAAGAATAAGGAGAAGAATATTATGAGATTTTTATAGCACCATACAACCTCAACAACATATTATAAGGACATATTTGATGTATATAAATTTATAAGGAAAATATCCCCTCATATTATAGCATATTGAGTTTCTACTGTAACATATTGTTGGTGAAATAATTTTCCGCATTGTAAATTATTAGTTTCCACTAACATTCATGGGGATAAGCCCCTTCTTCTTGTGTATGAGGATGCTCCCATTATTGAATGTAAACTACCTAAATCAATGGGGTGGTCATTAAGTCAAGGATCACATAATAGTAATCCATTAAATATGTGGAAAAGTTATTATACATAGTACAAGGGAGGAATTTGAAGGAGATTTAAAGGGGAGTTAGGGAAATAAGGAGAGAGAGGGTTAATGTTTTGAGTAGGCTTACAAAAATCACATACATCAACTGGATCAGGTTCACATTCAATTATAAGATTACAAAATGCTAACAATCATAAGACCAACAAATCATACAAAAATAATTCTATTGATTCATTCATCAAAGGAACATACACCTTTATTGGCTTTACAAGATTACCATGTTTACAAATTTTGAAAGTAGATAGAGGGAATATAGGAACATAAGCATCGAAAATAAAATAAATGCATCTTTTATTGCTTGAAGTAGTAGTGGTAAATCTTAACAACATACAATCTATCAAGAATTAGCAACCCTTTGGAATCGAGAAGCCATTTCAATTTATAACATATAAAAATGTGTCTTCATCTACCCCCATGTGACTTTTAACCTATCCTCATCACTTGCGACCTTTTATATTCCAAGAATACAAAAGTGAGTCTTTTCCTTACAACTTAAAAAGGAATTTTACAATGTTAATGTTGGAGGTCACTTGAGTGAATAAGAAAAATAGTAAAAAGTACATTATTAATCGAATATTAGAACACACAGAGAGAATAAAGAGAGAGAGAGAGAGAGAGAGAGAGAGAAAGAGAGAGAGAGAGAGAGAGAGAGAGAGAGAGAGAGAGAGAGATAAGGATTAACTAATATGATGAAGATGCAGCTTTTTGATGAAGAACATGCCATTCACGATCCATTAGGGAGTGTTTCTAGGATGATTTCATGACCTTTGAATTCACTAGGGAATTAGACTGCCATAGGTGTTATCTTTTCTTCTTTTAGAATACAAATGTAACTTAACACTTTGATCCATATCTTAAAAACCTCATTGATAGATTTACACTGATTGAACCATTCCTTGTGGTCTCTTGAAATGCTATAGATAGATCCTTTGATGTTGGCAAGGGACTCCAAAGTATCCTCATTAAAGGAGAGAGGATCACCTTCCTCCTTCTTGACTAACTCTTGGAAATTACTTATGAATTCCTCTGATGATGAATTACCAGTGAGCATAAGGGATACAAACTTTGGAACATAGCTAGTGACATTATCTAAAATATAGAAATCATGTTGTTCTCTAAATTAATTTTCAAAGATGAAATTTTCTATTGTTTCACATCTATCATTCATTTTTCAGATCCAAACTGGACACAATTTTGCAGCAACATATGTGAACACATTCTTACTCATGAGAGTGTGGGATTCAATGTAACTCATCTCAGAAACACGTGGGAACAAATCATTCCAATGGGTTTTATCCTTTTCAATCACCTCCTTTTTTTTCTCGACTTCTGAAAAGGTGGAAAGAAAATATTTTAAAAGAGAGATAACATCTAGGAGAAACACCTTTCCTTTCTTGAGGATATTTTTAATCCATTTGTCACTATCTTTCCCTTATATTTTATGCCCGTATGCATTATTTATCATCCCGAGGTCAAAACTACTGAACGGATAAATATCTTCATGAGGAGGAGGAGGAGGCACTGTATTTATTTCCAAAATAGGTTGAATGTAGGTAGTGAGAGTTATCACATGCTCCTCTAATTTCTCTATTATTCGTTTGTAATCTTGGTTTTGAGAGAACATGCGGAAAGTAGATTCAATGAATAAATGAGCATCACCTTCATATGTAGCTTGACCCAAAGAGATGTGGGTCAACTCATAGTCCTCCTAAATCATTTCCTCTACAGTTTTTTTAATTGTTGGATGCAAAACCTCGACATAATGATTACCAAAAAATCTAATGAAAAAGTGAGAGGTTACATGGTCCTTGTTACCACGTTGTGTATTAAATATAGTTTTGGTATCCCCAAAGTCAGGAATTACATTTTGGTTTTTTATTCTTAGTTCTTTCACGAGTAATTCTTAGATCCATAGTGATGGATCTTCTGGATTAGATATGATGTTATTCACAGGAACACTTTCAGGAGGCTAATGAGGGATCATATTTTACTCATTATGGGAAGATTCCGCTACCGATAAAGACATACTTGAATGTCGATGAAGGATTTGAGGTAGTGATTGATAGGTATCACATGGTTCAAGAGACCATGTTGGGTCTTCAGTGATTCTTACCTTTTTAATAGGTTTCCTATAATAGGGAACTTATATATGCTCTTTTTTCATTATCTTTCTTTTCAAAGGTTATTATTCAATTTCCCCAAGGTGGATCTGAAGTGATATTTGGTTACTATTTTTCTTCCTTTGAGGTGTGATCACATTACCAAGTGTTTGAATGAGTGTTTAAAAACACTACCAAGTAAATGAAATAAAATGAAATTGAGATGATTTCTTGTTCTTCCATATATGGTTCCCTACATGAAGATCAAATATTTACCTTTTTTTGACTCAAGAGTACTTCTCTAAAGAAGTCAGATTTGGGATTCTCACATACCTTCTTTCTCATATGCATCCCATGGGAAATTATGAATTCTTGATGCTTCACATATGATAACTATGAATATGTTTATAGTCTGATTAGATCAGTTTGACTTGCTTCTCAAAGATATTTGGGAAGGTTTAGGATATGATGACTCTTGATTTACTCCATGAGCTTCACATTTTCCTTTTGAACATGATGACACAAGTTTTCACTAAAAAATTCACTTCTTTGACCAAGATGCTAACTGAGTTAAAATATGCCTACAAAATTTGAACATCATTTTAATTAATTTCTCCTCGTGAAAATGGAACTTGAAGATGGATCACATGTTTCTGACCTCCAAATTACATTGAAATCCTAACTAAGAATTGATTAAGTGATTAGAAACACTCTCGAGATGTATGCATTGTTTTTTATCCTAATATGATGGCTAACATCACTCATTATAGTCTTTTCTCATTGTTGCAACTTCTTGCATCAATTTATGTTGGGAAGATATAACTTCAAGACTTATGCTTTGAGAGTGTGTGAAGGGTTTCCTTTCCTATTTGGGGTCATGAAACAACTTCTTGCCCTCATGACGATGGAAAAAATAAATAATATAAATAGAATAGGATTTTCCACAACATTCTGGGATCAATTATAGGACTTGTTATTTTTAGAAACACCTATCTTGGACAACTATTTTTAGTAAATCACAATTATTCCTTATCTCTGATGTTATTAACTCATTTGGATTATATAAATTGACTAAGGCATACCAATCTTAGAAACTCTATATTTTTAGATTCTCCTTTTCCTGAATACTGTTATTTTTAGAAAGATTCATGAATTACATATTTTTGTTGTTTCTTATTGTTCCAAGATATTTCGAATGTTGATAATTCATCACTTTTGGAAAATTACTATTTTTAGCAACATATAGTTTAGAGAAATTTTTTTTTATAAACTAGACTTACCAATGTCTAGTTGCAATGAAACCATCATTAAAATGTTTTGTTTTTCACCGATGTCTTGTGCTTCGAGTTTCATCATTTTCCATCTACTGGATCTATTGGAAAATTAAAAATTATTTTATAGGCTTTGAGTTATCAGTTTTCTAATGTGAAAAAGATAGGACATAAATGAGTTTTCTATTATAATATTCCCAAAGGTGTTTTGGATATGATGATCTTGACAAAATTTCATGGTAATCTGACTTCTGGATGAAAAGTTATGTACAAATCTCAGTTTTTGATGGCCATGGATGTATTTAAGGGTTGCCATAGAAACTATGTGTAAAAATGGAGATATGAAGAGTGTTTTAGAATCATTCCAATGAAAATGGCCAATTATGTGGTGAGAGGGAGGTTTAAACAAGTTTTATGAATTTTTAACTCACCCTACTTACTGTACCTTGAACCTGGGTTGAAGTTGAGTCTGAATGGATTTTGAATATGGTGAAATTAGGAAAATTGGAAAAATAGGTGAAGAAAATTGAATCTTGAAGTAGGATCATGACAAGTGTCAGCATGTGGGGAGAGGAGGATGTGATGAGGAAATGAGAATTCAATTTAGAGCCTGGGAAAATGCATCTACGGAGCTGTGTGACATCATATAAGGGTCAAGGAGCTTCAAAAATTCATGGGTCATAATTTCGTGTCCCCATTTTCTTCTCAAGGAAATTGGGAACACCGTAGATAAAAAAGTGTGACCTAGGTGAGGGAGTGAGGTTGCACTTTTTTTCCCCTTTTGTGCCCCCTTGCTCCCCTTGCATCATGGGGACAAAAGGGACAATTGGGACACTTGCGGAACAAATGTGCAAATTTTGGAGGATTTTGAGGTCACACATTTATTTCCCTCATTTCCCCTTGTCCCTTAGGGGGATAGAGGGGACATAAGAGTGTCAAAACTATGACTAGGATATTATGAGAAAGCAATATTTGCACCAGATGTCCAGAAATAGCTAGGGAATTTTTATTTTTTTAACTCTAGAGACTTAGGTTGATGTTTTGGGATAAAATATTATATGATTTTGATTCAAAAACACATTATAATATTAACTAATTTTTTTTATAACTTTAATCTTCCGGAAATTTAAAATTCAGGCCAATTTGTTTTCGGAACTGAGAAGGGAAAATACATGTTTTGTAATGTTTCAAGAAACCCTTAACTCTTAAAACCAAATTGATGTTCCCAACATGTAGATAATTTTCATAGATCTCCATTTCCTAATTTTTTGACTCTAAAATCCTTATGGAACTCTTGGAATCATCTAGATAATTTAGGTTTCACTTTTAGTGTGTTTATTCCTTACACCTAGAAAACCCTCTTTTGAGCAGATTATTCCTGAATGGTTAATTATTTCCAAATCTTCCTAAAATACCTCAAAATAATTCATTACTCCCCATCATCACCTTCAAATATTTCAGATAATTATTGAATAATTTTGTAGGATGCGTAATGGATCCAAAATGATCAAATTTTCCTTTTTTAGGCATCAAGGAGGACTTGTCTTTCACTAAACTTCACAGAATTCAACAATAAACTTTATCATATTTATTTGCACATTAAGGAATGTTTCAAAAATCAATAGTACCATATTTGGATATTGTTTGATGGTTCTTTTGGATATAGGTGGGCTATCTAAGGAGGATTCAGTGTGATTGGGAAGCAAAATTTTGTAATGTAGGCTTAGTTGCCATGCCTAAAAGTTTGAATTTTTACGGTAATCATTTTTCTTGACAATAGTTGGATATAGTTTGGGGAAATTTCACTGTAATGGGAAATAGATAACCTTATAACTCTCTTTGGGTAGCAGGTTAGTGTTTTGTGAAATTGGGAAATAGAGTCAATTCCTCACTACTTAACACAAGCAACGAACACACACGAAGGGAAATGATAGAACACAACAAGTGAAAGGAAACAAACCAAAGATGAAATCATAAACACAATGGAAATGGAATATATAGTACATGGGAGGGAAATTTATGAAGGAGGGGGGTGAATATACACACACTTTAAAATGGGCTGAGAAAATTATGTACCATCACAGAACATTAGGATAAATTCATACCATCTTTACTACTCAAGGATAATCATATGATCATGCCATGTTCTCGCAATGAATATATTTGTTTTAAGAAGAGGGAGAGAGGCCAAGTTTCCATCCTCAGACTAATACTACATAGAAAACATTCTTGCATCCAACAACCACTTTGTTACCTGTTTGTATTTTTCTTTTTGTAGTCTCCACATGATGCTTTGTGACTATGAGAATCCATTCCTCCATGTTATCGAAAAAAGAATATTCTATATTTTTATGAAATCATCCAATATATTTGAGTGTAGCTTATATAAGTGATTAATTTCTAGGGTTGGTGAGGAGTCTAGAATTATTGAGGATGAGTTTACTCTCCCCCAATTCACAAGCTTCTTCTAGCTTCTCACTTTGTTGTTCTAAAAAATAAATTTCTATAAATACGAGCTCAATATTGGCCTTGATATCATTTTATGTGGTGAAGGTATTGAACTTGTGAATGAATACATCTGTAGGATTTAAAATATTTCCCTCCCCTCCCATTTTCCATTAATATCACCTCCTTCATAGAATATGAAAGAGAAGGACTCATCGTCACATTTATTCTCATTCACCAAGGCTTCAAAGAGAAAATTGAGCTTATATGTTTGTTTTATCTCGTTATTGGACATTTTTGCATCAAGAAGGGATCCAAAATTAAACTCACACTTATCTTGCATCATCATGGAATAGGTTAGGATATGAAGAATAAGATGAGGGTCATCAATTCATTCCCCAATCTCCAAAATATCTTGCACAAATTCTTTCTTCAAAGTTACCACATACTTTAACGTTCATTTGAAGAATATTCATATTGGGCCTTGAGGAGCTGATTTGAAATATTCATATGGCCAAGACACTCTTGAAAAATATTCTTTCACATGATCTATACTTCTTCTCACTTGGGGGTATTTTCTTGCAAGTTAAGGAATACATGATCTTCATGGGTTTCAAACAGAGAGAAAAGATCCATGTTGAATGATTGTTATCCAATTTCCCCTCGGGAAAATTGGACAATAGGGAGTAACAAGATCACAAAGCACCAGTCAAGGTATCTAATGATGAAGTTAAGCTTATTGATGGTTTCCATGGTTTCGGGAACAATTGTGGTGATCTTGGGAGTGTTAAAATCAAATGAGGAAATTTTCCTCTTCTTGGTCTTGAAAAGCCTCATATTTTCTTGATGGTGGAAACCGGCCCCTGGTGGGCCCATCTCTGGTCCACAATGAGTGGAAATGGTAAAAATGAAAGTATGGGCCCTTCAACATTTATACCCAGTCCTTATTCATTAATCAATGCTAGAAAATTCAAGAAAATCTGAAAAAGATAAAAAATGGTGAGAATTTTCCCATAAGGCCTCACAGATGGATCGAGCTAAAATTTCACTCGCCAAGTAGCTCAGTGAGATAATCAGCAAGCCAAGTTAATGAAGGGTGATGTTGGATGAAATGAGCTTGCAATCAAGCTTGACAAGCTCTTGACCATAGCAGTTGGGAAGACCAATGCACAAAGGACTAGAGCTCGACTAGTGGTTGTAGGGATTGACCATGGCGCATAATCACAAAGAAATTAACCAGAGTGGGTGGATTTGGGCATAGGCCAAGGTCATGAGGTGATATAACAAGCTTCGAAGTAGCTCATGGAGGCAAAGGGATCTTGTTGCCATACAAAGGATTCATGGGGCATTGAGGGAGAACCAGGAAAACCCAAACAAGGCAGTGGGTCGTCTCGATCAAGGTAGAGCAGAGATTACAAATCAAATAGACATGGACAGGAGGTTAGAGAACTTTGATGGGCAGATTCGAAGTCAAGATGGTGGCGAGGTGGTTCTAGACTTCACGGGTGGGAGGATTGTTTGAGACTCATAGAGAAGGATAGTAGATGTAGTTTTGGGGACGTGGAGTTCAACTCGTAAGAGCTCTACTCATGGAAAAGGAGAGAAATCAAGTGAGATACCGAGATCATCAAGCTCACCAAAGGATACAAAACATAACATGAAGGGAAACCTAAGTGACTCATGGTGAGTCTGAGCCAAGTGGCTTGCAATAGCAAAGGGTGAGCTTTGGGAAATGGTCTCAGTCCAATATAGAAAAGCACTCACAAACAGAGAGATGAAAGCTCAAAATTTTGGGTGGCCTGAGAAAACGGTGAGGATTCCAATTCATGGGTGCATGGGGAGAGAAATCAGGGAGATCAGAGATCTCAACTCATCAGATAATAACTTTAACCCACATGAATACCATGGCACATCAGGAAGGGACTCCATCGAATGCAAAATATCAGGTGAGCTCAGCGATAGAAAATGGCTCCACACACTGAAATTAATGCAAGGATGAAAGGGAATATAATTACTCAATTATGAGCTCAAAAAAACTCACAAAGCCACATGAGTAAAATAAGAGATCGAGCTAATCACGAAGCACATAGTTTGGGACTAAATAGATGGTAAAGAGTTTGGGTGGACAAGTCAACACCTAGCTCGACCTAGGTGGTTTCGACGAGGGATTTGGAATAAACCAAGTTAATGCAAAACACAACGAAGGATGAAGTCAAGTCGGCTTGCATTGGAAGAGGACAAGGTGACTTCGAGAAGTGCTTTCGGAGGCTTACTCTTCGGGAATTTGGAGGAAGAAGGAATGTTCACATGAAAAGATAAGCGTAGTTCCGAAGTCCAAACTCTGAAATTTGAATTTTGGACCTTCATTGTTTCAGAGAAATTAGGAGATCACCCACTGGTGAATAGTGCTCCGATTCCGAAGAAGAAAGGGTCCAAAACTCGAAGTCTAAATTTTGGACTTTGAGGTTTCATGACTTCAGAGAAATTAAGAGGGTGGCTTGATGAATAGTGATGAGCTCCTGAAACAAGAAAGGTTCGAACTCTGAAAATGAAATTCTTGAAATGGGTTGGTCAACGTGGAACAGGTGGAGTTAGGGTTGACAAATTAGTGGTGGCCACGTGGGTTCTAACCCATGGATGGCCAAGCTCTAGAAAACCTGCAAATTAAAATCATTCAAAGTCAAAATGGTGGTGAGGTGTGGCAGGGTCATAGTGTTGTGTGGAAAGCATACGCCAGGCCCAAAGGGAGAGGCAATGGTGAGTTACCAATGTGCAAGCCAAAGGGGGATTTGGTTTTGATAGCAAGTAGGCACTGAGTTTAGGGTTTCAAATAGTGTGGGTGTATTCGAAGAGCTCACCCATGAGAGACCAGGAAGCTCAAAATCCAGCGATGGCACGTCCAAACATGTGGACAATGCAAAATCATAGGGTCAGCTTCAGAGATTATGTACATTGAAGTAAATCAAGAGAGATGGACTCAGTGGCACCAACATGGAGAATAAGTGCAAGTTTGGTAGTGAGTCACGTTGGTTGTAAAGTGGGGAAGTAGAATAGAAATCCAAAAACTAGCATTTGGAGATCGCCAAGCCAAATTTTGAGCTTGATAAAGAGAATAACTCACCCAGCTTGCCGAGCAGCTCGGTGAACTAATTCACCAATGTCACAAAGTACACAGACTCCAAATCAAGGTGAAACCCCCCTTCACAAAAATGAAAATATCTCAATCCCATGCCACCCATTTTCTACAAAATCACAGTCAACGGAAAGATGAAGGAGAGGGCTTCATAATGAAGACATGAAAATGGATTTTTTGGAAGTTTTCTAATCCCCGAAATCATAGAGACCCCAAAACTCTTAAATGTCATAATTTTCACCTCATATGTCCGTTTCTCACAAACAACCAGTAGTTAGAAAGCTCAGAAGGAGTTTTATAATGTGAAATCATAAATTTTGAGATTTTAGAGGTCTTGGACCTCCAAAATTTGGAAACAGTGAATAGTGCCCCTGGGTAGGTAAAGGCAAAATTAATGAAGGTACAGGCTTTACAGACTTTCCCATCACTCTTACAGGTTGAATGATGGGTTTTGTACGTGATTGAAGAAAGAAATATGATTTATTCCTCTCTCTCACTCAATATTTCTTCCTATAAATGTAAAAGGGTTGTAAGAAACAAGTTGTTGGTCATTTTATCCTCCCATGCAGCCCATTCTTCTTGGGGCTTTAAGCCTTCCTCCAAACATTGTAATGGATTCATGCCTCTCTTGCTATAACATTGTAATGTGTGAATTCTATATAGAGAAATAAAACTATATTTGTGTTGCATCTTGGCCAACCTCTATATTTTATTGTTTGCATCTTACCTCTCTTTGTGCTTGCAGGATCTGTGCATACTTCATTTTCATTAAAAATTTGGTATGTTGTGCTCATTCCGGAATGGTGTATTGAGTGTGATCTAGTTTGTGGTGCAAGATCACCCTTTCTAGGTTAACCTATTTCATTTTTTTTAGGCATTGGGAAAATTTCTAACACTCCTTTTCTAGTATATCATTGGTCTTAGTGTAGGTTTTAATTTTCATGCCATCCTCCTATCCTTGTCCCCTTAGAAGTATTAGATTAGGATTAGTCAGTATTTTTACCTGTATTGAATTAGATTATGGCAGGTAGGTTTAGGAGCAGGAACTGGCCTTATCTGGAGAGCTATCCCATTTTATAAGGTCCCATACTTAGGATAACTCAATGTTTGACAATCACACTGAATTCCCCATTAACAACTTGGCCATTCAGGGGTTGTTGTGATTTTGCTATAACAATGATAAGGGTACACCTTTTAATTCAAGATCCATCTGATCATCCTCATGATAGGAGGAATAACACCATGTCGGCCCTACAACATGATAATAATACTTAACTTCATCTTAAACATATCCTACAAATTCTTCTTCTTCGTAGGGAAAATATAAGACTTTGTGCTTGTTGTGGCAATCATTATTAGACTCTCTTGGTTATGACAGGGAAACCGAATCCTCGGGGAGGTCATACTATATTTATTCATCCACATTTGTTTCAAGAAGGGACTTGTATTCTTCAGTTTGATCCATTTCATCATTGGTAATTTTTGCATCAAATGAAGAACCAAAATGAGAAAGGAATCCATCAATGGTTACCTGAAAGTAATCCTCCTGAAGAACTAGTGTTGTGGAAGGAGGATTCTTCCTTTGAACATCTTCATGGTTGGTGGACTTCTTGGAAATCAATGGATAATCCATCATGAGACAAGAATCCTCATCTCTCCTACACATTTTTCCTCCAAATGGTTTTTCCTCCAGCAAAAATGAAGTTATTAATGGATGTTTAACTTTCATTCTTTCTCCATTATCCCCCAAGGTGATGATTTGAATTTCATTGGAAGGATAACAAAGTGGACAATAATGAGAGGAACATAAGATTATTTTAGGAAAAAACACTTCATAATACAGAGAATCATCGTAATATACTTCCGAAAGATGAATCTCTTATACCTCACCACCATTGAGTACTTCAAACAATGCATACCTTTCTTGCATAACCTTAACATAAATTAAAATTTCAAGGTTGTATTGGGAATCCATATTTCCTTCTTCAAAATTCAATATCCTTTGTATAGATTCCCTTTTTATAGTTGTCATTTCTTCATCTCCATAAGTAAAAAATCCATCCAATGCAAGAGATACAAACATCAAATATTTTTCATTTCTAAGTCAGCTGTGTGAATTTCAAAACATTACCTTCAAGATATTTTTTGTCTTCATGATTTTCATACAAAATTTCATATCTCTTCTATATTATTTTCATCATGCTCTTAGATTCACGATCATCAGCCGATGCAATTCCCATTTACTTTCCTCAAGCATAATTCAATTTTAACTTAACCCACAAGGATTTGATAGATGGGTCTTTAGATGCAACAATTTTATTCACTCTAGATACTCTTTCCAGAACTTTTTAATAAATGTTACTAACCTTATTTCCTCTTGGAGATTACATATATTTTTTCAAGAAAGAGACCTCTTTTCTATTCCAAAATCCATACTTTTGCAAGAGCTCATTCAAAATGAAGGTTCATAAAAAAATTGCATGTCTTGGTGGTCATCTTATTCTTCTTTTTATTGCCACTTACTTGTTTCGAACACCAATGTCAAAAATTCATAATTGTGATGCAGGAAATGAATGTGATATGGATTCATTCCTCGACTGAGTCACCTTCAAAATCTTCTTTTAACTTTGAAAGTGGAAAATTTTTTAGAATACATATATTTTTTTATTTTCTAAATATTTTTAAGGGTGCAAAAGGGTAGATCCCATTCATAGTGGATTTCGCCAAAAACGTTTAATGAAATAATTTTTTTGCAATGTAAATTAATGGTTTCCACCAATGGTCATAGGGTGAAGACCTTCCTTCTTTTGTATGAGAAGACTTCCATTATTGAATGTAAATTACATAAATATGTGGGGTGTCTTTTAGGAAATGGATCAGACAGGAATACTCCACTAAACTTGTGACAAAGTGTTTGCACAGTGTAAAAGGTAAGAATTTCCTCTTCTTTGAACGAAGGAGGTACGAGAATGGCATGGGATGGTTCTTCTTCATGAACATCTTCTTCATGGTCTTCCAGGGTCTCTTTCAAAACACCAAGATTATCTATGAGCATTCCCATGATGGAATCCAATTTCCCCAAGGATGTTTAAATGCTGCCCACATCTTTGGAAAAATTTTCCACATTCTCCTCCACCTTGTAGAAAAGTTCTTCACTATTATCATCTCCATCATCTCTTTGAGCCATCTCACGAATTTCTTGCTTCCACTTTCTTGTAGAAATCTCTGCTTCAAAAGGAATAAGGCTAACTTCACCACTTGCTTTTCCCTTTCGTGTAAGGGGCATCTACCTGTAATCTTAACACAAGATACCCACATAAATACTGAAATATTAACTACTCTAATACCAATCTTATCTGTAAACTACTTAACTTTAACAACTATAGATCATTAAGCTTGTGAATATGAATGAAACATATAAGATTTCTTCATTAAATGGTTAATGTGTTACTTTAATAACCATTAAAACTATAAATTTAAAGGAAACGAAGCAAGAGAGAGACAAGATTTATCCTAGAGAAATCCATTGTGGGAAAAACTCCAGTGGGTGATAAAATTATCTCCCCTTCACTATGTAATCTCAAAATGATACAACTCATTACCAATTTGGACTTCAAGGAAGATAAACACTCCTCCTAATTATATCTACTTGTTCACAATATCTCAAACAACAAGAAATATTCAATAATGAACAACATGAAAATAATTTAGCTCTCCAAATTTTCTCACAATTGAATTCATCCAAATTTTTTTTCTTCAAAATGCTTGAAATTATAGATGCTCAACTCAGGGAGGTGCGAGAAGCCAAAATAAACTCATTGAGGAGCTCAAAAATTTGTAACTATTGAAATCCCCATGTTCTATATTGTCAGTTACAGGACCACTGCTTGCTGCAGACCAACGGTTGTGTAACCACTGTGTTTTGGACTATTAGTTACATGACCACCACTTATTGATGATCAACATTTCCGTAACTGCCACGATGGTTGTGCAACCGCCGCTCTACACAAAGTGGTAGTTACGTAACCACTAGGGTAGTCATGTAACCGTCAACTGAAACCAACCAAATAATAACCGAACAACAAATCGATTTTAACCAAACCTTTGAATCCTCTGAAATAGATCATCAAATGGCCAAAAACATCATTTAGAGGTGTCTGGATCACCCCTAGCCTGAATAGACCATCTTGTGAATGCATAATAAGTTGAGAACATGTAAAGAAAGTATTATATATAGAGAATACATGGAATTGGGTTGTTCATGATCCATTTTTGGATCATATTCTAACATGGTCTGGGAGTATGCTAGATGCAGAGTAAATTTTAAGACCCCCTTAAAACAAAATCATATATGTTACTTGTGAATCTGAGAAAATGAATTTTGAAATGATGAAAAATCTGAAGGAAATGAGTTTCAAACAATTTGGTGAATTATTTGATAATGGTGTTGGTCAATAGCAATTTCCAGCTGATAGTATATGTTTTCGGTTGACAATATATGTTGTTAGCTAAAAACCTATGCAATTTTTCAATTTTTTTTGATTGTCTCAACGAGAAATCTGTCCTTGCAAAATGTGGTGCAAACAACAAAATTTTAAAAGTGATTTTTTGTGAAAAATTACAGATTTTGCTTGTTTTGTATTGGAAAACTTTTTTTTGAATTTTTTAGATGTTAGCAATTAAAATTATCATCTCAATGAGAAATATATCCTCACAAAATATCACGTAAGCAAAAAAATTCCCATACTTGTTTTAAAATTTTAGTGACATCACTAAAAAATGCTATCGGTCGATAGCATATATTTATGCTACTAAGTGGTAGCATAAATTTATGCTACCGAAAGATATCATATATCTATGCTATCGATTGGTAACATTATTTATGCTACCGATTAACAACATACTATCTATTCTACTGCTATGCCCTTAGTCTTATAACTTATATTGGATATGTAATGTCGACTTATGGCTTACATAATCTCTCTTCTTATCACATTTTATTCATTTATGTTTTTATATGTTTAGTAGGCCAGCCTTGGTGTTGGCCATTTCATAGGAATGGTACATATAGGTGGTATTAAGAAGCAGTTAAGCATCATATTGAACATTTGAGTCTTATTGTATAGTTTGAAGGTTTCCCCCTCGAAGTGGCTATGTTATTCTACTTGAATATTGTGATCATTTATCTACAATTTTGTGTTCTCTGATGTTATATTGTTGTTGATATTCATAATTATCTAAATAATTTCATTATAAGTGGTATCAAAGCTTGATCTCGGCCAAAACTGTGTCAAAACCCTAATTGCGAAGACTTGGATATATCTCCAAATCGGTAGAGAAATTTTCTGAAATTTATTTAGTTGTTGTGAAATCAGTCAAGTAAGAACCTCTTCAAATTTCAAGATATTTTGGCTTGTTTTACAAAAGCTATATCAGTTTTAGGGTTTTTGATAAATTTTCTCTATCAACTGCAAATTGAGGATTTTTTCCAAGTTCTTTACATTTCTAGAAAGAGGATAAAAAATTAGTTTGAGTATTTTCTTTAACTTTGTTCCTATTTAGCCAAATTCCTATCAAAATCCCAAACCCTAAATTTTGACCTTGATCACTAAATCCTACTATTTTGGGGCATCATGCCCTTGGCCTTCCACAAGAGGCAAAAAAATCTCATCACTTTAAGTAAAAATCTAGATAAATATGAGATAATGGTCAAGGGGTTGGAGTTATAAGGGGTATCTATGGATTTCTCAAGGCTAGGGTTTACCCCCGATGGACCAAAGGATAAACCAACTTAAGTATGATCTGCGAATCCTAGAGTCTAAAATGGCCAAAAAAGAAGATGTAGACAAGATTGGAAAATGATTAAATTATTTCATGCAGCAAATAAGTACAAATATTAAGGTTCATCATATTCTTCCAAATCAGCCACAACTCAATCATACTCATATTAACCACAGTGGATATTCAAGTCAAAGTAATGGAAAAACTAGCCAGGGTGAATCTTCGAGCATGCCCAATCCAAATACAAATAATTTTCAGGCTCGTAACATGATGTCGAAAGTGGAAATGTGTAAGTTTGATGGAAAGGATACACTCAATTGGATTAACCAAATGGATAATTTCTTTAATCTACATCAAATCCCATTGGGACAAAAGGTGACATTGACATCCTTGTATCTCAAAATTGAATAATTTGTCTGGTATTGATGGTTATGTGCTCAAAGGTAGAAGAATGGTCTCAGTGTCACTTGGATAATTTTTATCGAAGATCTATAATTGCATTATAGTTATAATGTGTCACAGAATTACTTCATCTAATTAGCAAAGTTACGGTAAACATGATCATTCAAGGATTATGTTCATTAGTTCTAAAACCTATCCTTACATGTGGAGAATATTACTGAAGGGAATTTAAATGACCAATTTCTTGAGGGTCTTAAGGACCACATTGAGCATGTGATGCATATGTTTAATCCAATTAAGTATTTTGATTATATTATCATGACACATAGGGTAGAGGAAAAAATTCTTCCCAGCAAAATGCAAAATTTCAATAACATAAAAGATGGTAACACCTTGCCACCATCGTACCCTCGACCAGTTTGATTAAAACTTGTAGTCAGAAAATCATGCACTTACTATTACATTTATACTGCTAAGTATGTTATTTTATATATGGATATCATGTACTAAAAGTATTCACTAATTTCTCATCCATTAGTCTTGTCATCAGTTAGTTGGTTGTCATTGTCACTTGTTTCACATAGTTGTCAGTTTTCTATACAGTTCTGGTAGTCTCTCAACAAGTGGTAGGTGTCGTTATTTTATTATTTTTCGTCTCTGGTATATAACTAGGGTGCCTCAGGGTGCCCCAATCTGTGATTTTAGGAACCTTGGTCTTAGTAAATTTTGGTTCTAATTTATTTATTTGAGGTCGGTCTCTACAATTTTTTATTACATTCCCCCAGGTTCCAGTCCTCATTGTCTGGCCATTAGTGTTGAAATTTGAACAAGAGATCCCTATATAAAGATAACACACTCACCATATTATGGGTGTACATTTTACTATCAAGGGGTAACTATCTACTAAGGAAAAGGGTTGCATTTAGGCATCTTCTACATCTGCATTACACAAGCATAGGGGAAAAGGGTTGTATTCATTCTATTCCATCCACCATTTACATTTTACATCTAGTTATTTCCCCCTACTTCTACATCTTTGATGCTAGGGAACCCTAGGCACAAAATTGCACACATAAGCACACAAAACTACATTGGGCCTAGAATGTAGTGCAATGCTTAGTCGTAAGTCCAACATTGTGGTAGCTAAGGTCAGTTTGTTCCCTTCATTTGTATCTTTCTTTTTTAGGAATTTGATGCTTTGTATGGGGTAGTGCAGGTAGATCTTCATCACATCATTACAATGACATTAGTGAGGATATTTCAACAACTAGGTGACCAAGACGAAGGTACTGCAAAGAGCTCGAGAAATTGTCAGATTCAGACCTTGAGCTTTTTCATAGACCCATGCACCCACATTACAGACCAAGGCACCCCCAGGTACCCTAGTCCTCTCCCAGGCACCCTAGTCCAGATAGATATTTATTCGCTACAATTTCCTGGGAAGCATCATCAATATTTGTCCCATTTACAGACCATTCTGGCCAGTCCTGCACATAGTGAGGTAAGTCAATTTCAGGTTCGTACCATATCCCTTTCCATTCTCATTATCTGATTTCATAAAAAAATATCAAATAAAATTATTTAGTGTTTTTACATCACATTCATATAAGTTATTCCCTTGTTACTAGTTTAAGATTAACATTATAAAATTACCTATTTTAGTTAATCATTTTGGTAAACCTAAATCTTTAGAATAACTTGCCCTAGGATCCAAACAAACCCTAATAACTAAGCCTAGCCCGTCTTCTCCACCCGCCATGTCTCATGTTAGTGTTAACCCTATTTATGATGAGGATGCCATTGGTGAGCTTAAAGCTCTCTATAGTTCTCTCGTTACCACACCATACCATGTCAAACAACAACTTCAAGATGACCTACAATATGTACTCACCTTGCTTTGAAGATTATCCTATAGGCATTATGATTGTTGAAAACCCATTAGATTTTACTCGTTGTACTCCATGTTATACAGTTACTTGTGATCCGCCTTCCCATCTTTCAAAGGAAACATTATATTATTCTCTTATTGATTACTTACTTGGTATTGACACTCATTCACTTGAGCATTATGATTCATCTTCTACTCCGGTCACTAACACGGTTCCCTCTCATGACTCTACCTCTTCTGAATTTTTTTCTCTTGATATATCCTCTCCTACTTTTCATACTTCTTCACATTATATTGACGATCCTATTGATGGTGTTCTTAGTGATATCTTCATTTCTAATTCCTTATTGGATATCAGTGAGATGAATGTGGTTTATGACTCTCCTTCTTTCCATAATGCCAAGTGTGACTCACCTGCTCCATTATTATCTTCTCCTGAGATCATATCTAGCACTATGCATAAGTCACTGCCATCTATAACTTCTTCTCCTACTATTTCATATCCCCTTGCTATTTCACCTATGTATCCTATTACATCTTCTATAGAAGTTTCCCCATTAATTACTTCACCTCTTATGGGTATTCCTGATGCTATTCCAACCATTTCTATGGGTATTCCATCTATATCTCATATCATAGCTTCCTTGGAACCTAATAGTGTGCCCTTAGTAGCAGAAGCTTTTCCATCACCCTTTGACATCCCTATGATCACCCATAATGGTAAGCTCTAAAAACTCAATACATTGTTATCATCGATCACTATCCCTTCACAAGATGTTTTTTCCCTCATGCATGTCGTAGGAAAATTACAATCTTAGGTTCAATCTCTCACTTTAGAAAGTAGGGCTTATTAGGTCTCTATTGACAACAATTCCTTACATGGAAATCTGGTCCCTAAGAAAATTCACAATTCTGCATTCCCTTGTGATTTCACCATGCCTACTTTCACATGTTTTGATGGTATGAGTGACCCTCACGCCCATCTCCTACATTATTGTCAAGCTATGGATTATTATTCTAATGATTATTTATTATTTAAAGCCTTTCGCTATAGTCTTACTGATGAGGCGTTACAATGGTACACTCATCTTCCCTTTGGGTCCATTAGCAATTTTTATGATATGGAGGACGTGTTCCTCTAACATTTTATAATCAACAATGGCTATAAGGTTACTTATGACTACTTACCTTCTCTACATCAAGGATCCACGAAACCTATGAAGGACTATATCCTTCGATTCAATGCTTGTATCCATCATCTTGTTTTCCAACCCATTGATCTTTAGAAGTAATTTATTTTTTGTCGATGTGTCATCCCTCCAATTAAGCAATGGTTGCAATATGATACATGTGAGTAATTCACTCTCCTATGTTATAAGGTTATTGAATTAGAACAAGACCTCCTCTCTACACAAACCATCGATCCTCCACATACTTATACAAATATAGCCTCATCTAGTTCTCCCCCTGAGTCTTTGGTTAAGCGTCCTACACAATCTCCTACCAAGAAAATTAAGCAAGGTCTACCCTCTTTGCCACCAAAGCATACTCTTTCTCCAACTCCGTAACAACACACTCCTTTTACCACACCACCTAGGCCATGTGAACCTTTGCATTTATCTCAAACCACATGACCACATGCTGTGTTACGTGTATTAATCGATGAATGAATAATTCACTTATCTTCCAACCAACATCATCGACAACACGCCTTACAATGCCAACATGACCAACACTATTGTAATTATCATGACATAAATGTCTATAGAGACAATGAATATCTTGCCCTTAAGGATATATTGTAACAATTAGAGGATAAGGGCATCATCTCCATTAGTTCTTAACCAAGCGAGCGATCCATCTCTCCTTTACCTCGTAAGAAAGTTACTACTATTATTGAGTCATCTCCTACATATGGTGCTTTGAATATGATGTATCCACCCCTACTTGTTATTCACACACATTCCCCACCACATCCATTAAATTCACCACATCCATCACATTCATGCTATCCATCGCATCAAGATGCTACTTCATAATGGGTACCACAACACCCCACTTTCGTACATTCTACCATAGCTCCATATGAAATTCAGTTAGGTTCATACACTCACGCTGCTCCCATTCCACATGCTTCCACAACTCCATGCCACTTTGATCTTTGGTAGGTGATTTCTCTCACCTCACTCCCTGATGATGCACTTGTGTTCTTCCAGTTCTTACATGACTATTGAGGGTTTACTTTAAGAACTTCTCGTAACACCCTACGTCATTCGTTTAGCACACTTCCATCATTTCCTGATGACACACTCTTATCTTTTGCGGTTCATTCTTGACTATTGAGGGATTTTAACCAAATGAACCTAATCATCTATATGTTGGGGGGCATTACTACCCTCCTACCATTCATTACACTATGATTACATTAATATGACATACATTCATCATAATAAGTTTCTTTCATTATAATATTTCACTTATTTTTACATTAACTTTGTTATCTTCATCTTACTAAATATGGGTTACATATTCTATCTACCAGTCTCATCACATTACATTTGTTATCATCATGAAAATATTACACTAATAATACACAAAAAAATTACATCCATTTCAACAATAACACATACAACAAAAGGTATACCACAACACAACCTCATCGTATATAAATCACATGTGTCCATACATATGTAGCAACTACAATCATCACTGGAGAGAAACGATCCCCTACATCATATACATTTATGAAATCAAACCTCATCATCACTATCGCTCTCAGGTACTATGAGAGCCCTACAACTAGATGCCTCACCACCCACTATATGTCATTGTTTGTAGCCTCAATATCACTACACCTACCTAAGAAATAATATGTTCTTCGTAGACTGCTCTGAAAAATAATGCTACAACTCCATGAACTGTATAAACACCTCCTGTGTCAAAGGCCCACCACCTAACACCTCGCGGGATCGTTGAATCTCCTCGCATGCCTCATCCATCTTGGCTACTAATACAATACATGTGGCTGCTACTACAACCACTAGATCAAATATATGGGCATGATTTCCTGCGATATCATCCACTTGCTCCAATATACCATTGCTAAGCACATCGGTCATCACATTTTGCATCAATGTGCAGATGGATGTGTCGACTATCAACGACCAATATGCATTGCCTACAGACCACCATTATAAAAGCATAAGCCAAAACAAAAAACATACATAATATATATATATATATATATATATATATATGTATGTATATATATGTATGTATATATATATATATATTATATATATATATATATATGTATGTATGTATATATATAGATAGATACTCACACTCATCTACACACTCGCGCTCAACTACAACTGCCGTTATAGGGTTAGGGAGATTTACTTCCCCCACTCTTCCCCCTTCCCCATACGGAAAACCCGCTGGATCAGAAAATATTGGAAAAAAAAGTACCCATCAATGTGTTACCCACTATGCATGATACTCCTATGTACTAACAATATCATCTACACCTATAACCTCTATCATTGCATCTACCTCATATGGGCCATGAGGTCCTAACTAATTTTTTGTGGGCCCTGGCTTGGCCCCCACCCTCCTTAGCACTCTGATAGCTCTAAGCTTAATATGGTTTTGGAAGCACATCCTGAGCAATACCAAACTGTCAAGATACTCTCTCCACCTGAAATAGCTCCACCACACTTACAAACATATCCTCTAACCACATCATCCATTGAATACACCGTAGCTCCATGGCATCCTTCGGCCAAGCTCCATAATCACAATATGGCCTCCATGTGATGGCCTCAGGCCCTACCCTATCTATCAATGCTCTATAAGTATCAATATCAATCCTATGCCCACAAAATATTAATCCATTTCCTCGCGTATATCTCAGGCCTGGCCCACTCTCCTCACGACACCGCAACTAGTCTCAACATTGCTATATGCTCATAGGCCCAGACATGTAAAAGAGTTATGGCTCATATTACTTCTTCATTCTAATCATGAGTAAACCTATACAAATCTATGTATAGGTGGGCTAACACACATCATACTGATGCATATATAGTACTCTCCTCCTCTATCTACCGGCATATATCGTGCATCTTATAAAAAATGCCCACATCACCTCCCTCCATCGCTATAGATGATGCAATAATAACCGCTATGAATTTATGTAGGTGTGGAACATTAGACCTTAGAATAACATCAAGACTGATATGAGCCTTGACAGGTGTCTGAGGCCTTACAAAATATCATCCCACCACTCGCATCTACCTATATATGTCCTCCAATGGCATCACCTGAACCCTTTCCCCCAACCACAGGAAACCATAATATACAATATACATCCTCTAGTGTCACTGTCATCTCCCCCGTAGGTAATCAAAAGGTACACATGTCTGCACACTATCTCTCACATAATATAGTCAACATCAGAATAATATGGAGCACATCCCGCATCTGTGTTATATGTCGTAGGCCGACATAGTAATTAACATCCCAATCATCATACGAAAAACCCAATCCAAGAAATGTACTCAAATGATGTCCACCATAGAACTCCCTCGAGTGAATATACCTCTACACAACACAAAACAAAAACAAATATGCGTTAGAACATTTTATAAGTAAAAGCATAATCACTTCTCATAATAATTATACATAACAAATTATATTTTTCCATCATCCTAGGGTAAACACACATTATGTACCAGGGCACCAGATGCAATATTGGGGCACCCAGGACCAGGACACCAATGCCCAGATTTGGGCACTCCTATCCCAAGGCTCACTAGCACCCTCACTATTATTATCTGGGCTCAAAACGTTGAGAAAATTAAAATTCTCAAAATTGTGAAAATTCAGTACAAATGCCTAATACACCATACATTTTGTGAAAAAATGCACTTACCAACTCCATAGTTGTGCGTGATGCTACGACAGTCGCCACTCTTTCAAACTAGCTAGGAACCACTGCTCTCACTTGCGGAATCCTCACGCACCTCATGCTTTCTATCAAAATCGCGGAAATAAAAAATTAGGAAACTAAACACTTTTTCACCTTTCTATTCATAATTACTTTTTCATCACCAACTTTACCATAGTTATTATTTCATGTTTCTTACCACTGCTAATACACATTACACGATTTTCACCATATCTCAAGAATTTCTACTCCGCTTTGCACCTCATTCATGATGTACCTTTTAAAATTCCACCTACCACTGTATTGAACATGTTTCACACATATTACCTCACATAAATTTATTTATCAACAAAATCATACAACATTGTGTGATTTCCATCACTTTTCTACATATTTTGTGTGTACTTTTAGCTTAACATTCGTTCTTCACATCACTTTCCCTTTCACCAAAAGGGAGGGCATATCATTGGGGTCATCCTATAATTCCCTTTACGTGTTTAAAAACACTAAAAATTTGACAAGTTCCAAGACATTTGCTAATCCACAATGTGGCATTTCACTGTTCATTCCCCCTAATGACCTAATTTGGGGGCAGGCTAATAACACAAATTTTTCTATGGGACATTTTCATCACTTCCCCTTAATGACCTAGCAATGAAGGTAAACAAACAATTAAAAATATTTACATACAATCATTCACCGATTTCAATCAATTCCCCCTGATGACCTAATCTGGTGGTAGTTTGCGTAAAATCTCTCCATGAGTAACCATTCAAAATAAATCAACTAACCAATCAATCAACACGAATTCTCAATTCATAACAATCAAAATCATATTATTCCATCAATATAATTTTTCCTCCCAGATGACATAACATGGGAGTTATGTACAGCCTCCTAGATGACCTAACATAGGATATTACATTCATATCTTGCTTTAAGAGGACCTAACTTGGAAGCCATCTCACATTTCACGCTTACTTCTAGATGACCTAACTTGGAAGCCATATCACCTTTTGCGTTCACTTCCAAATGACCTAACTTGGAAGCCATTACATTGCGGTGACACCCATGGAGTGGGGGCATGATTTCATTTCCTATACTATACTCTTATATGGGTCAACTGTTTGATCAAATTTTTATGGACCCAGAAAACCATCAAAATTTTTATCTGATTCCATCTGCAGTGGCTAGATCTTGAGGATGTAGTTAGAGATTGGATAATAACACACCTTTATCCCTACACTCTTCCTCTAACGACATGATGCCCAATTCCTCTGATTAATTATTCATATACACACATTCGGGTTGGGAAATGATCACTCCCTACCCCCATTTCATCATCATTATACAAACATTCGAATTCATCCAACATCACAATCATCACTTTCATTTACCACACTTCATCATGACATTACAATTTTTTGATACGTTGCATGGATCAACTTGTTGATCCATGGCTTAACATGCTTTTGCTTCTTTCAAAACGCTTCTACTAAACATCTGCACATTCTTCTACAACACGGGCTTCTCCAAATCTCTCTCAAGTACACATCTATATTTACTTTATGTTACCAAGGTTTTCACTCACCAACATAAAGTGGGGGAAAATGTAGTCATAAAATCACACACTTATTATTACATTTATACCGCCAAGTATGTTATTTTATATATGGATATTAAATAATAAAAGTATTCACTAATGGCTCATTCCTTAGTTTTTTTGTTAGTTAATCGGTCATCATTATCACTTGTTTCACGTAATTATTAGTTTTCTATATAGTTCTGGTAGTCTCTTAGCAAGTGGAGGGTGTCATTATTTTATTATTTTTCATCTCCAATCTATAACTAGGGCACCTAGGGTAGTACTGGGGCGCCCCAGGGTGCCCTGGTCTCCATAACTTTTGGTTCTAATTTATTTATTCGAGGTCACTCTCTATGATTTTTTATTACATTCCCTTAGGTGCTAGTCGACATTTTCAGACCATTAGTGTTGAAATTTGAAAAAGAGATCCCTATATAAAATATCATACTCACCATATTATGGGTGGACATTTTACTATCAAGGCCCTACTATATGTTAAGGAAAAGGATTGGCAGTAGGGAATTTCTACACTACATTCCACAGCGAGGGAAAAGGGTCGTATCATTTCTATTCCATCCACATTTGCATTTTACGTCAATTTGCCCCCTACTTTGTGTCATTGAAACGAGGAAACCGGCAAAAAATTGCACAAACAAGCACATAGAACTCATGGGTCTAGACTAAGTGCAATGCTTAGTCATAAGTTCACCGTTATCTGACCTTCATTTTACATCTTTCTTTTTTAGAATTTGATGCTGTATGGGGTAGTGCATGTACATATTCATCACATCAGTCAAACGAACATTAATGAGGAATATTGCAACAACCAGACGACCAAGACGAAGGTGTTTTGAAGAAATCATTTGAACACTGTCGAAGAACCGAGAATTTTGCAGACCCAGGCACCAATCTAATAGACCCATCCCGCACCCCCTAGGAAGCCCAGTACTATCCCAGTTAACCCACCAGTTCAGACACAGATTAGTATGCCCCTCACTGTAATTCTTGGGTAACATATCAGGCTCGATTCCTGTCCAGGACACCATGTCTTCCACAAGTCTACACCCAATGAAGGAAGTCGATTTCAGGTTAGTAAACCTATCCCTTTCATTCTCATATATTGATTTTATAAAAAGATATCAAGAAAAGTATTTGTGTTTTTACATCACATTCATATCAGATTCCCTGTTTATAGTTTATGATTTTAACATGATAAATTACCTATTTAGTTATAAAAACCTTTAAAAAATTGAAGAAAAAAGAGAAAAGGATTATTATTAACAATGACAACAAAATATGGGACCAATCGTAATGTGACGAGAATAATTTTTTTTCATGAAGGGAATGGTGAGGGGGGGAGGAAGAAGATGAGGAGGGAAACATCAAGGAGTGATTGACTGGAAAATCAAGAGGACGATCTGAAAGAGACCCAACCACTAATATTGTCATTGCTTTATCCTAGTATTAGTACTCCACAAACCCTTAGATCATGGTTACTAACTAATCATAAGGTAACAATGATTGATGTTTAGGGAGCACCACATAATTTCATCAATAATTGGCAACAAGGTTTTACAAGGGGTTCATCTACCAATACTGAATTTCAAGTATGATGATTACAGATGGTGGCAGAGAGCAAATGTTCATGAAAAATTCCATAAAATAGACATTGATGGTTGACTAACAAAATGGAACCACTATGTCGGTATTTCCCATGGGTGGAGATGATATTGTCTTAGGGGTTTAGTGGCTCACAAATTTGGGCACCATCGGCTGAATTTTTTTAAGGAGTTGTTCATGTGTTTTCATTATGAGGGGGGAAGAAAATTTGAACCTTAGAAGACTACATGGCAAAAAATTCTTCGGTCAACCCACCACTCGTCATACCTATATATGTCCTCCAATGGCATCACCTTGAACCTTTCACCAACCACAGGAAAACCATTATAAACAATATACATCCTCTAGATCACTGCATTTCCCCCGTAGGTAATCAAAGGTACACCGGTGTTCTGCCCACTACTTCTCACATAATAAGTCCACATCAGAATAAATGGAGCACATCCCGCATTGTTTTACTGTCTAGGCGACATAGTAAAACATCCCAATCATCATACGAAAAAACCAATCAAGAAATGTTAACTAAAATGATGTCCACCAGAGAACTCCCTCGAGTAATATAACCCCCCCCTCTACACAACACAAAACAAAAACAAATATGGTGAGACATTTTATAAGTAAAGCATAATCACTTCTAGAATTAATTAGACTAACAAATTATATTTTCCATCATCCTAGGGTAAACACACATTATGTACCAGGGAACCAGATGCAATATTGGGGCACCCAAGACCAGGACACCAATGCCCAGATTTGGGCACTCCTATCCCAAGGCTCACTAGCACCCTCACTATTATTATCTGGGCTCAAAACGTTGAGAAAATTAAAATTCTCAAAATTGTGAAAATTCAGTACAAATGCCTAATACACCATACATTTTGTGAAAAAATGCACTTACCAACTCCATAGTTGTGCGTGATGCTATGACAGTCGCCACTCTTTCAAACTAGCTAGGAACCACTTCTCTCACTTGCGGAATCCTCACTCACCTCATGCTTTCTATCACAATCGCGGAAATAAAAAAATTAGGAACTATGAACACTTTTCAACTTCTATTCATAATTTAATTTTTAATCAACAACTTACATAGTTATTTTCATGTTTCTTACCACTGCTAATAAAATTACACGATTTCAACATATCTCAAGAATTTCTACTCCGCTTGCACCTATTATGATGTACCTTTAGAATTCAACCTACCACTGTTGAAATGTTTCACATCATATTACCTTACATTAAATCGATATTTATCAACAAATCATACAACATTGTGTGATTTCCACCACTTGTCTACATATTGTGTGTGTACTTTGAGTTAAAAAAAAACATTGCGTTATCACATCACTTTCCCCTGTCACAAAGGGAGGGCATCAGAATGGGGTCATCTATAATTCCCTTTAAGTGTTTAAAACAATAAAAATTGACAAGTTCAAGACATTGGCTAAGCCACAATGTGGCATTCACGTTCAGTCCCCTAATGACCTAATTCTGGGGGGCAGGCTAATAAACAAAATTTGCTATGGGACCATTTCATCATTCCCTGTATGACCTAGAAATGAGGGAAACAAACAATAAAAAAATATTACATACAATCATCACCGATTTCAATCAATTCCCCTGATGACCAATCGGGTGGTAGTTTGGTTTAAAATCTCCCATGAGTAACATGTCAAATAAATCAACTAACAATCAATCAACAAATTCGCATTCATAACAATGCAAAAGAGTATTATTATTCCATCAATATAAATTTTCTCCAAGATTGACATAACATGGGAGTTATGTACAGCCTCCTAGATGACCTAACATAGGATATACAATTCATATCTGCGTTAAGAGGACCAACTGGAGCCATCCTCAAATTTCACGCTTACTTCTAGATGACCTAAACTGGAAGCCATATCACCTTTTGGTCATTCCAAATGACCTAACTTGGAAGCCATACATTGCGGTGACAGAACCAGGGGTTGAGTGGGGGCACGATTTCATTTCTATACATACTTTATATGGGTCAACTGTTTGATCAAATTTTTATGGATCCAGAAAACCATCAACTTTTTATCTGATTCCATCTTGTAGTGGCTAGATCTTGAAGGAGTAGTTAGAGATGGCTAATAACACACCTTTATCCCCTACACTCTTCCTTCTAACGGACATGATGCCCAATTCCTCTATGATAAATTAGTCATACACAAAATTCGGGTTGGGAAATGATCACTGCCCTACCATTTCATCATAATTATACAAAAACATTCGAATTATCCAACATCACAATACACTTTCATTTACAACTTCATCATGACATTACCAATTTTTTTTTGGATACGTTGCATGGATAAACTTGTTATCCATGATTAACTGCTTTGCTTCTTTTCAAACGCTTTCTACTAAAACTATGCACATCTTCTCAACACGGGCTTTCCAAATCTCTCTCGGTACACATCTATTTTACTTTTATTTACCAAGGTGTTCACTACCAACATAAAGTGGGGGGAAAAATGTAGTCATAAAATCACACACTATTATACATTTATACCGCCAAGTATGTTATTTTCTATATGGATATAACATAATAAAAGTATACTAATCGGCTCATTCCTTAGTTTTTTTGTCAGTTAATCGGGTATCATTATCACTGTTTCCGAATTATTAGTTTCTAATAGTTCTGGTAGTCTCTAGCCCCAAGTGAGGGTGTCATTTTTTATTATTTTCATCTCCAATCTATAACAGGGCACCTAGGGTAGTACTGGGGCGCCCCAGGGTGCCTGGTCCATAAATTTTGGTTCTAATTTATTTATTCGAGGTCGTCTCATGATTTTTATTACATTCCCTTAGGGGCAGTCGACATTTCAGGACATTAGGTTTGAAATTAAAAAAAAAGAGATCCCTATAAAAAATATCATACTCACCATATTATGGGTGGAATTTACTATCCAAGGCCCTACTATATGTTAAGGAAAAGGATTGGCAGTAGGGAATTTCTACACTACATTCCACAGCGAGGGAAAAGGGTCGTATCATTTCTATTCCATCCACATTTGCATTTTACGTCAATTTGCCCCCTACTTTGTGTCATTGAAACGAGGAAACCGGCAAAAAATTGCACAAACAAGCACATAGAACTCATGGGTCTAGACTAAGTGCAATGCTTAGTCATAAGTTCACCGTTATCTGACCTTCATTTTACATCTTTCTTTTTTAGAATTTGATGCTGTATGGGGTAGTGCATGTACATATTCATCACATCAGTCAAACGAACATTAATGAGGAATATTGCAACAACCAGACGACCAAGACGAAGGTGTTTTGAAGAAATCATTTGAACACTGTCGAAGAACCGAGAATTTTGCAGACCCAGGCACCAATCTAATAGACCCATCCCGCACCCCCTAGGAAGCCCAGTACTATCCCAGTTAACCCACCAGTTCAGACACAGATTAGTATGCCCCTCACTGTAATTCTTGGGTAACATATCAGGCTCGATTCCTGTCCAGGACACCATGTCTTCCACAAGTCTACACCCAATGAAGGAAGTCGATTTCAGGTTAGTAAACCTATCCCTTTCATTCTCATATATTGATTTTATAAAAAGATATCAAGAAAAGTATTTGTGTTTTTACATCACATTCATATCAGATTCCCTGTTTATAGTTTATGATTTTAACATGATAAATTACCTATTTAGTTATAAAAACCTTTAAAAAATTGAAGAAAAAAGAGAAAAGGATTATTATTAACAATGACAACAAAATATGGGACCAATCGTAATGTGACGAGAATAATTTTTTTTCATGAAGGGAATGGTGAGGGGGGGAGGAAGAAGATGAGGAGGGAAACATCAAGGAGTGATTGACTGGAAAATCAAGAGGACGATCTGAAAGAGACCCAACCACTAATATTGTCATTGCTTTATCCTAGTATTAGTACTCCACAAACCCTTAGATCATGGTTACTAACTAATCATAAGGTAACAATGATTGATGTTTAGGGAGCACCACATAATTTCATCAATAATTGGCAACAAGGTTTTACAAGGGGTTCATCTACCAATACTGAATTTCAAGTATGATGATTACAGATGGTGGCAGAGAGCAAATGTTCATGAAAAATTCCATAAAATAGACATTGATGGTTGACTAACAAAATGGAACCACTATGTCGGTATTTCCCATGGGTGGAGATGATATTGTCTTAGGGGTTTAGTGGCTCACAAATTTGGGCACCATCGGCTGAATTTTTTTAAGGAGTTGTTCATGTGTTTTCATTATGAGGGGGGAAGAAAATTTGAACCTTAGAAGACTACATGGCAAAAAATTCTTCGGTGGGTCGTTCTCACCAAATGTGAGATTCTTAAAAAGGGGCGTAGTTGTTGTTGGTAGGTAGAAGGAACCACCCACGGGGGTAGAGGTCGGGTAGGGTGGGGTTTAGAAGGATTTTGTAGCATGATTGTTCCCCATGAAGTTCAACACTAATTACTCTAGCGAAGCTAATATTTAGAAGGTTATTGATAAAAAACCATGGAGTTGGATTCGAGGATCCCAGATGGATACCTTTAGAAAGAGATCGTGATCATGTCTGCAGTTAATTCCAGGAAGCA
Source organism: Taxus chinensis (assembly GCA_019776745.2). Classification (NCBI taxonomy): domain Eukaryota; kingdom Viridiplantae; phylum Streptophyta; class Pinopsida; order Cupressales; family Taxaceae; genus Taxus; species Taxus chinensis. Next base: position 653,632,010 of record CM034152.1, read on the forward strand.
ACCCCCCCACAAAACATCAAACATCATGATATCCATATGGTGCTAAAGAGTGAGATGATTAATATGGTTGAGGGAAAGAAGGAAGGAATGTTGTGAAATGGGTATTATTTTTCATAGTTAGAGTGCTTACTTTTTTCTAGTGGGTGATGGTGCCGTAGTAAGTAAAGGATAGAAAAGTGGGGCATGTGTTGAGACTATAAAAAAATTAACAATTACCACTATAAAGATAAGTTCCTATATGATGATTTGTTTAGTCAAGTGGCATGGTGATGTTTATTTACAAAACTAGATCTTCATTCTGGGGTTATCTCCAAAATTGAAGTAGAGAAAGGGGATATCAAAAAAAGGGTTCAAGAAACATCAAGGGATATGAATTGCTAGTGAGTCTTTTGGTCTTACTATACACCATCCAAAATTTCATAGTTTGTATGAATTATGCATTTCGGACCCTTCTCCTACAAAATTTTGTCTTGGATAAAAATTTTTTTGATAAATCCTCATCTACAACAATCATGGAGAAACATTTACATCTGTTAATACAGTCTTGGAAGCCCTTGCGAAGACTCGAATATATGCCAAGCCTTCCAAAGTGTTCTTTTGGGGGTATACGAAGTGGAATATTTGGGCCAATTGGCTCTCATGAGGTGTAAGTAAGCCCTCCAAGATCAAGGACATGGTGGAATGGGAAAGAAGATTCAAAGAACTACATATGGGTCTAGAATATAGTGCAATGCTTAGTCATAAGTTCACCGTTATCTGACCCCTTCATTTACATCTTTCTTTTTTATGAATTTGATGCTTTGTATGGGGTAGTGCATGTACATATTCATCACATCATTAAAACGACATTAATGAGGATATTGCAACAACCAGACGACCAAGACGAAGGTGTTGTGAAGAAATTTTGACACTGTCGGAACCAGAACCTGAGAATTTTTGCAGACCCAGGAACCCATATTATAGACCATGGCACCCCTAGGCATCCCAGTCCTCTCCCAGTTACCCCAGTTCAGACAGATTTTTGTTCACTGTAATTTCTTGGGTAACATCATCAGTCTCTATCCTGTCCAGACACCATTCTTCCAAGTCCTACACACAATGAGGTAAGTCGATTTCAGGTTAGTAACCTATCCCTTTCCATTCTCATTATATGATTTTATAAAAAATATCAAATAAAATTATTTAGTGTTTTTACATCACATTCATATCAGTTATTCCCTTGTTACTAGTTTATGATTAACATGATAAAATTACCTATTTTAGTTAATAAAAACCTTAAAAAATTGAAGAAAAAAGAGAAAAAGGATTATGTATTAACAATGACAACAAATATGGACCAAGTCGTAAATGTGCTGAGAATAATTTTTTTTACATTAAAGGGACTGGTGAGGAGGAAGAAGATGAGGAAACATCAAGTGATGAAGTGGAAAAACTAGAGGAAGACTTTGAAGAGCCCCAGCCGACTATATCATGTCATACTCTATCTGGTATATTAGCACTCAACAAACTCTTCAAGGTTGTGGGTTATCTTAAGAACCAAAAGGTGACTAATATTGATTAATTCAAGGATCACACATAATTTCATTCAATCATAAGCTTGAAGCTAGACTCAATTATTTCATCTACCCAACACATAAATTTCAAGTAAGGATTGTTGATGGTGGTACATTCCAATGTTTAGGTTAATGCCATAAAATCATACTTGTGATGGGTGACTACACATTAGAATCTACTATATTCACTATTCCCATGGGGCAGAACTGATATTGTCTTAAGTGTTCATTGGCTCACAACTTTGGGCACCATAGAGATCAATTTCCAAGGAATTATTCATGTGCTTTCTTTCTAAGGGTAAGATAGCTTGAACTTTGAGGAGTATAAGGAAAACACTCCTCACGTTGTGATTTCTCACCAAATTTATAATAGTTCTTAAAAAGGGGTCTTAAGGTTTTGTAGCATGCTTTTTCTCCATGGAAGTTCAGCCACCAATGACGATAGTCGCACATCTTGATCTTCAGAAGGTTATTGATCAGCATGTAGTTATCTTCAAAGATCCTAGAGGATTTTCTCTTGAAAGAGATCATGATAATTCCATTTAGTTGATTCCAAGAAGCCAACCCTCCCAACATCAGGCCTTATAGATACCCATAAGTGCAAAAGAAGCGAGATCGAGAAGATGGTGGATGAAATGTTAGAAATGAGTATTATTCATCATAATCAAAGTGCTTATTCTACTCCAATGGTGATGGTGTGTACCACAAGGATGGAAGATGGCACAGTGTTTCCATACTACCAAGAACTCAACAAAGTACACTATCAAAGATAAGTTTCCTATTCCTGTCATTTATGATTTATTAGATGAGTTTGCATGGTGAAATTTATTTTACAAAACTAGATCTGTCATTTTGGGGTGTCACCAAATTAGAGTAAATAAATAAGATATTTATAAGACAACCTTCATAACTCATCAAGGGAATTATGAATTCCAAGTGACTGCCTTTTGGGTCTTACCAATGCACCCTCCACATGTCAGTGTTTGACGAATTCAATATTTATGACCATTCCTAGGGAAGTTTGTCTTAGTATTTTTTGGATGATATCCTCATCCAAAACAAATCATGGGAGAAACATTTACAACATGTCAATATAGTCTTAGAATTCTTAGAGAAACATCAATTATATGCCAAGCCTTTGAAGTGATCTTTTGGGGTACATGAAGTGGAATACTTGGGCCATATTGGTCTCTCATGAAGGTGTTAAATGTGGACCCTCGCACAGATCAAAGCCATGGTGGAATGGGAAATGCCAAGAACCCTCAAGAAATTACGAGGTTTCTTAGGTCACATAGGTTATTATCGCATATAGTTGTAAAGAAATATGGTAGGTATAGCAACATCAATTACAAAATTATTGAAGAAAGACTCCTTTCAATTAGAAAGAGGCAGCATCTAGGGCATTCAAAAAAATTGAAGATGGAAATATGCACCACTCCAGTATTGGCAACTCTACATTTTTCCAAGACCTTAATAGTTGAATGCAATGCTTCAATAAATGGGATTGGGGCAGTACTCATGCAGGAAGGACGTCCATAGCATTTGAGAGCAGGCAACTAAAAGGAAAGAATTTGTTGAAGCCCATCCTATGCGAAGTAAATGATGGCAGTCTTACATGCAGTCAAACAATGGAGACCATACTTGATGGGTAGACACTTCAAGGTAAAAACTGATCATGAATAGTTTGAAATACTTCTTGGAGCAACAAATATCTTCATAAGAACAAGAAAAATGGGTCACTAAGATTTTGGGGTATGACTTTGAGATTTTTTATAGGAAAGGGAAGTAAAATGTGGTTGTTGATGCTACTGTCTAGGAGGGATGGGACTGCAGAAGCATTGGTATATTGCCATCTCTATACTAAAGGCAGATTGGGTAGATCAAGCAAGAGAATAATGGGCGGAAATTTACATCAGATACCCATACTCTCATTAAGAATATACAAGAAAGATCCATCCATTTCCATAAAAATTTATAATGGAAGGGGGATTCATTTTGGTACAAAGATAGGTTATATCTATGTAAGAACTCTATACTTAAAACACCTATGTTCTTTCAGAGATCCATGTTCTTCTCCATTTGGTGACCATTTTGGGTTCTTGAAAACTTATCATAGAGTTAAGACAGGATTTCGTTTTGGAGGGGTTGATAGGAGATGTTAAAAAAAAATGTGGCAGAGTGTGTGGGTGTGTCAACAAAATAAGGGCAACACCATTAAGACGTACCAGATCTCCTACTAACCTTTTTCTATTACTAGTGAGAGATGGGAAGAGGTATCTGATCGATTTCATCATAAGATTACCTAAATCAGAAATGAAAAGAGTCGTCATGGTTGTGGGTGGATAGAATTACCAAGTATGCTCATTTTTTTGCCTTGGCTCATCATTTCAAAGCTGAGTATAGTTGTCATCTCATTTATGGACATGGTTTAAAATCTCTATGGCACGCCCAAAATTATAGTAAGTGATCGCAATCCAATATTTACAAGAAATTTTTATATTGATTTATTCTCTTGCTTGGGTACACCAAATTGGCCCAAGAGTTCATCTAATCATTCTCAATCAGATGGGCAAATTGAGGTGGTAAATAAATTTTTAAAGGGATATCTTTAATGTTTTACTTCAGATAAACAAGAACGTTGGGTGAAATGGTTGCTCCACTTGCAGAATGGTTGATACAATACATCATTTCATACCTCCTCCGAAATTTCTCCATTTCTAGCACTTTATGGGTACCATCCTCCATCTCTCATATCTAGCTCAAAGGTCAAACCAAAGGTGAGAGTAGTTCAAAGATCACATTTAGCACCAGCACGAGGTACTCTCTAGTCTTAGAGAGAATTTGGTAAGGGAACAAAACCGCATGAAGCAATAGGCTGATCATTATCGCAATGAGCGACACTTTGAAGTAGGGTGAATTTATTTTTTTACGATTGCAGTCATATAAGCAGTTGTCATTAAACAATAATAGAAGAAGGATAATAATCTTGCTCCTAAATACTATGGTCCTTACCAAGTGTTACAGAAAATTGGCAGTGTGACATATAGGCTGGAACTCCCTCCAAGGAAGCAAAATACATCTAATTTTCCATGTTTCTTTCTTGAAGAAATTTTTTGGGCAGCACATTTCCATCCAATTCAGTGCTTATGGAACTAGATGATGAAGGAAGGATCATATTGGAACTTAACAGTATTCTTCAAACACGCACCAAAAGACTGAAGACTAAATTCATTACCAAATACCTCGATCAAGTGGGAGATTATGAATATTGAGAACGAATCATGGGAGGATGAAGCATTTATGCAGCAACATCCAAGGCTAGCCAACATTGGGGACAATGTTTCTTTACATGGGAGGCGCATGTTACACCCTTAATCATAAACAGCATACATTGGATGTATAGTATCCGACTTATGGCTATACATAATCTCCCTTCTTATCATGATGTACCTCTTTCATATATGCTTATCATTATCATTAGTGGGTCGCCGGCCTTGGTGATGCCCATAGCATAGAAATAGTATATATAGGGGGTAGCAGGTGAGTAGTTTATCATCATTTTTTTAGTCACTTTAGTCTTATTGTATGGTTTGTATGTTGCCCTCTCGAAGTGGATAAGCTATTCTACTTACATATTGAGATCCTATATCTAAAATCTTGGTGTTCTTTGGTGTTCTAATTGTTGGTGATAATCATATTTATACAAGTAATTTTGTTACATATGTTACCATTAGTTTTTAAGTCACTAAACATTTTTAAGGTCCATCTACTTATCAAACTTATGATTATATTGCTCTGTTGGTTCTCTCAATCATGGGAAGATGTAGGTTTTTCATCCAACCCATCCACCCTTGGCCTTGTTTAGGACTTCCCATAAGCTAACCCTCGACCCCAACTCTATTTTATCACTTATTCTAACCTTGTAGTGTCCTCCAGATTGTGTGAGCGCAACTAGAGTTCTGTTTGAGGTGCATTCACACATAAGAAGAGCAACAAGTTTGACACAAAAATGCCTTTCAATCTAAACCTAGTTGTTCTTTCAGCATCTGTACAACCACCGACTGATCCAATTCATTGTCAACCTAGGTCCTACTACTATCCACATCCATTGCAAGAGCCTATTCATTTGGATGAGATTGTATCAACACAATGACTAAACTGCGCAAGAAGAGGAAATCCTCATCTTCACGAAAGACAATGTTGTATCAGTGAGAGGGAGGCCTCTTATGGATCATTTGATATGCACTAAGCATGGGATATTGGATTGGATGACATCTTTCCAGACTGATTTCGAACATGCATACACTCGAGCCACTGCCATCTACTACCAAGCGGACCTATAGTCGCAACCGAGTGTGGGGATTAGTAGAGGCACTAGACCCAGCTCCCCAATTCTTTCTGGTGCCAATGGGGAAATTCAGATCAGATCTGGAAAGTATTCCATCCATTTCTGTAATCTCTAGCATTCTATTTAGTGTCAATTTTTGTTGTTATTTAGTCCTTTTTCATTCATTTTTTCATCTTTTATCATACAAGAGGATTTACATCCTCGTAAATAAGTTAATCAGTTGGTTGTTAGAATCAAACTTCATGCTGACAACCCCCTGCTATCTACCATCTAATCCCTTTTCCTCTTAGCTACCTTGGATGAGACTGGACTAGGTTCCATCAAAACCTGTAGTAGGAAATCTCACTTGTTATCACCATATTGCTTCCAACGTACCTTAAAGTTCTTGCTATGAATTGATGATCATATTCTTTGTTTATCTTTAATTGATTTAGTTTCACTGATAATCTGAATAGTGGAATAGAATAACCTGGTTTATAGTTCAACAAAGAGTCCATATCTTTATGAGTGTATTCGATGTTTCATGGTTTGCTTTAGGTCTACACTCTTTTCTCCGGCTCCCTCCTCCACCCCCCGCCATAGAATACATAGTGGATATAGTGATTTCGAGGGCCATAGAGAGAATCAGCCCGATATGTGAAAAAATCCGCCCCCAGTTGACAGTAGGTGTGATTGGCATGGTCATGATCTTTATGGTATAGGGTCACAAATTTCATGTGTTGGTTGAGGGTATTATGATATACCATTGCCAGTATAGGTCGACAGCCCCCATATATAGTACTGAGTTGTGAAGGTGAGAAACCAAGGCTAAATTTTGACTTTCTAATGCTGGATGATGTAGGGAGTGTGTGTTCTTTTCACTTGGTCCCAAGATCATTGGGATTTGGTTTGGTTAGGATCTCAGTTATCAATTTTTTCATACTAAACATGAGGTTTTTTTTATTGTCAGACTTTATGAACAATCGTTGAGGAGCCGCCATCAAATCGTGCCTATATTTAGATGATTCCCTCGGATAAAACCCCGAGCTCTGTAGTGACTTGGGAAGGTGGGTGAGTATAATGGCCCAAAATTGATTGTTAGTGAGACAAATGTGAACTCGATTTTTTTGTTGTAGAGGAATGGCCTCCATACCCGCTCTAATTGTGGGGCCTCCCAGAATTTTTTTATTTGTGGGCCCCTATCTCTCAAAAAGGCAAGTTCACCTGATGAAGGAGGGTGGGGGGGTCAGATTTGTAAATAAAATTCCACCAAGTCTCCATCTAGATCTAGGACTATTTGTAGAATTCCATGGAATAGATGGGATTTTTTCTTCATCTTCCTCTATATCGCATTTCAGATCATAGTAACAATTCTAGATATAGGGCGAGTGATCATTGATTCTCGCCTATTTATGAAGATAGGGCTTGTTTTTAGGTTGTTTTTGATCCACAGTTTAGACCACCCTGGGTGCAGAGCAGTTTTTGAGGTTCTAAGATTCATTTTTACTAGAATCTAGGAAGATTATAATTCGAGATGACTTATCATGCCATATAGTAGATAGGGTGGACGGTTCTCTCCTATCGATCTCTTAATCCGTTCCCCATGAGATATGAGCAAGGTCATGGCTTGTCTACTGAAGACTAGTGGATTTGGATATGCTTGTTTGTCTATGGGCTCTTAATCTGGCTTCGATCGAGGGTGAGATGATTGTTATGAGTTTTTTCATGGTTTCTAGAGGTTCTATAAATGGATTATATAAAAATTTCTAGATCTGTGAGTCCATTATCTTAGATCTGATAGCTATGTTTATTCTATAACTAGACGTATTATGCCAAATAGTTGGTTGATTTGGTGTTTTAAGGCTTCAAAGTCCTCCCTATAGAGTCTGATATGGACTCTAGGATAGATCTCCAGCCCGACCTGCACATGGTCATATGGGTTCTATTTTTATGATGTTATTAGTATGTGGGAATGTATTTTACCCTATCTATGGTTATGACCAACGGTGAAATTTAATGAAGATAGAAGGTCGCTCAACCGAGATATAGTTAGAAGGCTCTATTTGATAGAACTAATTGCTCGACCAACGAGTAGGGCATAAAGTCCACCATGAACAAAGGAGCCCCCTATAGTTCTGATATGGCTGGTCGATGAAGGCCCACTGTCACTATACCTTATTGAGCAGAGAAATGAGGATTTTTAGATTCTATGTTCGTAGTGGACCGATAGTGGGAACCCGGTTATGACGGCTATAGCTAGTTCTAGATGGTGAAATCAACGTTGAATAGTTTAAGTATGGCGACGACCTAAGAATATAGTTAGAGACGGCCTGTGTCTATAGGAAGATAGACGATCGAGTGTAAGCTTCATAGATCGCCGATCATCCAGTTATTGATAGATAAGATTTTATTGATGGCTCGATTGCATGAATACAGATGGAATGACCGGTCACCCTAGTTCCCCTATATAGTCCATATATCGATCTAGGGGGGCCAGTAGTTCCTATTGGAGCCTGGATCGCCCACACTCAACTCCATATTATATTTTAACAAGAGACTATTTTGACTCTATAAAATTAACTTTTAATGACATTTGATGGAAATACTATTTACACTACTTTGGACTCAATGGAATTCATTACAAAACATTTTAAAACTAAATTTTATAAAAATTTTACCCCAAGCCAAAATATAATCTAAACAATCCTAAAAATAGCTTTTCGCTATTCAACACAACACTAATGGCAAAACTAAACTACCTAGAATCGGTGGAATCCACTAAATATCTAACACCAAAACCACACTCAAAATAGATAAAATGACAGACCGTACCACTTTTAGCTTTTTTATTAGAGTTGGAGTGTATAGTGAATCGATTGGCAAGACCAGGAGAAGACTTCTTACGGATCTGCAGGTTTTTGTATTGTTGACGCTGTAATGAAGGCTTAATCACCGAGCTGGACGTCAAATTGAGGATCGAACTTGTTGCCAAGACTGTGAAAGACATTTGTGTGCTGCTCGAGGTGGATCTTGATTGGATTTTTAGATTCTTGAAAGCTCAGATAGGATGCCCGCAGGGGCAGAAACAAGTAGAAGATCTGAAGCTTCGAATTGGGGTTGTTCTTAGGATGATAACTGATCCAAAACAACATTGTGATCTACTAAATGGATGAGACAGCATGGACCTTTGAGGAGGCCTATCAATGTCTTTTATTAATGGAACAACTTTGTACCAAACCTCTACAATTTTGTATGAGCTTTATGAACTAACATAGCCAAACACACATATAATAAAAGTAACTATATTATAATTGATTCAACACTCAGACAAGATTACAATATATAAGAACTCCATCACCTAAATATGAGTCAAGTCTAACAACTCACAATCCCTAAAATGACACCTAATAACAACTCCTCTAAGGTAAGTGAGTTGTTGAAACAACTCACATAACCATATAAAAACATGTTACATTATATTATTCACTATTATTAATTTCTATTATATGCGAGCACTAATAATAATCCTAATAATGATATACAGGCAGGGGTGACTATTTTCGTATGAGATGGGTTGGAGTTGGCCATATCTATATATAGGGGCCCCACACTTATCCAGGTATGATTATATGCACTTCGGACCCCCACACGCACCCTCTCCCTGATTCAAAAATAGATCGAAATTTTTATCTACTCGATCTTCGGACCATTGTAGGCTTATCAAATTACCGTTTAATTTTTACCCCATTAAAATCAACTAAAAATAATACAATAAGTATGATACTTTGCAAAAGGGTTGATTACGGAGTTTGGCAATCGCCTACGTCTCCGGGTTCTTATTGAACCATTCCACTAGTCAAAACTTGTAAGTTACAATAGTACTTTCACAAGAAAACCTAATGGAAACTATTTAGAACCTACTTAGAAGAATATCTAGACCTTTGGATGACAAGGGTGAAAAATAACACTCGACTTCCACCTTCTTGGCGTATTCGGCAAGCTCTATGGCTCTAGCTCCACTATTCGGAGTCCTCCGGTTCTCGATCGGCCTTCCAGACGCTTCGTAACGCCTTATGGCACTCCAGTCGATATTCCAAGCTTCACAATAATTTGGTGTGGCGCTATGGGTCGACTAGGTAGTATTAATAACTCATAGTCACAATAATGCCTATTTATATAAATAGGTCTTCACATAACTATGCCATTGACCTGGAATCTAACTCTCCTCTTGGCTCGATTTACGCCTTTTTGAGCTCTAGGAATGAGCTTCTCCATTGTGTCCATGTGTGTCCAATACAAATAAATGGGTTCCCTATTTATACTAAAATAGGGCCATTAAAATAATGTATTAACAATTATCTAAGGCTAATAATAGCCTAGCCCGTAACATTGTTGATGGGTTAAATCCCATTTTCGAGCAGATTGCACTTAGGAAGGGATTAATTCCCTTAGGAGTGGACATAATTAAGTGGGTATATCCCACATTTGGGGGAGGAGATAGAGTTTAGGATTTAAATAGCCTTTCCCACACATGTTTAGGTGTTCATGGGACCACTTGCAACATAGCCGCCCCACCTCCTTCTCCTCACGTGGAAGCTTCCACGCATGACCTTGCATGCCCCCACCACTCCATCACCATGTGGTCTTAGCATGTCATTAGGGTTGACAGATTTGTTTTTCCGAGCCATGTGGTGTGCTTTGTGACCGTCGAGATATGTGGGAATGCAGTCTCACCAAGATTTGACCCAAACATTGCAAATTGAAATTGTATAGTAATATGGTGAATAATATAAAATTCGACCATATAAGACTGTGATATTCAAAATGAAATATGGCTAAGTGGTGGCAAGCCACTAGCTTGTGGACCCACCACATCAACGATAATACCATAGTCCACACGACAGCCGGGCTCCCCTCTGTAGTAAAAGTTGAGCCTCTTGTCACGGCCACCAATTTTTACGCCTATCGAAGACCGGAGGTCGAATACCAACAAATGACTCCCTTTTGGATTTTCACCATGTGTCACAGTGTCATTGGTCCAATATTAACCAGTTGACTAGAGTTGACTTTCTTGTTGACCGACCTTTGACCAGACATAACTAGAGCTCCCAATGTCCATTTTTCGCGTTCTCATAGTCGATGGAAAAATCTTGCAACGATCTTCTTCACTGAAATAGTCTAGGGATGTTTATGGAACTTTTGATATAAAAAATGATCCCCTGATCACACCTTCCCACTGAGAAAGGCTTTTTGTCCCAAAAAGCTTATATTGGAACATTTTGCCATCCCGTCCTGAATATGGAAACTCTTCTTCCACCTCGAAAGTTTTTCTGTAGTAGACCCTTGGGTCTCTTCTCCTGCAACCTTCTCACTTTGATAACTTTTCTCTTATCCTGGACATGTGGGTTATGGGCCCACGATGCTTCCACTGCGCCACTCTGATATCTAAAGAAGACCTCCACGCCTCCATTGTATGGTGCTAAGTTTCTGAATGAAACCTCTAGGCTCCTACTGTGTAGTGCTAAGATTCCAAATATCTGATAACAAGGATCTTCTTTTACTCTATAACACATCTCCTGGCTCCAATTTGATTCTACAGAATCCAAACTGGTTTGAAGGAACTCCATGTTACTTAGAGCTATGATTGATTCGATGTCGATGATGGACAATGAATTGTCCCTTTTTTCAGACCTCAACACCTCCACTGTGCAGTGCTAAGTCTCTTGCAGACCTCAACACCTCTGCTGTGCAGTGCTAAGTCTCTTGTAGACCTTAATGCCTCCGATGTGAAGTGCTAAGTCTCTTGTAGACCTCAACGCCTCTGTTGTGTAGTGTTAAGTCTCTTGCAGACCTCAACACCTCTGTAGACACCTATAATTATGCCCAAGCAATTTAAATACTTAAATTGTGCTAATTATCTCCTTTTCCGCAAATAGATGACATATCATCAAAAGTGCTCATATTCCCTCTAATTGTCGTCAATTAATTACAATATGCTAATTGATTAAGTCGCCTACCCAGCTAACAACCTAATTAACAACCTTCCGATAATTAACACTTCCTCTATCTTGATTAATTAATTATTATTAATTAATTAGTCTTCCCCTTCATTTAAACTAGTAAATCGATATTAAATTGATTTAATCCCTTTCTAATAGCTTGAATCGCACTAACATTCTTCTAAATGGCTTCTATAAGCTTACACCTACCTATTAATTAATCACCTTTGATTAATTAAAATACCCCCCAACTCCCATGAGTTGCTAAACATGTATTAAACCCTTCTAAAGTATGCTTATCTTTAATAAAGCAACCTTATCCATTCCTAATCATGTTTTACCTTTATCCCACATTCATGAGAATGTGTTGAATCCTTTATCCTTTGGGCTATATAAAGAGCCCTCCACCTACCTTTTTACTTACACCTAAACTTCTTAAGAGAGTAAATGCAAAACATATAGCAAAGAGACTAAGAGCTTGCACCTTGTCTTCTTGAGAGGTCACCATTGTTAAGAGCTAAGCTTCCTATTCTTGCATTCTTTAAGGATAAAACAAACAATTGTTGATTGCCATTGGAGCTAAATAGGTCCATGCATATTGTTGGTAATCTAGGAGAGTAGAGATGTTAAAATCGCATGCATAGTTTTCATCTCATGTTTTCAAAGTTATAATGTTAGTTTAGATTTTGCTTGGTTCTCTATCTTGATGGTGTTTATGCTTTGTTTTAGCTAAATTGTAGAACTTTTTAAGGAGGTAGTTCTTGCTTCATTTGATTTAGCATTAAGCAAAGTATACATGCACACAACCTCCATTGTACAGTGCTAAGTATCTTGTAGACCTCAACGCCCCCGTTATGTAGTGCTAAGTCTCTCGTAGACCTCAACACCTCTGCTACACAATGCTAAGTCTAATGATCATCTAACATTCGAATGTGTGGTTGCAATGCAGTGACTCCGAATGACGTTCTGAGCTAATATTTTGAGAGCTCCTTTTGTTGACAAATTATATAAGGTACCATTCTGCTAGATGCCCATGATGGATTCCCCACAAAATGAAGTTCGACCCGATGTCAATGCCAATCGTGATTCAACTACCATTCTGCTGCACGGTCACAATGCCTCTACATAGAATGAATTTCTGAGATGACCTTTGTGAACTCTATTGTCTGCACAAATGGAAGATCAATCTCCATGCTTTATATGATTCAAATCATGTATCTAAGCTATAACAGGTACTCACAAGCTGATTGGGAGATATGTTTGGAGAATTAATCAAATTTTCAGTAAGAAAATCCACTGAGTATGGTAAACCTTTCTCTCAGCATTTTCTCATAGAATCCGATCTCTAAAAAAATACTGCATACTATTCATCAATTTGAATTATGTAATATATAATTAAAAAATTGTTGACTTCCCCATTTTAAAAGGAATTTCACTTTGTAGGTATTACCTGGTCCTAGGTTGAGTTGTCAACTGGTGGTGGAGTAAAAACTTCCTTTTCCTTTGTACAGTAGGCCTCCATTCCATCTTTAGCTTACCATTACTCTAATGGAGAGATGGATGCAATTTCTAGAAATTTTCCACCCAATGCCCATTCCTCTAGCAATGAGTACAAAAATTTCCTCTTAAAATCCTTTTTTTTGAGATGAGGAAATCTTTCTACCATTTCTCAACTCTACATGACAAGATTGATCTTTCTGATTTGCCTTGTTCCTGACGAATGGCATCAACTTCTTCATCAATTTCCTTGTCTTCCAGCATCTAGCCATATAATGATTATGCAATCCACAAAAAGTACATGGAAAGGAATTCCACATCTTTCTAGAAAATCATAACCATACTTCTTAAGCTGAAAAAGTGGATTAGAAGTTTTACTGTATGCTTATGATTTATGGTAAGAAACTGAAGGTGGAATCTCATTACCTCTTCATTGATTTCTCTTACCACATCCTGACTTGTGATGACGAAGAACAAGTTTCCTACTCAGAATCTTCTTTTAGGACTAGTGGGGTAATCACATTGCTTTCCAAAGCTTATCTCCCATTAGCATTCTTGAAGCAATCTCCAAATTCCATTCCCGCACTAGGAAAACCCAAACCTAGAAAATGAGGACGATCCTCTGACCTGTATTGGGTTAGCAATGCCTTGGACATTTTTACTAAGGCCTCTTCCATCAAATCCCATTTTATCTAGTAACTTGGATCCAATGACTCTAGTATGATTTTTAAGCAAACCAAAGACTTCATTACCTAAATCTGAAACCGAATGGGATGAAGAAGAATATTCCAGTGGTGAAAAACTTACAATGTAGTCATCTGCCATGATCACTGCATCTGAAATTTGAAGGTATTTCCTTTCTCTAATCACCACACTAAAAACATTTCCAAGAGCTCATCCTTGGTTTACAGTTCTGATTTCAATTGAGCATTCTCCTTTTCCATGGAGTAATACATCAATCGTAGGAAGAGAATTCTCTTCCTAGATCTGGTGATTATAATCTTTAATTTTCTTGTTCTTTTCCTATTTATACATCTTACCCATAGTGCACATGTTCCCTGTTCACACAAAATTGAACCAACTACACCAATATTGAAGTAATCACTCTATTAATCAAATTTACTGAACACAAAGATGGAGCTAAAGCAGCTCTGATACCAAAATTGATCCGAAAATAGACTGAAAGTTTTATCTACCTTGATCTTCATACCCTTATAGGCTTATAAATATTTTTCGTTTAATTTGCTACCCTTTTAATTAATCAATTTAAATATTAATGCAAGAAAATAAAGACAATTTACACAATGATTGATTACTGGAGTTTGGAAATTCCCTACGTCTCTAGAGTTCTTTTTGAATTGTTCCACTAGTCAAAAAATTTTAAGTTATAATAGTACTTTCACAAGAAAACCTAATGGAATTTCAATTGCCTATCAATGCTCCAGTTTTTCAGAAGAATCTCTGATGACCTTCAGATCGAATCATTCTTCACCTTCTTGATGCATAATTTCCTTCAGACTTCGATCAGCCTTTCCTGATGCTATTAATGCAAGTCCTCCAACAGTGTGGTCAACAGATCTAGGTATTTATAATCCTGATTAATGTGTCTCAATGGGCCTATTGGGTAGTGCATTCGTACTCATAATCAAAAATATTCCACTCTATTAATGCCTAAAATAATAGGCCAATAAACAATAATTTGGTCTATGCGCTAATTTTAGGAATTTAATAGGTAGTATTACATAACCTCCTAGTTAAAATAATCCCTATTACTAATTCTCTCACATCTTCACACAACTAAGTCGTTGACCTAAAAAATAAGCTCTCACGAGCTAATGGCTCGATTTCCGCCTTTCCGAGCTCTAGGAATGAACTTCTCCAGTTGTGTCCATGTGTGTCTATTACAAATGAAATGGGTTCCCTATTTATACAAAAATATGGCCCTTAAAATAATACATTCATACAATTATCCTAAGGCTAATTTTAGCCTAGCCCATAGCATTGTTGATAGGTTAAATGGGATTTTAGAGCAGATTCCCCATAGGTGGTGGATTAATTCCATTAGGAGTGGACAAAGTTAACTGGGTAAATCCCATATTTTGTGGGAGGAGATAGATGTATTAGGATTTAATAGATCCTTTCCCCATGCAAATATAGGTGGTCTTGGGACCACTTGAGGCTAATACGCACCCCACCTCCTTCTCCTCACATGGAAGCTTCCACGCATGGACCTTGCACCCCCCAACACTGCTTCATCCTCCCATCCCCATGTGGACTTAGTATGTCATGTTTGGTTGGTGGCTTATGTTTGGCCGTAAGTGGAGGTTTATGTGCTTTGTGACCACTTCGACATTATGTGGGACATGATGGTCTCAAAATAAAACCCGACCCACTTAGACATGTGGCATGCAAATTGGTTTTTAAGTGTACCTACCTAGTTAATATAAATTTGACCCATACAATGTGGTATAGAAAATAATTAACTTGGTTTATAACATATAAGTCCACTATGATATTCAAAATGTGATATGGCTAGATTCATGGTATGGCAAGCTACATGGTGGCTTATGGACCCACCATGTCAGCGATAAGTACCATAGTCCACATAGTGGTCAAGCTCCCCTCTGTAACAAAAGTTGAGCCTCTTATTCACGACCATGATATCTTTTTACGAATGTTGAAGACCAGAGATCAAAAACCAACAAATGAATCCCTTTTTCCTTTTCACCATCATGTCACAGTGTCATTGAGTCTAATATTGACCAATTTCCATAGAGTTGAATTTCCCATTGACTGAACTTTGATAATAGTTAACATAACTAGATCTCTAACCATGTCGTATGTTTGTCACGTTCTCATAAGTCAAAATAGAAATATCTTGTAATTAATGATACTTCTAGCAATGAAACGAGTCTAGGGATGTTTAGGGAAATTTTTATATAGAAAAGGTGATCCCCTGATCATTCCCCTCCCTCTAATTAGGAATGCGGAGGGATCTCTCCTCAACCTCCCCATTGATGAAGTTGAGCTATACCAAGTGCCTTTCATTATCTGGCCCACAACTGGATAGTGCAACGAAGAACCTACCCAAGTAGACCCAACCTCACGTCATCGGGATGTCCCTATGGAATCTAACTTGCATAATCTCAAGTATGGCCCTCTGAAGAGCCAACCTTTTATGCTTTAGGAATAGGTCATGAGACTCCAAATATCCATCTGACAAGCATGAAATCCCTTCGTGAGCCTCCAACCTGGTTACATTCTTTTATGAATGACTGCTTTTATCCAAATTTTTTTTGCCTGACTCTAGATTATTTTGATCACTCAAGAACATACTATCATAGCAAGTATGGGTGAAGACCCAGTGTAAACGTCATTCCATGGGATGTAGCAATCGTGTGCTAACCTCAATGATAGGCAACTCGATGAAGATAGTCCTCTGGTAACTCTCAAAGCTTTCATACGTATCTAGGGGATCAACTTAGGTCCCTTCCATAATGTAATTAGATAGATTCAAATATGCGGATGCTACTCTGAGAAAGCTCTCCACATGTCTATCCAAAGCGGAAGTTCTGGATAAGGCTGGTACCTGATGACTTCATATCTAATCTATAGACCTAGGGTTTGAACTCACCCCACGAGCTTGAAAGAACAAATATAGTATATCACCGATCATCACTGAAGATCAATGGACAACCCTACTCAAGAAAAATGGCTGCACTCGAATTTGTCCTATCTAGAAGGGATGAAATATTTATTCTAGAAACTCTCCAATATAACATACATGTTGCGTAGTCTCTATCCAATGTTAAGGGATAAATTGGAGGAAGGTGCCAGAAACCCATAACCCCATGCCCCAAAGGCCTTATCATCAATTGTAAGGGTAAAAAAGGTGTGGCTGAAAGTCGTAGAGGAAAATTTATCTCTCTGCTAAATAGTCTATTTAACATAAGAAGAGAAAGGAATAGTCAAGATCTATATTTTGATAACATTCTATAACCATTCGAGTGCAATCGTTTGTCATCTAGAAGAGATCATCTCGTAATCTCCCTTAACTCACTCTATATGAGTGGGTCTACTATGTATGCATGGTTAACATTCCATTCTATACCTATATGAGATCCTGTGCATTTCTTATGCTTATGTAGCGAATGATACATTTAATATGTAACTTTATTGAATACCGACATATAAATATTAATATGAGCCCATGGTATACTCTACAACGTAGGTCAGGGACCCCAATTACATCGTGCTTGATCCCCCTCCCCAATTTCAAGCTATTTCATTTATGTTGTATGATATCAATCATCGTACATTTTCTATACATTCTAAAATATCATAGTAGGGGATATTGGTATGTATTCCTTGGGGCCCAACTTGAGAAAAATAGATAAAGGTGATCAGATATATTTGGCCACTTGTCCCTTCTTATTTTAGATTTTGATCTTACCACTTCATCCCAGCCCATTTCTTTAAATGCTTTGCTCTATCTTTCCCCAACTACTAGATACCAGCATCTACTCCAGGATGCCATTTGCCTAGGTCACCCTTGAGAGCCTCTAGTCACACCAACCTACCTGGTTTCCTATGATTCTAGGGTTCACTCTTTTAAGGCTTCTTTTAAAACATTTCCAATAAATCCTTTTCAATTATGAACACGGCCTTCTAGTTGTCAATTAAGAAATTCTTCCATACTCTACAACGTCGCATACCATCTCAGATCACTACTCATGAGCTATGTGACCAAAATAGAAGGACCATGACTCCTAAGTTCTTATTCATGGAATGACCTAACAGATGCATCATGCATCTAAGAGTATCAAACTACATCCATTTACACTTACAAATTGATGCTTACCAGGAACTACCTTTTCACATATTCTTCCATAGTAGAAGGGGAAGTTTGATTGATCCAATCACATAACTACATCTTACGTTGATAGTTTCTACAATCCTGCTCATAACGTGATACTTAAGTTCAAGGGATTAGGTTCCTAATAACGAAATTGAATTTGTGCATCATACACTAATTCTGACTAGGAGAACATTTATTCTCCTAGATGTTGATGTAGACATTCATTTTCCATGATCTTATTTTAAAATTTCAGAGTGACTGAACTCGACTGTCAGTCTGACTACCCATATGGTGCATCCTTGGGTATAATTTTTATTTTTGACAGTCTGCGACTAGTTTTCCAAGTGACTTACAGTGCGTATATTTTTAGCCATATACAGGCTTACTCAACTCACATCACGACATTCACTGAAATTTTGGTGACCAAATAAAATTTTTTCAGTAGATTCCTAACTTTCATGACATTCCAGAACTAAATTAGTATTCCATACTAAATTTCGTTGCGAGTAATGACATGCCCGTTAGGTCTAGACTCTATTAACTACAAGTGCCCTTGTGAATATGATCAAGGACATGCCCTAAACATGTACTCATCTGATAACCTTCAAATTTGCAGTTGCATAAATTAGAATCTTTTTGGAGTGTCATAACATCCCAATTTTAATTGTATAAGTTACATGTATTATAAGGTCCATGAGTATACAAACAAGATTCATTAATAAAACCCTAATTAGGTTACAAAAATCAATCCCCATAGAGTGACAACGAAATTATATCGTACATTATGGGCTTACTGTCCATCTAGTCTCAATGCACCACTGAGGCTAATGTTTTCCTTACTTATGCTCTGCTGGGAGTCCATTACTATAAGTTCCCTTTTAAAACATTTTTCCTCTACGAGATTCCTCTATCATATCTACACTAGTAATCTCTTTCATTTTGTGAAAAGCATCGTCTTAATGAAACCTATTTATTGAGAAAGTGACAGAGCATACACTCGCAATTGGATGGTTGTTAAGAACCCTCAAATTTATGGTAAACAAAACATAACCTTACTTTAGTTTGTATGCGTACATAGGTTACTCTCATCCTTAATACTTATTGCATTAAAACGAAAAATGCTTGAAGGATACACTTAGAATGTTTAGTGGGGTCCCTACCTCATCATTGATACTATAGGTACTAATACATACAATCTTCATGTATTAAAAATGCTTATGTAGCGCACATATTCAAACTAATAACTGTAATTATTCAACTTATCAAAGACTTGATGCATGAACATCGAGAGTTTCGCATACTATATCATAATCTCATGAATTTCTTAGTAGATTTTCACTACTTCATCAATTGCAATGAGGGTTGACCACCTTATCAGAACCAATTGCCAAAGGTGATTAGGATCATTGTTGAAAGATTGTTATCCTTTTTTTGGGATAATAATCCATCTTCTCATTTACAACTTTTGGTTTATGTCAACTTGTTTATCTTAGTGATCTAAAACACATAATGGTCATCCTTCTTGCACATGATTTTAGTGAAGTATTTACCTATTGTTAGAGAATAAGATAAATTAATCTCACATGAGTCTCCATTATCACCCTATATTATTATATCCATCCTATTTTAACCTTCACAACATATCAAGGGATGAAGCTACAATTTTGAGGTGATTAATGTCCAAGAAACTCAAGGCATCCTCAGTGTTTCTATTTAAGAGCAATTGAATATCTTCTCCAGTGGTTCTTGTAACATGGATTGCACCAAAATGACAAGATGAGACACTACCAAGTCACACTATGAATGCATACAGAATAATAAGGAATTTAGCTCATCATACATGAAGCTTCAGACAAGTAATTGAAATGTAACTACTTTCAATATGTGTAAGTCGCACCAAGTTAGGGTTTCAAAATGGTTATGGATTTTCAAGAAGAAAAAGATATGAACATGAACTAAATTGTATGCATTCTTATATATTTTACGTGAAATCGCACTTACAGATTGGGTTGCCATATAGGTGGACAATAATCATGTGCACGAACCTATAACACGTACGTGTTTTGCTAAGTATGGACTATATATGTACACATTTTTAGGGGGCTTATGGGACTTCACCAAAGCCATAAATGTTTAAGTACATGTTATAAAGTATAAAGCATAAAAGTTTAATAAAGTAAATCTTATAAGTGTAAATTATTAGTAGTAAATATAAGAAATTAGGGTCACTCTTACACCTCATGGAAGTGGTCTCGTAGCTCCAACAATTATAATCTAGAAGATAGTTTTTCAAAATCTAATCTGGTCAGTACTTACTCATTTTCAGGATTTCAACAAAGGACCTAAAACTTTTAGGGCATATATATTGTAGTCAGTCTTTGTTTTGGGAATGCATATAGTCCTTTTAGGGCATATATATTGTAGTCGGTCTTTGTTTTGGGAATGTATATAGTCATTTTGTAGGTTTTTTGACCTTATAAATTGGATTTTTGCCTTACCACTACTTAAATTGTTACCAATTTTTTAAATTTTGGTCCATAATTCACTTTAGTGACCATGAATCAACTCTATAATGCTTGTCTACTTCTTACTAAAATGAGATCCTCACTTTGTAGATCGAGGATTGTTCCCTGAATGGGATTCCTGTCCTATAGCCAAAAAGAGGTGATTGTAATGTGCCTACTCATTAAGGTTTGATCACACTACTAGGTGTCGAATGAGTTTTTACGAATAATACCAAGTGAATTGCATTAAGTGAACTCAGATGATTGTCTCATTATTAGAAACATGGTGCTCCACATAAATATCATCCCTTCACCTTTACTGGCTCTAAAATAATCCTTTCATGGAATCAAATTCATGATTCTGATACATGCTTTTGCTCATATGTCTATCTCATGGAGATAGACAATGCCTTAATACTTCACAAATAATGGTCCTTGATAACTTGGTGACATGACTAGCTCATTTTAGTTTGTTCTGAAGGGCGTTCAATTAACTACAAAAATGGCCAAAAATTCCTTTTTAGGCCTTCAAAGGAAGTAGTTTCTCATAAAAACTAAATGAGTCAATCGATCACCTTAAACACTATTCCCTACACACTGAAACATGCTGAATTATATTTTTAGGATTTTCCTTTGGGTGAGGGTTTATGATTTAGGGTTTAGGGTTTAGGGCTCGGGGTTTAGGCTTTAGGGCTAAGGGTTTAGGACTCAAGTTTTAGTGTTTAAGGCTCATAGTTCAGATTTTAGGGTTTAGGGTTTAAGGCTCAAGGCTTAAGGTTCATGGTTTAGGGTTTATGGTTTAGGGTTTAGAGTTTTAGGTTTATGGTTAAGGGTTAAGGGTTGAGGTTTTAAGGTTTAGGGCTTAAGGTTCAAGATTTAGGGTTTAGGGGTCAAGGTTGAGGGTTTAGGGTTTATGGCTCACGGTTCAGGGTTCAGGGTTCAGGGTTTAGGGATCAGGGTTTAGGGTTTAGGATTGAGAGTTGAGGGTTTAGTGTTTATTTTTTAGGGTTTAGGGTTAAGGGTTTATGTTTGAGGGTTCAAGGTTCAGGGTTTTGGCTTAGGGCCTAGGGTTTAGGGCTTAGGATTTAGGGCTCAAGGTTTAGGGTTTAGGGGTTAGGGTTTAGGTTTTAGGGATTATGGTTTAGGGTTTAGGATTTAGGGCTTAGGGTTTATGGTATAGGGTTTAGGGTTTAGGGATCAGGGTTTAAGGTTTAGGGTTGAGGATTTAGGGTTTACGTTTTAGGGTTTAGGAGTTAGGGTTTAAGGTTTAGGGTTTACGGTTCAGGCTTTAGGAGTTAGGGTTTAAGGTTTAAAGGTCATGGTTCAGGGTTTAGGGAAAAGAGTTTAGGGTTTAGTACTTGGGGTTTAGAGTTTAGGGTTTATGGGTCAGGGTTTAGGGTTTATGATTTAGTTTTTAGGGTTTAGGGTTTAGGATTTAGGGACCTTTAGGATTTAACATTTAGTCCTTAAGGTTTAGGGTTTACGATTTAGGGATCAAGGCTCAGGGTTTAGGGTTTAGGGTGTATGGTTTAAGGTTTATGACTCAGAGTTTGAGGTTCAGAGTTATGGGCTTAAGGTTTAGGGGTTAGAGATCAGGGCTCTAGATTTAGGGTTTAGGGCTCAGGGTTTAAGGTTTAGGGTTTAGGGCTCAAGGATTAGGGTATAGGGTTCAAGGCTTAAGGTTTAGGGTTTATGGTTTATGGATTAGGGTTTAGGGTTCATGTTAAATTGGCTTAAGGTTCAGGGTTTAGAGTGACTGGTTTAAGATTTGGGGGTTAGAGCTCGGGGCTCTGGATTTAGTATTTAGGGTTTAGGGCTTAGGGCTCAGGGTTTAGGGTTTAGGGTCTATAGTTTAGGGTTTAGGTCTCATGGTTGAGGGTTAAGGGTTTAGGTCTCAGAGTTCAAGGTTCATCGAATTTGTAGGCAGAACATTCAAAGGGAGTCATCAAAATTTGATGTTTTTCATCTGTTGATATTTTAAATGAGGGAAATGTCATATGCCTGACTGTCCAATCCTTCAAAAGACCCTAGTAGTCCTCAATCCTTGGATGTTCAGGGAGACACTGTTACTTGGCTTCCATTTATAATGATGAAGATATTTGTAAATTAGTGTTATGACCTCTAAATCTATATGAATTTCAAGTTTCTTGGAAATCACATCACACCCTTCACTAGGATTGATGACTACCCCTATGTTTTTGTTTAGGGGATTTTGAAAACATCCATGGGTTTATCATATAAGAAATTATCAATGAATGGAATGTCACTAAGTCGTAGGCCAGGTAACTCCCATTTAGAACTAAATAAAAAATATTTACTAGGCGATTGATAACCCCTTAGTGTTCTTAGCCATTCCCATGTTTCTATGCTTATTTTGAACACTTTAGGAAGTTCTGTCAACTTTACTATCCATTCCAATAGAACCCTTGAACTTTATCTTTCTCTGGAGGAGAGGATACTACAGGAAATTCAATTATGATCCTACACCTCTGCATTGATATATTCTCTATGTTTATTTTGTTTCCTTTAAGATTAATTTTTTTTAATGGGTCATCCTGGCTTGCATAATACCATACATGGAAATATGAGAAATGTGAAATTTGTTTTAGAGTGTGAATAAATTTACATTCAAGAGCACACATATATGTGGGGAGAAACAAGTTTGGAAGAGATGTGTAATATATGCATTACAAGGCACAAGGTAGATGTCATATCCATTTAGTTACTTGTCCCATCTCTCATAAACAAGGTAGTTCTATAAGCAGACTCAATGATGGTTCTAGGCACGAGACTAGGAAATATTGATGAAATATGGTTTGGGGTTTAGGGTTTAGGGTTTAGGGCTCATGGTTTAGGGTTTAAGGTTTAGGGTTTAGGGTTCAGGGTTCAAGGTTTAGGGTTATGGTTTAGGATTTAGGATTTAGGTTTAGGTTTTAGAGTTTAGTGTTTATGGTTAGGGTTTACAGATCGAGGTTAAGGATTTAGGGTTTAAGGTTTAGGGTTTAGGGTTTAGGGTTAAGGATTTAGTGTTTAGGGATAAGTGTTTATGATTTACGGTTCAGGTTTTAGGGTTTATGGTTCAAGGTTCAGGGTTTAGGGTTTAGGATCTAATGTTTAGGGATTAAGGTTTAGGGTTTATGGTTTAGGGCTCAGGTTCAGGGTTCAGGGTTTAGGGTTTAGGGTTTAAGGTTTAGGGTTTAAGGTTTAGGGTTTAGGGATTAGGGCTTAGGGTATATGGTCTAGGGTTTAGGGTTTAGATTTTTGGGCTCAGGGATATGGGTGTATGGTTCAAGGCTTAGGGTTTAGGGTTTAGGATTTAGTTTTTACGGTTCAAGGTTTAGGGTTTAAGATTAGGGCTCATGGTTCATGGTTCATGGTTTAGGGTTTAGGGTTTCTAGTTTAGGGCTTATGGATTAGGTTTTAGGGCTTAAGGATCAGGGTTTAGGGCTCACAAGTAAGGGTTGAATGTTTAAGGTTTAGGGTTTAGGGTTTAGGTTTTAGGGTATAGGGATCATGGTTAAAGGTTTAGGGTTTAGGGTTTAGGGCTCAAGGTTTATAGTTTAGTGTTTAGGTTTATGGCCTATGGTTTAGGGTTTTGATTGTAGAAGTTAAATGCTAAAAGATTTAGGCTGAATGCTGAAATCCTGAAAAATTACCTATGTACTGACCAGATTATACTTTAAAAAATTATCTCCTAAACCATGACTCATGGAGCTATGAGATTAATTCCATAAGGTGTAAAGTGATCCTGATTTCTTATATTTACATAAATAAATTTAAAGTATAAGAAATAATAAAATATAAATAATAATAAATGAAAAACATTTATTTATGTAAATAGAAGCATGTCAAAAGCATACATAATGCTTATACTACACAAAACGTGTACGCGTTATGTTTATACTACACAGAAAGCATACACGTTATGTAACACGTATGCATTTTACATTTTCTCTTTTCCCAAGCCATACCTCAAGGCTTGGGATCCGGTTTGGATCCCCAAGCTTGCGGCATGGACCTGCACAAACACAACAAACAACGAGTTTTTACAAGAAAATGTAAAAATGACACTTCCTTTATGATAAATCAAAATAAAACAATCGATCCATTTAAAAAAAATTATACCACGACGTAGAGTAGAGTCTCTTCTTTCTAAAAATATAATTTTTCAAATTTTCTGACTAATATAAGGTTTCCATATTATTTATTTTCTAACTATGCCTTTTTATAGCTATTTTTTGAAGTGTAAATATGTCTATCTTTCATGGTATATATATTTTTTGGGTGATCGAAATTTAAAAAAAAATATACTAGCCCAAACTAGGCATAATTCTATACATATTCAATTTTTTTTTGAGGTAGTTCGAGGGGGGGGGGCAAGGTCGGAGCTCCGTTATTTTTCAAAACATAAAATTTATGTACTAGAAAAATCATAAATAAAAAATATTAACTAAAAAAATCTAAAAAAAAATGGAGCCCAAATTAGATGCTCCTAGCTATCTTTTTACCGAAGGGTTTTCGAAAATACTAAATGGTGCTCAAAAAATGGTGGAGGGCACGAAAGTCACTCTATTATGTTTTTAACAAAAACATGAGCATCTGTTGGTATTTTAGTTGTTTGACCCACTTAAATGTATCCTCTTTCAATTAAATTTAGTAGCTGAGAAACTAGACTCAAAATGCTACGATTCATATTTCTACAACATCTTCCAATTTTGAGTGTAACTATTTCAAACAACTCGTACAAGTTGAGGTTTTTTTTTCTAGAAAAATACGTCCACTTAAGACCCCCTTTTGGCCCCCTAACTTGGTGCACTCACCCATACCCAAGTCACATATGTTAGTCACATTAGTTTTATAAATAACATGTACATGATACATGTAATCAAGTGTAATGAGGAATTAGAAGGGAACTATAATGAAATAATAACACCAAGAAAGTGTGGTGAGATGCCCCTAAGAGAAGAATGTAAAGAAACATGGTACATCGTATTAGCATGTAATTATTTGTGTGTCCTACATAAAGCTCAATATACTTCATGAACATATGTGTGTAAAATATTAGAAAATATATGTTATTTATTCAACCATAGTGACTAACAAGATATGCAATGTAAAATGCTAAAAATGCAAGCTATGTGTACAAGTCCTAGTTTTGTATATTTGTAAATATGTGAATGTTTTTATATTATGAGTATAACTATGTACAAAATGAAGTAAAAAAATAGCTTAGTAGTAATCATGGATATCATCCATGTCAAGGTCAAAATCGATAAGATCTATAGGGAGAGGATCCCCAAGAGTGGTGATAGGGATGCTTCTAACCAAATATTTTCATTTGCTAGTGATTTGAGTCATGCCTTGGTCCTTGTTGTGGAGTAGTGTCTAATGAATGTGAATATGAGACTTGTGGGAAGATTATGGTAATATAGATACATTGATGATTTATTCAATATTGAACATATTAATGTTAGCAATAAGAGCTTTGCAGGGATTAGAGTCATGTCTTAAGATGTCACAATAGTCAAAAAATGCAAACATGAGTGTTTCTACAACTTATGAGGAGATCAATGTTAGAGAGAAGTTAAAGATAACAACTCAACATCCAAGAGAATAGAGAGTAGTTCCTATGATGTATTAAAACTAGTAGGGATGGTAATTGAACTAACAACTAGTATAGGATAAAGAGTATTGAAAAAATGATGGAATGGATCGAAAGAAATGGTGTAGAAGTGTCGGGATTATCAAATTTAGGATTACTAGTGTTAAAAAATAGAGCTTTAAGATTATAATGCTTGGGGATAATGAAATTAAATATAAATGAATCATGGACTCATCTTCATCTATATGATTGAAATTGAGTATATGTAAGTGATTGTCAATGAGATAAATAGGATCATCATTAATATCATAAGACATTTTGTAACATTATGTTATGGAATGGACTAGTATAGGAGATTAGTCGAGTGATGGGTGGAACTGATGTAGTGGATGAAGAAGGAAATGGATAAAGTGTATCAATTATTGGCTCCACTAGAGGTGGTGTAGTTAAAAAAAAATAGAACATCTGTTTGTTTCACCAAAAATGTATGTAACTTGTTCATAGGGATGGGTTGAAAATGAGAATCAATAATAGGCTACTTAGATTGATATATCAACTTTACAATATTTGAAAGGATGGGGATATTCTAATATAATATGCTCATGTCCAGTGTCAGTGATTTTGACACATTGATGAAGAGTAGATGGGACTACATGTATAACATGGATCTATGGGAAACATAATAGGGGTTGTAATAAGATCAGTGTCCATGATTTGAAAAGTGGTAGGTACAAACTTGGGACCAAATAGGATATCTAAGGTGATAGTTGATGAGGGTCATTGCAGTCCTCACCATTTAATCCAAAAGAATGTCAAAACCAAGTGGTGTCCAAGGCTATCTGCAAAAGAGGCTAAATGAAACAATGATCGTTCAATTCTTTTCTCTAGAATTGAAAATGCATCAAATAAAATTCAATAACTAAAATGAAATATAATTTAACAACTGAAATAAATAACTGAAAATAAATATGATCTAACAAACTGAAATGAATAACTGAAAACAAACAAATTATAATAAACAAATAAAATTGAAGCTTCACAAACAAATTAAAATAAAACACACAATGAAGATTTAAACAAACAAAGAAAAACAATAAAGATATATTAAAAAAAACAATAAATCATCCTCCTCCTTGGGTAAGAGTGGGCCCTTGCTCTTCCCTCAGATTTGGGTTAGCAAAACTAAAAAGAAGTTGCTCCCAAAATATTGAAACTGTGGATTTTATTAATCAGAAATGATGTTACAAAAATCATCCATTTCATACCACTGTTACATTTATTTCCTTGGAGAGATATTTATAACTCATCCCTTGGCCAATACTCCAAGATTATAGAACTACCTACCTATAATATTGGGCAAGAGTTGACTACATATTCCACTTTAAAATGAGATAAATATCGAAGCAATTTTATTTAAGCACTACAACTTCATATTTAACTACTTCTTCTTCCTCTTGACAAAGAGATCTAATAAAAAATTACAACTCTAGATTGTACTACTTATTCTTCCACTTGATAATGAGAAAAATATGGAAGAGATCTAATCAAATACTAAAACTCTAGATTGTACTATTTATTTTTCCACTTAACAAAGAGACAAATATGAAAGAGACCTAATCAAACATTACAACTCTAGATTGAACTACTTCTTCCTCTTGCACTTGACTACTTCTACCATATGACAAGGAGATAAATGTGGAAGAGAATTAATCAAATATTATAATTCTATACTGAACCATCTCTTCCACATGCACATAACTATTTATTTTCATTTGCTAATTTTTCTCTTATATGATTTAGTCTTTCAACATGATAGTTGTCTCGCCATATTCTCATCCCCGATTTTCCGATCATTACCGTGAATTTATTTGGAAGAATATCTTAAATTTTTTTATGGGTTTGGTCCTTGTTGTAATATTTCCAAAACATTTTGAAATTCTATTTTTTTAAAATAAATGAGGGATATATCACAGTTTTATTGAACCTATGTTTTTTTTATCTTATTTATTTTTCTCCAACTTTATTTTGTTGAAACTTAAAAGGAAGATATCTCTTTAATTATTATTACTGTGTAAAAATGGAAAGAGGTTTTTCCTCCTAATAATAAGAGGAAAAAAATGGTCTATTAGATTCTTATTCCGAGATCTTCAACTTTGGTTAGAGTGAATCTTATGTTGCATGTTGTAGTTATGTACTTAAAAACCTGTTGCTTCAAATGATGATATCTTCCAAACTATTATTGATGTGTAAAAAAAGAGAGAGGTTTTTCCTCCTAACAATAACAGGAAACAAATCATCTCTCATATTCCCATTTGGATTTCTGAAATTTTAGTTATAGATATTATTGTGTTGGTTATGCTAGTACTACACTTGAAAACCTTCTTCTTCAAATGTTGATATCTTCAAAATTATTATTGCTATGTAAAAATGGAGAGAGGTTTTTCCTCCCAACAATAAGAGGAACAAAAACCTCTCTCAAATTATCATTTGGAGTTCTAAAATTTTAGTTAGAGTAATTTTTGTAATGATTCGGTGAGTCCTATATTAATGCAAAGGTGAGTCCTGTGCCGATGCAGTAATTAAGTCTTGCGTCGGAGCACCAATTCAGTCTTGTGCTAGTGCACTAATTGATTCTTGTGTTGGTGCATCAATTGATTCATGTTCCTGAGTCCTACACCGGTGCACTAATTGAGTATTGCGCTCCTAACTTTATGAATGTTACAATCTTTGTCAGTCATGTGCTCCTAGATTTTTGAATGCTGCAATATTTGTGATTCATGTAATCTTAGCTATGTGAGTATTACAGTTGTTGTAATACATTCAAGAGATACAATGACCTGAACATACACAATACTATATTCCAACTTATAAGAAATATTAGGAACTGAAAACATTCAAACTGCAATGGAATTTTCAAAGATAGATTAAATATATTATATATTTAATCTTAAATAAGCTATATAGTTCTTAATAATACATCTAAATACACTTTATAAGAGAAATAATAATGTTATTTGGTGCAATGGATGAGACTTAATTTGGTCTCATCAATAGTGCCAAAAGTAGACTGGGTGATAAAGACTTGGTGTTTTAGTTTTATTAGCAATAATTGATTCGACAATCAAATCCCCACATGATGAAAATTATAGTGTGAATAGTAGTAATAGAAATACCCATTTTACTTAGTAACGAATGAGAACACATGCTTAATCCAGAACCATTATCAATCAAGATTCACTTGATGAAAAACCCCTGAATACATGTCATGATAATAAGAGGGGAACATGATTCCATAGTAAGTGTAGTAGGGATATATATTGCATTAAATGTGATAGCCTTATGTAAGGCCTTGAATGTTTCCATAAGTGAAGGCAAGGAAGTTGGTTGGGTATCATTGGCCAATGTAAAATAATACAATGCATCTTGCAAGAGATTTTTTAGACAAGTGCTTTTTAGAGAGATATCTTAGCAAGAACATTATTGACCTATTCCAATATGTTAAACCCTTTACAAGGAGAAGTGTACTTGGATATTGGAGTTGAAAAAGGTGGGGGAAAAGGTGGGTTTCCCCCAATTGGATGCTTAGTTCATTACGTTGTAACTGCATTAACCGTAGGACTCAAAAGAACATGATGAAATCGTGGTGAGTTATGCAATACACAACAACATTAATTGTACAAAATATGAATAATGTATTTGTTCTTTTGGTATATGTATACAAGATAAAAATACACAAGAGAGTGATAATTATATATACATAGTTGTATATAAATAATTTGGGAAGATAGACCAGAGAAAATGGAAATGGAGAACATGGAAAAACAACAATGTTGAAACTGTTATCTATAAGTCTTCTAGTGTATGACCATATGGTCTAGTTAGGATGCATAATTTGGTCCTATACTCATTATATGGTCTTGAAATCCTTTATAATTGGGCTCTACGAATTTTTCTATCCTTCTATGGCTTGGAAATACACTTCACTATCAAACTGTAGTTGCTGGAAAGTATTGATATCATCAATAACAAAGTAAATCACTCTAAAACCTAATCATGGCTAGAAGACCATGTAAAAAGGTTAGTGTTTAGGATTTTGTGCACCCCGTGCACCACCTAAATTATAACTACTTTGAATATTCCTTAAACCAAATATATTTCTCAACCTAGCATGTGATAACTATATGAATGCATCTAGTTGGAAACTTGAACCCCTTTGATCATGTTTGATAGTATTATGCTCTTCATATGGTTTAGAAATAGGAAGTTAGTGTGCATGGATGTGAGGAAAGCTATAATCCTTGACCTATTTGAGTTCTTTAGAACTATAATAGTGACTTCTATAGTGGATGTGCATCATCTTGAGGAATATTTAGGGATCCTTGTGCTTCTCTTGTGCCAATATTTTCAATGAGAGCTCATGAGAGTGTCATGTTGGGAAATAAGTGGATTTCAACATGCTTATATAGGTTTTTGAAGGTAAATTATTATAATAAGGCCAGTGTAAGAGGATAAATAGACCAAAAATGATATTACATCAAAATAAGAGTTGGAAAATATATCGGTTTAAGACCATACACGTCGGTTAGGACTGGATTATACAACTTAACTGGATTGAACAATTTTGGATAGGGAGAAGGTGAATTAAATATGAAAGTTGCACAATGATGGTAAGAGATTAAGAATTTATTTTAGGGACTTATATTCAAAATTTATCAACACATAAATGTGTAGGAGTAAACATGTTAGGAAAGAGATGTGAAGATATAGGATGTGGGTGTTTATCTCATCCAAGAAGCACAATTGTAAAAATCAATATCAAAAGGGTAAATTTCTAAATTTGAAGGTCTACAATACCAAAAAAGAGTTTGAAACACTTTGAATGATAGAAGTCCTTACAACCACATGAAATTTATATAAGGATTTCACCATGATTTATGTCCCCAAGGACAATGCAGATAACTTCCCTTTAAATTGGCCTATAAATAAAACAAACAAAATAAGAACAACTAACATGAACAATGCATCTTAAAAATACTATTAGCGCAAAGTTAAAGCTTACAAATTATATGATTTTGGATAGGATTTAATCACAATGTTTGAAATAATCCTATAATTATTCAAATTCATTTCCCAAACCAGACATGTTATTTTCAAATTTACCTCATCTAACCATAACCCACATCAGTTTGGTAATTATTTTTAGTATGTAACATTGAAATATAAATTTGAAAAATATTTCTCACATATTAGGACTTTAAAGCACATATCAAAACTATCTCAACATGACTTGTACCTCATGATGAATCTTCATGAAAGTGTCAAACTGTCCTTCAAGTCTTCATAAACTTCTTAGCATTCTCTTGAGGCTCTCTTTTTCTTGCAACATGAATGTTGGGTCAACTCAACCCTGATTTAGGCATAAAAACATATACACAACATTCTTCTATGAGACTATCTACCTTCAAGCCCTCTCACGCTTTCTTGAATTATTCATTCAGTCTTTCATAGTTGTACCAATTCTACAACAACATATCTCACCTCAAGTCTTCATGATACAACTACGAAACCTTATCTCACAATTCTTAATAAACTTCTTTGACATCCATACTTACTTCTTGATCCTCCATGTGTAAGTAACCTCAAGCAATAAAAACCTCAACTGAGATCGTCATATCTTATCAACACTTCAAAATGTTGCTTCAAGCCATAAGTCTGACACTAACTCTGTCAAAAAACACTTAATTAACATGCTTCTCATTGTCTAACTCTCGGTTGGGTCCTTACATACCTTTATTACCTCCAAGGATTTTCTAACAAAAATGACAAATACATACCTTCATGACTGATTCCAAATCTGCCTTCATATCTTTGAAAACATCTTCTAGGAGCATATGTGATTTAGCAACATCTGAATATTAAATCTAATTTCAAAATCACTACAACAAAATACAAATGTTAAGTAATCTAAAGATGCAACTGAGTAAGAAAATGAGAGAGAATAAGGCACTTATCTGATTTATTCTTATCCGAAGTAGATATGGAACTAGAGCAACATATGGACAGGCTGGGAAGGATACTGAAAATTCTCAATATAAATTTGGGGAGCTACGAACATACTGAGATGCATGCACCTGGGAAGGGGCGAGGGTGCATAGGGTATTAGAGACCTCTCATGGGCATTGGATACTATGAAAAATATGAAAGCCTAATTTTTCCTATGTAGCTAGGGTTTCACACTTGTTTGTTGTTGATCACCTCTATGTTGCACTTAGATTTTTGGGCTATCTGTAATATGCAAAACAAAACCTAGCTACCTGTACAAGCTCAAGAAAACATTAAATTGGAATAAAAATTACACTATGTGAATTCAGACTGACCTCAGTGGTCATCCAAAGGATGAGCTTCTGACTGAGTGTTGCACTACGTCTCAGAATCCATGTAGTTTTATGTGCTTGTGTGTGCAATAGTGTTCCTAGGTTTCCCTCACACTAATGACACTAAGATATCAGGCTAAAGCTAGATAAAATGTAGATGTGTGGGATGGAATTCAGTACTTCCCCTTCCTATGCAGTATGTGCAGAGTAATCATCCCAATTATGTAGTCCCTTTGATAGCATGTAGATAATATTTTCCCTTAGAATTGTCTGCCCATATAAAGGTATCTATGTTGTGTATATATAGGGATCGCTTTCTTAAATTTTGACACTA
Organism: Taxus chinensis; assembly: GCA_019776745.2. Lineage (NCBI taxonomy): Eukaryota > Viridiplantae > Streptophyta > Pinopsida > Cupressales > Taxaceae > Taxus > Taxus chinensis. The sequence goes on from CM034152.1 coordinate 653,665,058, forward strand.
GTGATACGACATGCTCACTAGGAACTTGGGATAGGAGTAAGAAAATTGAAAATGCAAACCAAAAATGTTAGAAATGTAAGCAAGAACAAAGAGGACATGAGCACCCAAAGTGGATAGGAGCGCTTGGGCGCTAGTGTCCAACTGGGTATTAATGTACAAAGATAAATTATGACAAATGTAAAAAATACTAATAGATAGGGATCTGTGTGACCTGACCAAAATTAGGTGTAGAAGTGACAAATGTGAGAGATAAAGACGATAAAAACAATCAAAGCAAGCAAATGGACTTAGACAGTGTGTCACCAATGAATACTTTTCTTACTCCAGATCCATACATGTAACAAAATAATTGGAGGTATAGTAAAATAGTAGTATATGTGTGATTTTTTGTCTACATTTACCCCGCTTTATGCTATTTGAATGAAATTAAAGTAGTTTAAAGGAAGTGAGGAACATACCAGTGAGAAGTTTGGAGAATCCTTGTTGTAGAAGTATGCGTAGAATATAATAACATATAACGTGGAAAACCATGGATCATTCTGTCAATCCACGTGGAATAATTAGAGACAAGAAACCATTGTGAGGAGAACTTGGAGAGGTTGATGATTTAAATTGGAGAATTTGGAGATTTCTGAATCGTTTCCAGTGGAGATTCGAAGGGGTAGAGAGTGATCAATTCCCAACGAAATTTTGTAAAATTTCGATCAAGGGTGGATTTGGGTGTCCTGCTACTAAGGGAAGAGTGTTAGGGAGAGAGGTTTAGTTTTACCCTCCAACTATGATTACATCCTCTAAATTTCCAACCACTGCTGATGAATAAAGACCAAATTTAGTTCCATTTCGATCCATGTTGAATAACCCAAGTAAGAGTAGTATAGGAAAAACAACGAGGTCTCATTTCCCCCATTCCATGGGTGTCACAATTTGTATGATGTTAGATGGCTTCCATGTTAGGTCATCTAGAATAGATAGAAAATGTAAAGTGATTCCCATGTTAGGTCATTTGGGAAAGATAATAAAGTGATGTAATGTAGCTCCTAAGTTAGGTCTGGGAGAGATAGTATGTTATGTCGTATCGATTGATTGACTTGATTCGAATATTGAATGATTGTATTGAAATTGAATGTATGTGATATATTAATCATGGAGATATTTTCATGCTTTTCCGCCCAGATTAGATCATTAGGGGGAATATATAGAAAGTATTTGAATAGATTGATTTGATTTTTTCCTTCACTTGAGAAATGTCAGAGGGAAGCTTCTGATAATAATGTATTAGGAATATGGAATTATTATATAATATCTTGATGGGGATCATAAGGTGATCCCCATTATATGTCCCCCCTTTCAGTGAAAGGGGAGGAGTGGATATAACGAGCATTGAGTCGAAAGTGAATTTGAAACAGTGTAATAATGAGAAAAATGTAGTATGATAGATGTCACAAGATTGTGTGTATGCCAATTTGAAATGTGGAAGATTGGAATATAGAATTATGGAAAATGTATAATACGGTGGTAGGAGGAATTATGGACAAAATGACATTAACGGGGAGGAAAACGGAGTAGTGAAGCTCAAGATATGAGAAAAATTGTGTGTGGTGTATTAATGGGAAGAACACATGCAAATGGTAACCATAGTCAAATGGAAATTTGAAGCTTATTATATATAGTAATACTAAAAGGTGAATAATAACTTCATTTGAACCTTGATTGATTTATAATTTTGAGCTTTGAACTTGTGAGGATGCCACAGATTAGGCCAGTGAGGTTTTCTAGGTTTGAGATGGTAGCGATGGTCGTGGCATCGCAGATGACAGATGACTTAGTAAGTATGATTATTTTTGAAATTTTTGGTGAAATATATTTGTTTTTATTTTACAAAATTTGAAAATTTAAGTTTTGAGAATTTTTTACCTGGGCAAGATCAATCAAGGCATTGACGACCTTGGAGATGTCAGCTCCAAGTTCTAGGCACTAGTGACGTGCTTCTAGGTGTCTACACCCTACTCCTGGGCATTGGAGACTCAAGAGATTGGTTTGATAGTATGATGTGATTTTTTTTAAATTTAATGACTTTTGGTAGCTTTAGTTTTAAGGTAATAATGTCAGGTTTTTTTGGTTTTTTGTGTTGTGAATAGAGATATACACTTGAGGGAGTTCCGCAGAGGTCAACATTTGAGCACATTATTGACTTTGGGATTATCGAATGCTAAGTGGGATATAATAGACCAAGTTCGCCAATGGGAAATAGAGAGATTAGGGGAGGTACCCGATAATATGCCTATGATTACTGAATTGTGCGAGAGGTGGTATGCAGATACTTATACTTTTTGGTTTCCTACTGGGGAGATGAATGTGACCCTAGAGGATGTATATCGTATATTGCGAGTACCAGTTGTGAGTGGGAGAGTATAGGTGATGAATACAGTGGATGCTTAGAGGTAGATAAGAGTAGCTAGGTGATAATTTATAGGGACACAGGTACAGAAAGAGACTCATATCAGTTTGGGTGTCATATTGAGATCGGGTGTTCCGCGGTTATGGAAGTTCACCACTATTTTGATTGCTTCATTTGTGGTAGTAGAGGGTGGTGGGGTGGGCATCTTGTATAAGATGCATGAGATTTTTCAGCACATAGAGGATCATGGGACCAGATATGCATGGGTGAGGTGTATAATGACCCATTTTATACAAATACTTATATAGATTCATATAGGAGGACCATCGTGGTGGACTTGGAGCCACCAAATTATTACATGTATGGGATTATGAGAACATCATGATATTGAGACCACTTGGTTGACCACATATAATACCCCTTTTTACTTCATCAAAAACTAAGGATTTTTTTTATACCAACTCATTAAATACAGTTAATGCCTTTTTAGAATTAAACACACATCAGTTTAAAACCAACATATCATAACTATACATCGTTTAAATTTTCTTACATTGTAATGAATAACATCATTTACAACAACAATTGATTTTAACTAGCATTAATTGACGTTCAGAATCCAATCTAACAATCTATGATAACCATGTGCAACAACAAAGGGTTTATAAATCCTACTCGATCTCCCTCAAACACTCATTATGAGCCAATACACCTAGTGTATCATTTGGTTTATCCTTATTATAGGCTGACACAACTTGTGATGAATTCTTACCATCATTCAAAAAGTCCTAACAATAACCATCATCTGAATCTCGACACTGCAACAAGAAGACTTTGTGAACAAAAAATGCATCCAATTACATACATTACTATGTCCATAGCTATTTGGTGCTGCACTAGCAAGTTGGATTCCAAGACTGCACATAAGCCTATGGAACTTATATTCCCTTAAACTCATTACCGTTCCAATCATAGTCATTAGGATTCCTTTTCTTTGTTTAGGTTATTAGGTTTTTTGTTATACACATTAGGTAAACATGTATTTAATTCAAATTTCATACACCAAAGCCACAATAATCATAGCTTGGCATTCGGGTTATACGGCTCATGCCAACACCACTTTGCAATCTCTACAGAATAAGATACATTCACATGATGACCCTAGTCATCATGCGATCCTCTCTTTATCTATAGCCATCCCAAACTGGTATGGGTATGAATCGTAAGACACAAGTGTCACGTTATAATTTACTTTTGTCGGTTAACAATCACGAAGTTATCTAATTAAATTTACAATCGAGTAACACTTGTGACCCACTAGGCCTTACAAAAATACATTGATAGTACCCTCTTGGAATACCTATGTGAAAGGTTACAAATTCGAGATGACTTGCGTCATCACATACCATCACCCTTCCCATAACCATTCCAAGCTGGATCAGTTAGGTTATAGTCACAACACCTTGCGACACATAATTACGACCTTAATTAATACTTAGTTACATGTTCATGAAGGTATGCTTTATCTATTAAGCGTCATTTGGAAATGATCATATTGCAGCAATGAGATTCGCTTTATTATGTTTGTCTCTTTTGTGTTGTCACAACATTAGGTCGCAGGTAACGTTAACATGTAATAATCATTATTTGTATGATTAATCAGTTTATACCTAACTTTCGAACATATTTATATGTGTTGTCATACTAAACAAATTATAATAAATCAGAATAACATTGTTGTATTGTGTCGTATTATATTGTCTCAAATAAACATTCAACAATAATCATAACATAATAAAGAAATCATCAAACTATATTGGCATTATTATACAATTTGTTCTACTGTGAATTTGGCATTATAACACCTTATAATAATATGAGTACGTTGTATAACAACAACTTATATATTCATCAATGGAGGTTAAACCTCATTACAAGTACATAATTACCATTAAAATAAAAGTAAATTACAACAGGATTATAAATTTCCTTATTACAACATGCAACTATGGTGTTAATGAATCAGAATACTGTAAATCAAATACAATACAATACAACTATACAACTATACAACTATGGTGTTTCTCAATCAGAATACTGTAAATCAAATAGATTTTAATCCTTCCATCAAAATCAAATTGCAATGCAAACAACTTGCATGATAAAATGTAACACGGTACATGGTCAGTTCCAACCGAACTAACATGAAATGTAAATCTCTTACCTTTGATGTTTATTTCAATATAATGCATAAATATATATAATACCGTAGTCAATAATACATCATAATCAATGAATCAAGTAAAATAAAAATTATGAAATTGATGTATCAAATCCTACCACATACACGTCATTTTTTATCACATAGAAAGCCCTTATCTAAGGAGAAATATACTCGCTATATAATGAATAACAGACCATAATTGAAATCATAACTTGCCTCATCACTCAAGGCATGGAAGCATTCAGAGTATAATCCAATTTAACCTTGGACTCTATCAACTTTTCTTATTTTACTTATTATGACATAAAATAACAATGAATAATACTATGCTTTTGCTACAAGATATAAAATAATACGATCATTGCTCTCATAGTATAACACTATATCATCTTAATCTTTCCCGCTATATATTTAAAACAACTGCATTATGATCCCCTTATAATTTTTCTTGATAGAACTAAATACTATTATTTTTACTTACGATGATAGGTTAATGCTTTATAACCTTGAAACAATAACAGATTTATACACTCACATTTCAGGCAGAGAGGAAGAACAATGAATTGTCCTTATTGATATAGGTAATATATGGGTTCCCTATGAAAGAATGATACCCTAACCCAATCAAACATAAAAGTATTTCCTTTTAATTATCAAGATGGATTAGGTCCTCATAAGAATAAGTAATTATGACAACCAAAAGATAACAATATTGACATAATCTTGGCATTCGAGCAACATTTTCAAAAACTTTCCACTAAACAGATCAATTTCATTAAGGAAACATATCTACAGAAAAAGTGCACCTAGAAGGATAGTTAGACACAGTCTGGAACCTTACATGCATGACCTTTGAATCAAAAAAATCATTAATGTGGCACATAACGAACCCCTAAATAGAAAAACGGTTTATGTTAAAGTTCCTGCCCTATTTTTCCATCATGGTTGGAGTTTAACCTTAAAAAAAATAACCTAAGATATGTTTGATATTCAGATCTAGGGACTTTTCTCAATCCAAATACCCAAATAAATAAAACCAATTCAGTTAAATAAGGAGATATTTAGACACATGTTAAACTAGAAATACCTTATTGTTTTCCTTGTATTTTGAAAGGGATATCAAACCACAACAGTATTTCACAACCACTCTAAATGGGTTCAAGCAGAACTTCACAGGCTAACATAGAAAAATTTCATGGCACATTTTTAAGTATGCTTTAATTTTTATACAATAGCAAGGGAAAACCAAATTCCACATACACTCTACAACCAACACCCATTTCAACGCAGAAGATCATAACCTCAAATATAAGATGAAATGCTACAGACATCAAAATACCCATAATCATAGATATAAATTATTTATAAACATTATAAAGGAATAAACATCAAGGGAAATTGAGTAACAAATAATGCTTGTCAAATAGTTAGCTCCTTCTGCAAAACCTCATAATCCTCTTTCGAGTACCTTAAGCTGTTCGAGTAGTTAAACCTCAAGAATCAAACCAAATTCATAAATTTTGAATAACTAGATTTCAAACCCCTCCCAAACTTCCTAGCTATTAAAGTTAAATAAGAGCTTTAATCACTCATGCTTCAAAATTAGAAAAACCAAGTTAAGAATAAAAAATAAAAAAATGAACCCTAAAATTTGCATGCAAGGTCAATAGCTTCCTTTGGAAGCTTTGAGATCCCTGAAAAATATGTGTAACTAATTTAATGCATTTAATTTTTAACAGTCCGTCATTATTTTCCTCTCCACCGCCATTCCATTTTCCCTCCATATTTGGTGTGTTTGCTTAAGCTTTAAATTCCTTTAAAGAAATAACTAGCAATTCACGTAGTAAATTTACATGACAAATAAAATAATATACTAATCGATAACAAGAGCAACTTGAGCTAACTCGAGTTTAATCCTGGTTTAACATAATTACAAATGAAATCCTTAACCAATACCAATGATTATATACATTTCCTTGGTTATTTTATCAACCTTATTAACTCTAAACAATCCAACTAATGTTATACTCATAGTTTAGACCATATGGTAAATTAAACACCCACTTAATTTTTCTTAAGTCAGTAGAGTTGACTTTATTCAATTAAACAATTGAACAACAATACCATGGTTCTAGACCATTTCATTTTTTTTTAATCTTTTTACCTCTACTTGATTTTCCAAAGCAATGGATCTACAACCATCAGATAAGCATTGCTTGAAGTTGCCCAAAATCATTTCTAGCTCCGTAAGAGAGATTTTTATACTGCAATATTTACCTTGACCATCAAGCCAACATGGAGATGGTTAGTCATCAAACATTTATAAAATAATAAAATAACACAAATATAATCCAATGTACCTTACTGTTGTATGGATTTTTAACAACCATTAATACATCGACACAGAGAGAGAGACAACCTAAAGTAATAATAAGAGTTTAACAATTAAGCAATACTTAAGGCAACTATCCATTACTTTCAACTAAGTAAAGTGCACAACAATATTCTTTGCCAATTTAGAAATCAAGTAGGTAATCACATACTAAAGCCATGTACATAATAAATTAAGTATTCACAACACACAACATAGAAACATAGCCATCCAAGATGGTTACAAAAACCATCATCAATAAAAAACAAGGTAATGTAAATCCATAACTAAAAGTTCACAAAATGAATTATAAAATTAATCAATTTGTGACTACATGGCAATGGGAGACATTGCAATGTCATGCATAAAGTTGGGCACGCATATGCTTACCCTTTCGGCTATACATAAATGTGCACATCGGTATACGTAACAACATAATGGTACCGGTTACCATGTTACTTGTAAATTCTTTAATGCTACAATTTATTTTACAACAACACGTGCCAATATATGTGGATGATGTAGGATGTACCCAGGCCTATAACGAATGGTGGGAATCACATCCATAAGTGTTATTATTTCCAATTTTCATGGATGTGGTGGGTGACCTACCAATTGAAGGAGTAGAGGGGCAGGAACCTACCTCCGATGGAAATGGAGTAGACATGACGCTAACAGAGCATGAGTATTGTTGTTTATTTATTGATTATTTATTGATTTCCGTGTATTGTAGGGTGTGGCTAGTAACTAATGTGGTTGATATATGGTTTTAAGTGATGCTTATTGGTCCTTGATCATTGATTCATCGATTCACACGTTGACGCAGAATGCACCTCTAGATGTACTTGTGGGAGGCGACATGATAGAGTGAGTGGATGTCATCGTGGGGTGCATGCCCATTTGTTTGAGCTAGTGGACATAGCAGCGGCCACTGTATTATACTATTGAGTGAGCGTGATGAGGCTCATGCAAAAATCGGAGAGCTAGGATGCTGTAGGAAGATGGGCCCTATCTCAGAACAAATTTTCAAGATATGTGGAGTCTATAGGCTGATTTGTGGAACAGTCGGTCGAGTTGGCATTACTATGGAGGAAGGTGGAGAGATATAGGGTCCCACGACTAGTGGTGTAGATTGAGCGATGAATCATCTAATTCTAGAGCTCCTGCCGTTGTATATAGGGATAGTGATGATGAGATATGATGTATATGGAGTGATGGATGGGAGTTTGCACTGCAATGATATATTTTTATAACTTATGATTTTTTGAAGATATCTATATATATATATAATATATATATATATATATAGATATATATGGATGATTGTTGTTCTTGTATTGTGTTGATGTTTTATAGTAATTGATTATTGTTCATATGTTGTTTTGTGTGATTTGATTTGCATTACGTAAATGATGTTGTATGATTAACATTGCGTAAATTATTATGTTGATGTATAATAGGTGATGATGTAGTAATTGTTGAACCCTATTGCATGGTTGGTATTGTCATTGATGTAGCATGGAATTTATGGCAAAGGAAGATTGAAATTTCTTATAGATAGGTATCTGTCATGGTGTACAATGGTCTCAAGGAGTCATTAAAATCCATGTTTCCATCTTTGGTATGACTGTGTTCCAGATACTCTTATTGTTCCCCAAAGTTCTCACAAATTCACTTGTACTAGGTATGTGAGAAAATGTGAAGTGAAGCTGGAGCTCTTATCCTATCTACTGCTTGAAGGTATGAAATGTTTGGTGTGTAAGAAAAATTTTGAGTACTTAGAAAAATTTGGAGAAAATTAAGAAACAAGATTTTTCTAGTGTAGTGCGGACTTTTGGTGTGCAGATGGAACTAGTTCCCTGGGAAATAAATTTCCATGGGGAACTAAATTTCCCTGGGAACTAAATTTCCCCACACAAGTTTTGGAGCGGTAGGAAAAATGGCTTAGTGTTTTACTGATTGGGAGAGTGATGAAGGTATAAAGAGTGCACACGGTATGAGCTCTCCAGGAGCATCGGTTCCCGCAAAGTGGTTTGGTCTGAAAGTGAAGGAGATAGTGCATTGTGAACTGGGAGAGTGATGCGAGAACAAATGGATTTGATGGAACACTTCCTTGTGGGATGAAATTCTTCATTAGTCACTTCAAAGCCATAATAAGGAGTTAGGCGAGTGAAGAGTCAAGTGCATTATGGAAGAGGGGCAATGCGGGTGACACAAGGTTGCGGAGAACAGGGTGTCAGCACGTAAGATTTCCCTAGAGTCATGAGTTATTTCATTGATGGATGGTCTGACAGACAAAGAAAATGGTATTATAGATAAGTAAGGCATCGGGAGAACCTCGGGGAGGTGGATCCATTTCCACGAGAATTATAGTTCCCCATTAGTCACTACATGCCACAATACAAGAAAAGTAGTATAGTGTGGATAGGAAAGTCATCAAAAGAACCTTAGGGACGTGGAATAATTTCCATGGGAAGACTAGTCCCACACAAGCCACAACTCTAAGCAAGGGAGTATAGTGCGGGAGGTAAAGGGTGTGGAAGAACCAAGAGAAGATGGCCCCAGTTCCACATTACCTCCAATTCCTCAAAAAATCTGATTGGTTTGTGTATTATCAAAGGATATAAAAGGTATAGAGGGAAATATATTGTGGATTGTGTATGTCAATTTGGAACTGAGTTCTCCACATATCCTCTAGACCCGCATTGCAATAACTTTCACTCTATTTATCAAAATTTGTCTATCTTGGACTTTCTGGAAAGGTTGTTTTGTGCTCTTTGCAATGAAATATGAAAAGTCCAAAAATCATCATTATCTGAAGAGGTAAAGTATAAGAAAATAATAATCTCCTATGTACATATGAATTCCAAGTTATTTAAAAAGTCTTTGTAAGTGAAAGGTCAAGGGTGATCTCTAAGAGTCATGTATTCATATATAAGCTCATTTTTAGCATGTATTTTTTTGGTTTTTGAGTGCATTGTTTTTGTGTTTCTCCAGAGAGTGATAAGTGTTATGTGTCTGGATAGTAGAGCTGTTGTTGAAAGTACTTGTATGTAAGGTAATTTTCTGTAGTGAGAGCTTATGTACAAATTTCGAGAAAGATGAAAGAAAATGTATTGAAAACTATAGAAAATTAACAGAGAAGAGTAGAAGGAGAAGCAATCTAATTTAGAAGTCTTATATGTTGTGTAAGACATAAAACAAAGTGTGACCAAAACTATATAAAATTCTAAGTTGCAGCAAACTTATCATTTAGGGGGTGAATCCTCCTGGTAAGTAGAAGCTTACAAAAGATCAGTTATTGTTGATTAAATTTGGGAGGTGAAGCTTCCAGATAAGTGAATCTTGTCAATATTGAGTAGTAGTTGTTATCCAAAATTCACCCCTCAAGGTAATTTTGATAACATGCAGCAAATATTCAGTCCTGAGCAGTAGATTGATTCGAGGCCCGAAATCATGTTTTTCAGGGTCCCCTCTACCTTTTTCTAACTCTCCATCCAAGAAGAAATCCCAACGAGTTAGAGAAAAATGGAAAAATGCAAAAAAGGTTGCAGGACTGTTTTAAGGCATTTCGGGTCTGAAGGGTTCAGGTCGTACTGAGGTTCGTCGTACCATGCTTGGGGCCGAAAATCAAGAAAATCGTCTAAGTCTTTGTTTTGCGCAGTTTGGGACAGCTGGGAAAAAAGTACGCAGAGGATGCGAAAATCTGAAATGGCTGAAAACAAAGAAAAATCACCTAAGTATTTTGTTTCGTGCGGTTTGGGAACAGCTAGGACAAAGTACGCGCAGGACGCGAACCGGCCGATTCGTCGAAGACAGTCCATCTCGGGCGGTTCGGAGATATTTGTCCCAGGAAGTCTGGGACAGTTGGGAGAACAGTACACGAGGGACACGTAGGATGTTGAAAAGTGAAAAGGCCGCAACAGGAAACAAGGAAGGCCCGAATCGGCCGAAGCAGGAGATTTTTCATTCGGGACAGTTGGGACAAAAGGTACGCGAGGGACGTGAAAAGGCCGCAAAGAGACAAGGAGGCCTGCAGGCCTATAGAATCTCACCACGTTGTCCAGATGGCACCAAAAAATTCAAGGCAGGCCCGCATGGAAAGTTTGGAGTGTCAAACCCGCATCGAATGAGATGCTGCCACGTGTTCCCCAGCTCGTCGGCCTGGCGGAATTTTTTTTGGAAAATTTTCCAAAGGAAAAAAACAAAAGAAAAATAGTTAGGAAGGGCCTGCACCCAATAGATATGTGCCACGTGGCACCTAGAGTGGCGGAGTGTGGAAAAATTTTGAAAAACTCTTCCAAAGACCAAATGGGTAAAAAATTCAAACTTTTTTCCCTGCCGATCCGTTTTGGGCCTGTTTTTGCCCTAAATCTTCAGATGGCCATAACTTTCGATCTAGAGCTTGGATTTCGCGTTCTTTATTAATGGAAATCTAGTGAGATTCTCTATAAGATTTTGGGGTCATTTTGCATTTTTGATGGAGTTTGGAGAGAGAAAATAAAAAATGCCTCTGGCACGTGGGTAATGGCCAGAAATGACGTTTCAACAACCAATTTTAATGCAAAATACAGTTCGCCACTTTTAAGTTTGCTATGGTTCTCACCTATCCCCATAATGAGATGAATTAAATGCAACCTAGAGGTGGTTGGGGTAGATTTGGATTTCCTTTCTCTTCCCTCTCTCATTCTTCCTATAAATTATAAGGAGGGGCTTCTTTCTAGTGTTGGAAATTCTTGTTTTGCCCCTCCCTTCTTCTCTTTGGTAGGTGAATTTGTGGAGTTCAAACCTCCATTTTAAAACTGTAATGCAACTTTTCCTCTTGGCATTTTTGTAGTGTATTGTATCAATCTTTGGAGTAATAATGCATGTCTGTGGATGATTCTCAACCCTCTCTGTGTTCATTGCATCCTCCCTGATATTTCACTACAAATTTTGTTACTGTGCATGATCTTGCATCACATTTTAATGGTTTGTGTTTATTGGCAGATAGGTGTTCTTCATTCCTCGGTGCATCACCTTTGTTAGTTTAGGTTATTTTTATGCATCTTCTTACCCTGTCTCCTTGGCAGTTAGATTAGATTTTGAGTAAACCCTCTGCATTTTTTTTTCGTGTGCATCTGAATAATAGGAATAGGAACCGGCCTTCATCCGGAGAGATTTTCCGATTTCGCAAGGTCCCACACTTGGAAAAGCTCTATGTTATGCAATCACACTTAGAGTCTCAACCCATCAAGTTGCAGACACTCAGGGGTGCTGCAGATTTGTACTAATAGTAGCTCGGTTAAATTTTAGAGTTGTAGCTCCAGATTGAGTTGAACCTTAATCATGAAATCATGTAACATTGCAGGACATTTTTTCCTAAGCCTATTTCTTGGTTTTTCAGTGGTATTTGTCCTTATGGTGGTTCCCCACATTAAATTTGGTCTTCTCATGTGACATGTGTGCTTGTTCTCTCTCTCATTTATGATTGGATGCTCATGTTATTTTATGGTTATATAGTCAAAGTTAGTTAATTGAAATCATTATAAATAGTAAAAAAATTTAATAATCATTGATTCAACCCCCTCTCAGTGTGCCTATATTTCAAACAATTGGTATTAGAGAGATGCCTTGGTGTAGTGAGTTTAATAGATAAAGGGAGATTCAAACAATTCAATAATAGAAAGAAATTAGTTAACAAGTGGTTTTTTAACCTCCAAATATCCCCTGTTCAATGGATCAAATTATGCCTTATGGAGTGTTAGAATGAAAAAATTACCTAATGTCACTTAGGTTTGATATATGGAAATCGATTGATAGTGATTACACTATTCCAACTACACATCCTACTAATGCAACATGAAAAAGAGAAAGTGAAAAAAATTCTAAAGCCATGAATGCAATTCTCTATGGGTTGGCTGAGGCTAAGTTCATAAATTCATGTAGTGTACTACAACTAAGGAAATGTGGGACAAGGTGAAGACTATATATGAAGGAGACAACAATGTAAAATTGGACAAGTTACAAACTTATCGTACTCATTTTGAAGCATGAAAATAAAGGAAGGTGAAAATGTTGCATCATACTTGCAAAGAATGGCTAAAGTTGTAAATAAAATATGAGGCTTAGGATATAAAATAGAAGAGAGCGTGGTTGTTCAAAAAGTGTTGAGATCACTAACTCAAAAATTTTATTCCAAAGGTGTCAGCAGTGAAAAGAAGAAAAGGATTTAACACCTTGAAAATGGATGATCTTTATGGAATCTTAACTGCATATGAAGAAGAATCAGTGACTAAAAAATCAGTCAAGAAAGAGGCACCTTTTAAAGCTAATAAGAAATCACAGAGTTAAGAAGTATAAATCTGAGTTTGACATGGAGATAGATGAAAAGGTGGAAGCCATGTTTGTGAGAAAGTTAAAAATAGGATCACCCCCCTTTATCATTGTTTTTTTTTTGTCTCCACTCATAGCTTTTATCTTATACACTTCAAGCTTAGTTTTCACGATAAATATTTCCAAGCATCTACTCCTCAATTTCATATAACACCTTTTTTACCCAATGACACACTCTTGTTATCTGCTTTATACTTGACTTCTGAGGGAGAATTCCTAATGAAAAGAAACTCCATCTCATGCACATCCATTGGGGGGGAAACGTATCCCTCCTAATCTTCACATCTTACACATCGTAGACAATTCTGCTTGATCTAGCAGTCTTTGTGCATCCATGGTATTGGGTTATGCAGGCACATGCACACATAGTGATATGGAGATCCACAAATAAAGCAACCTCTTGTACCCCTCTGAGATGGGGTCCCTCTTGTACTCTGGTGTACTGATCCTGCTGGTCCAACCCTAGCAGACTGCTGAGTGTGGGCTAGTTGTGTCTGCTGAGAACCTTTTCTCCTATCCCTGGCTCCTCTAAAACCTCCTTTGGAAACACCTCTCTGAAATCCCTGTGTCTGTCTAGCCCCTGCTGTGGGTGGCCCTGCTACTGTGTCTGTCGCTGTGGGTGCGGTGGATCCCTCGTGGCTGCTAGCGGAGGCCAAAACCCTCCTCTAGGGGGTGGTGTAGTACCTCGTGTCCTCTGACTCTAGAAGGCCTGTATCCTCTCCTGAAACTTTCTCTTGTTTCTATCACGATGCTCCTGTGCCTTGGTCCTATTCTCCTCAGCTAAGTAGGCCTTCTCAACGGCCTTCTCAAGTGTGGGAGGAGATAACATCCTAACTGCTCCTGCTATATCTTCATTAAGCCCTCGAATGAATCTGTTAACCTGTAATTTCTCATCTTACAGGTAGTCCACATACTGAAGAAGATCTAGGAACCTGCTCTCATACTGTGCTACTGTGCCAGATCCCTGTCGTAAGTCGTGAAACTCATCGATCCTCTTCTACAAAAAATGCTCTGACATATAACGAGCCCTGAAGTGCTCCTCGAACATCTCCCAAGTCACTTTCTCTCGAGTCAGATGGAGCTTCCGCTCCTCATTCCTCCACCAAACGCCTGTTGCGTCTCGGAGGAGGTGTATGGTGAATCTTGCCTTGACGTTGCTCTCGTAAGAGTGCAAGCCAAAGCAACTATCCAAGCTAAGGAGCCATGACTCAGCCCCAAAGCCATCTGTAGAGCCGGTATAAGTGGGCGGCTGCAAACGAAGAAGATCCCTGATCACACTGCCTGTATCTCGATCCTGGCGATGTAGTCTAACATGCGAAGGGAGTCACCTATCCTCAAATGGTCCCTCGAGACTGTGTGAGCGGCTACGACAGAATGAGGCTACCCTATCGTGATAAATGAAAGGGCTACGTGACCTCTCCTGCCTCAGTGTATTGTACTCTGGCGGCTCCGAATGCGCATCCTCACCTATCGGCTCCTCGTCTCCCAATAGAGTCTCCACTCTCGTCTCCTGCGGTTGTGGTAGGCACTGCTCCACAACACCTATCAGCTGGCGCAAGGCCTCTAATATCTGAGGCCCAAAATTGGGCACCAACAGCTCCTGCGTAGATGCACTATGCCCCAAACCTCTAGCTGATCATCCTTGCTTGGGTGCTATCCTGCGCACGAGGTGAGTGAGCAATTTATTAATTTTAAAATTTAATGGTTGTGGATGATTTATTTTATCTGTTTATTTTTATTCATTTAGTTAATTTTTTTGTGTTAAAATTGACATTAACTATTAGTTACCCAGTGGTCCGTGAATGTGAACTCCAAGCTCCGATACCAACTGTAATGCCCCATCTGGGACACCGAAAAAAAAACCACCAAACGGACTAAAATTTTAGGTAATAATTTTTTTTTTAAAGTGTTGAATTAATACTAGTCCATCACTAATCCCATTCTCGATAACAAAAAAAATTATTCTAATTTAATTTACTAGTTTATATAATTACTAGCCTCAACCCGTCTTTATTTATTTACCTATCTTTTAAATTTACCTACATTTAATGTCTCTCTCTCTTTTAGTTAAAACGTTGCCCCAAGCACAATAACTACTCATTTTTAAATAGAAACAATTTCCCTTTAGGTAACTTTACCCACAACCTCTTCTGAAAATATTTAATCCATTCCACCCTTCCTCCTTGCTAAACTTCCCATTAAAAACCCATGACTAATAAAAAAAAATGATTTAATAATGAGCCTATGATTAAAGCCATCTGAGCCCTTGGTTTTAGAGAAGCCCTAAAGTTTGCCTTATTGCTCTAATGGCCTATTCTTTTCTTTCTCTTATTTCATTCTCTCATTTTGCTATTCTTTTCTCTTGTGCAGGTGTTTGGAGAGAACTTATGGGGTTTGATTGAATTTTACAATGTATTGCTGAAGATCTACACACAGCAACAATAAATTCCTTTTTTTTTTAAAAAAAAAAAAAAAACTATATTGAATTTGTTTAGAACTTCATACCCAAAAACCAGAATGTTTTCCTATTATTATTATTGTTATTTTTTTTGTTAACTGCACATATTCATTTATTTATTCATATATTTTTTTATAGGAAGGGAATGAAATGGCAGATTGGAAGGAGGGGGGAAGTATGTTGTGCGAGGAGGAGGGAGGCACTGTGAGGGGGTGGGATAGGCCCAAAGGGGCAACGTAGGGATTGACGGAGGGGTCAGTGCAGGGTTTGAAGGGCGGCGGAACAACACAGACAGAGGGGAGGCGGCAAAACAGGGCCGAGGGAACCGTGCAGGGTGTGGGTAGGATAGGCCCGTTGGGGACGGGGAACAGGGTAGGGGGGACGAGGGATAGCACAGGGGGATGGGTCGGTGGGGGCAGCACCCCCCATGGGATTACAGGGGTGCGGGGGTGGGGTCCGAACCCCCTGCCCCAAATTCATTTTTTTTAAAAAAGTTTTGTTTAAAACATTTCATATATATATATATATATATATATATCGTCATATAAATAAAAGTATATGTTTAAACAACATATATATAATATATTATAAATACATATATATAAATATAAATATATATATTCAAAGGATCATTACAGATTTATATAAACATACCTCTTTTGTAAAAAAGTATATATCTATATATTAAAATAAGACCATATTCTATCTCAAGATAATTCATTTTCTAAAACAAGAGAAATACCGTTTTTCTTTTGTAATATAAAAACCAACTATATATATATAACAAATGAGATTCTTAACAAGAATATGTAACCTTCCTTTCAATACAAAGAAAATCAGATTTCTAGCACCAAAATAACCTACAAGAAAATGTACAACTCAAACCAATAGTAGTATCTACCAATGTTAAAACAAAACAAGCTTCATATAGCCAAATAAATTTCATTCCAAAAGTAATGCCAAAGAGTATTTCAGTTTTACACACATGTAGACTTATTTAACAAATAATATGTCCTCTTTGTAAGTAAAATATGAGAGATACAATTGACTGAAACATTTGGTACATTACTTCTCTTCCACAAACTTAGACTACAAGGGTATTGCATAACTATTTCCAAATATGCAATCAAACAAAAATTTCCATTACAAATTTCTCACACGTTGGGAAAAAGATTTCTCATTTAATCACCATATCTCAAATTTACATGTGAATGCAAGATATACAAAATAGAGAATTTGCAAGGAGATGAAACTATTCTCATAGCCATATCGAAAGGAGTTACAATACAATAGGTCTTCATAAGGAGAGAAAAGAACAATAAGAGCCCAAAATGCCACCAATTCCAACTTGAGAGCCATCTTCTATGTCATCCAAAAACCATGCAAGGAGAAAGAAAAGAGCTTGTTTGCCACCCAACCATAGGCATCATCACATGCCTATCCCAAGGTTGGGATGCATGCTAGCCTCCCCTAAGCCCATGGGAAAGAGGATAACTAATCAAAACTTGCACAAGATGAGATGGGTATCACTAACAATAATACAATCATACAAAGATAAGACACATAACAACACAAGACTCCAAAAATTTACAAGGAGGAGAACCCATGTTCATCCTCAAAAGATGGGGAAGAGAGGAGAAAGTTCTCCAAAGATATATATCAAATTGCTTGCATAAAGTAAGAAATCTCCATGCCCTCCTTATTTCTCCTAAATTCAATCAGCACCCTCCTTATTCCTCCACCCTTTCTCCAAGTCCTTCTTGGAAGGATTTTCAAACCCCAAAGGGGTTTCCTTACCAAGAATGGGGAAGAAGATTCAAGCCAAATGAATCAACTTCCCCACCTCAACCATTGAGGGGAAACACTAAGACCCTACAAGGCTTGTCCATCAAGCCTTGAGGATTGAGAGGAAAAATTCCCTCTTTCTTCCCCCACACTCCAAAACTCCATCATGCCATATTATGGAGGGAGTAAACACAAGCAACCAAAATCTACATTCAACAATTAACAATTCCAAGCAATCAATCTAACCACTAAAAGAAAGCAACACAACTATAATACATAAGAGCCTACCTCAAGGAAAGCTCTCCAAAAAGCTTCCCAACTTCAAGTTTCTCCACTCTTGAATCAAGCAAATCCCAAGCTCCAAATCACCCAAGCATCCAAAAGCAAGAAGTTCCAAAAAAGAGTCCCTCTCTTTTCCCATGGATGGGAATTTGAAGAGGAGCAAGCAAGCATCCTCACAAATGAGGGGGTGACATGTGTCACCCCTCTCCCTCCTCATGGTCAAAGATGCCAAAACAAAAGAGAGAAAGGGTAAAATTATCTTTTTGCCCTCTTCTCCCAAATTCCCTTAAATGTTAGCAAGACAAAACTAGTGGAACTTTTGATAAACACACAAATCCACATCCCTTACATGGATGTGACAAAACAAGGGGTAAAAAGGGAGGGAAAACTCCCTCTAGCTTTGAAAACAAGCCCCCCTACCCATTAGGTAGGGTCCAATGGCTCATTTTTATGTTAGTGGGACTCCCAAGCTATAAAGGGGTCCCCAAAAATGCCCAAAATACCATAATTTCGGGTTTTACATTTTTGGCACAAGGGTAGAGGGTGTGGGGACCACCCAAGGGTCTCACATGTGACCCTAAACCCTTGTGATTAGGTGGCACATTAAACATATTCAAAAATTTAAATGAAAGAGGAGTTATTAACTCCCTAAACAAGTTTACATCATAACCAACTACCCTAACCAAAATTAATAATTCAAAGCACAATATATTACATACATTGGGGTCACTCATAGTGCCCAAAATAATAATCACCTATACTAAGGCTTCACACAAAGAACATGGCTAGGGCTCAGCCCTTAGGCTGCTTGTGCAAGATTGAGTAGCTGGCTTGAATCCCACGTTCTCCTGTAAACCTTTCACCTGCACACTCATTACACACATTAACCGCACCTGTCTGATACAACATAATTCAATGACATAGTAAGATATCAATGCGTTTCAAACTAGCCTAACATCCTACTAAAATCAAGATGCGACAACATGCACAATTATATTCCATATTCCAAAAGTTAGACAAGATGATAAAGTGACATATAAATCCACCATACAACAACTATCCATCAATATAATTAGGTTCCAAACACATCATCATATTCATTAGTTTCCATGACATAACAAGAAAATGCGACAATATAGAAATTAAGCTAAATTGGCGTTATATGCCTAAATGTCCACACCTGTCTAATAAGATCAAATATCTAAATATAATGTCCAAGATATAACCAATCACTGTAAAAACATGTCTATAAGCAAAGAAACATCAAGCTACTGAGCTATACAAAGTGTGGGCACTACAAGAAGTATCTCAAATCAGCAACATCATGATACTACACATACACTTCAACCCTATGGTATACCTCCTTATCCTAATTTCCATGTTTCACATTACAATCACTTCACGCTTCACTTTTACACTCAACACACTATCATATACACTGTTCTCTACATGATTATAAGGTACACATATTCTATCTACTTCATGCTATTGATTATTCATTCAACAACATAAAGTTTGAACAAATGTAGACACAAAATATGCGTTTGGGAATATTTCTAGGTCCTAAAGAATGCTAATGTATATATGATTTCTAAGAAAGAAAACTAGTGGTTGATAACTTATTTTGGGCCTTTTGCTTTAGCTCTTGCACTTTTATTTTCCATACATACCTTACAACTCTGTCAAAACTTGACTAATTTATCTTTTATGGCCTCAAACACTAGTGCTCAGTTAGTATAAAAGCACCCAGGAACTTCTATATCTAATGGGTGCTCTTGACCTTATTTATCATCTTCTTACTCTTTTGGGTCTCTTTTACTTCTTAGTCACCTTTTAAAACTTTGGGTCAGCCTTTTATCTATCAATTATGAAATTCAAAGAAGGGAATCATATATATATATATATATATTTATATATATATATATATATATATATATATATATATATAGTTATTTCTCTCAAATAAAGGGCCAAGAACTATAATCACTTTTTATCATCACCTAAGCTTACATCAAGGAACAAGATCATTTCAAAGGAATGCATATAACACATCCATACAAGGGATAATGGTTGTATCACTCTGTATACACAACATAGGAAGGGAAGCTCATTTTATTCTATCTAACACATTTTAATACTTGGAGAAATTTAGATCTACTCTGCTATCATAGTGAAAATCATGCAAAGGAAACATAGAGCATCATTACACACACATGAACATATAATTACATAGATTCTGAGATGTAGTACAACACTTGGTTGTAATATCACTTTTAATGTGACCTTCATGGTCAGTTTGACTCCCCATTATTCATCTTCTTTATTAGGTTTGATGTGGTTTATGGGAATGTGTACCTAGCTATCTATTTTTTAGGTTACATGCATGACCAACGACATTAGAATGAAACCATAGCGAAAAAATATGATTAAAAAAAAAGCTCTTCCAATCCATAAAATTCTAGAACCTGAGTATCTAAGTGGATGCTAGCGCCCAGATCAGTCAATAGCATTCAAGCATTCGTCCTTCTTGGTTGATTTTTTCCTATACAGTTCTGAGTTTGAGAACCCTTATCGATCCTTAACGACACTCTTTCCAATATGTTCTAGTATTTTCTCAAACTAGATCACTTCCATATCACTTGGAAATCAGCTAAGTCACCTTATCCCTCTTTACTAATTATGGTTTCATATCATTACGTTCTTATTACTGTTGTCTGATTGTATTTTATCACTTATATATCATTAGTTAAAATAGTTTCTCTAAAATTGATATTTAATTCAATTTATATTAAATTAGGAAGTCATGAAAAAATTCAAAAGGAGAATTATCCGTTGAGATATGAGTAACTCTATTCTAGATATGTTGAATGGTATTCAATATTTTTCTTGTCATTTTCTTAATTGACAAATAAACTAGAAAACTGAAAAATGGTGTGATCAACAACCTTAGTTCGGAAATTATTTTATGGGATAGAATGAAGTGAAGAAACCAAATGGTATGATAAATAACCTTCATTTGACAACCAATTATCAAATAAAATGAAGTAGAGATAAGATACAACAAAAAAAACTACAATAATACCCAAACATGACTCAAGCATCATGATTCATGATAAGAAATGATACTAAATGGAATTTTAATTTTTTCAAAAAATTATACAAGGACAAGTTGGTATATTGTGGAGCATTAATTAAATTAGTGCAAGACAAAAAGAGAAGCATTTTGGAAACTAACACAACAAAAAAAATGCAGTTATGCTTCTTGATAGTCTTTTCGAAGACATTCCCATTAACAATGGTGAGTTTCTTTGTTGCAGCCAAAATCTATACATGATCTCCCACCAAGTGAGGGATCTACCATTCATATAAAACTTGGAAACCATATGCAATATGACCTAATTATAGTTGTTTAATTCTTGAAAATATCCTCTAGATTACAAATCCAACTGTCTAGTTCAACCCCGCCAACAATGCCACCAAAATCACATATCCATATCTTCATGTTCAACTTGAATGTAGATTGAGAAATTAGTTTTGTATAAACAATAGAGTTCAAGGTTGTTTTTTCTCATTAATTGTTAGAACATGTTTGTCATTTGATGTATGAGTATGATGAAATTCATTCCGTTTTAGTTATTTATCATGTAGCTCTCATTGATGAGACAATCATGTGGACTATTTTATTAATGAAATGAAATATTTTAATTTATCATATATTCCTATGCTTATCTTAATATATGTACATATCTTAGAAGTTTCCTCCTTCCCATAAAATTTCATGTATAATTTTATTTATCTAATAACCTCCCACTTTCTCTATAAGATTCCCTTCTCGTTATTCATTTAGAAGTTTTTAAACTTACTTACAATCTATAAATATATAATGTAATAGCTTACATGACATGCTATGTATAATTGTGTGAATCTCTTCCTCTTTCTCTTTATTATTTGCAAATTTTTTCAAATTAATTTGAATTAGATCATTTGATCGAGACCTCATGTTCTAGCCCTTTTAATGGTTAATACTTCAACGCTTACTAAATATTGGAATTAGACCCAACTTTTCTCCAAGCACAGATCTAGTATGTTCGATTACTTTTGCATGTCACCCTTGAATAGGAATTTTTCCTACTATCTTGTTTCATAAGCACAATGGTTTTCTTAATTTCCTTCTCCATTGTTGTAAAGTAATTCATATACTTTGTTATAAACAACGCATGCAAACTATTTCAGAAATCACAAAATAAATTAAAGTGTAAACGCTAAGATATTGTGCATTCCATGAGGGGATTGCCTTAGTAAGATGGCATATATAACATGTATGATCATATAGAAGGTTCTATATACATACATACATGCATGCATGCATGCATACATACATACATACATACATGCATGCATGCATGCATGCATGCATACATACACAATAGCCATGTAATTACATCCAATATATTTTCTTTAAAACAAAATTTATATTAAATCTCGTGACTAATAAATAAAACACTCCCGTACAGGTAGCCAATGTTGGTTACTGCTTGACCGATGCCGGTTACTTCCTAACTAATGCCCATCACTATTTGACCAATGTCGATCACTGTGTAACCCAGTCACTTTGTAATACATGCTCCAGTGGATCTATTTAGCTCCAAAACCTAACAATCTCCTACTTGGAGATAAATTGTTGAACCTTTGTACTTGTACATATACATCATTGTCCTCTACACACCATGAAGACCATATATTCTTTCCTTCAATAATTCTCTCAAAAAATAAATCTAGGAATATCAAACCATCTTCTTAAACCAAGAAGTTAAAACCATGACTTACCAAACCTACAATTGATCTGTGACACCAAGCCTCAAGCTCTCACTAAATCATAATACCATCCCAGTTGTTGGTATTAGACAATTAAGTAAACCTAGCTCCTCATGCAACAAGCTCTCATGACTAACAAACTTGCAAGAGATTCCACTCAAATATAAGTACTAAGCCTTAATCACATCTTTATCCATACTTGTAAAACCAACCATGTTCTTCATCCATCTATCCATGTCTCTATGCAACCACCAATGAAACTGACCAATACAAGTCAAACTGAAATATGCCAAAGAAAAACAAGAACCTCAGTAAAGACAACCCAATTTTATTCAACCTACAATAGTGGGTGATCAATCCACAAACTTGCATAACTTAAATAATCCAAACACTGTAATATGTAAATCCAACCCTACATAAACAACCACCATGTCTAATACAATCATATGTAGGTAACATCTCCCATGGAGTAACATAGTAATTAAGAGGAAATACAAACATCCCCTACTTATGCTCAAGGAATCCATGTGTAAATCAAGCATCTGCATCATCATAGACTCACAAAATTAAATCTATCCACATGTACAAACCCACCATGTACATCCATCCATATCACCAGGCTCTCCAGAAGCTGCAAGTCTACCACCGAGTAACTCCAAATACGAATATGAATCCTATGCTCATCAATGTTAATAAAAAACATCCATGTTAAACCATGCCACTAATACCAAGTGAAAATACTAGCAAACATGTCATAAACATACTCTACATAATCAAACAAGATGAAAGCAAAACAAGGGAACCATCTAAAAATTGTAAATAAAAAATGTTGTCCAATCATGTGACCAAACCCACCATAGCTTTCATAATTGACTCCAGTTAACTACCTGACCAACCACAATTACCAGATGACCGACAACAAGGTTAACTCTAACTAACACCGGTCTCTATAACTAGTCATATTTTCTCCTTTTTCAACCTTTAAACTCTAAAAATTGCTCTATCATTTAAAAATTGGCTGAATCAACCATTAACTGCCTTCCCTATAGGAATATCCAGGCACCAAAAAATAAATCAAGATGTGACATCACAAAGTAATAAAGTCAAAATACTTATAAAGTCCATGAATGCCCTCAAAAACCAACTTGTGCCTTCTGCAACTTTTAAAAATAGAAATCTCCTATCACTCCGCACGTGCATCATGTATCCAATCTTGTAATGCTCAACTAATATGGTTTGGTCCCACTGGACACGAAATCCCTTGCACTACCTCTAACACCAAGCTCAAAAGCTAATATGTTAGTGAGAAATAAAACCAAATGAAAGAACTATAAAATTGATTCCCTTTATTCTCTAAAAATACTTCTACATCACAGAAGTTTAGGACTTCTTGTGAAGTATGTGAATCAACTTCTTTCCATCTATGTGTACTCAACATCTCTCGTTACCTGCAACTGTGTCTAATCATGACTTTTCATTGAGGATCTCTTCTTTAGACTAGAAACGCTTGTCCTTAAGATTCCACACAACCGAGAAATAAAATTCAAGTAACACCAAAAAACATGGTGTAAATTTCTGCACACTATCCAAACATAATACTAGTTGCTCGAAACGAAAGAAATAAAACATGAATCAAATAGAGATACCTGACTCAAAGTCTCAATGGACTATCTGATAAAACTTCTGTCCTCTTTCTAATTTAATTCATAAAGTGATCTACAGTGTTTCTACCTATATACACTCTATGCAAGAAACCTGAATCCTCCAAACCATGACAAAAAAACATCTGCCCTCACCTGTTGCAAATAGCCCTGTATAGATAAGTTTCCATTGTGACGGACCACATCCATCCCGTAACTAACCATGGTTAGATGACCGACTATTGGTTCCGCTTTTACCAGTACCATTTCTTAGACTAATGTTGATCCTGTTGGAATGAACCCAACGGCACTCAAGTTGGCATAGAACACCACACCAGGTGCCTACTTTGACCGAAGATGATAGTTGAGCTGATTCATTCATTTCAAGAAGCATCCAAATTGTACAGTACCACTACAGAAATAAACCATGCAATAAATTTCATCAAGATGAAATACATCATCTTACCAGCACCAAGGTACTCAACCACATCTTTGACCGAAGTACATGTTTCTCTGAAATAATCCCCGTCTTCGTCATGCGCGTACAACCTATCTACCAAAGCCTATGCATCTAAATAAACCAAGGATGAAGAATTTTCTACTCGACCTGAGATCTGTAATCTGAAACATGTATGTGTAATTAAACCATACACTATAAAACCAAGATAAAACCATACCTCAATAACCGGATCTACAATATGACTACCATGTTTGCACCTCTAAGAACTAGGGACACCTCAACAAACAAGATGCATTCCATTCACCTCTACATTTCTTTAGATCTGTGATTTTATTTTTAGAACCAAGATACCCAATAACCAACCAAGCTCACCCTTCAACCAATCATGATCACCCTTCCGACGTCGGTTGCCACTTAACTGATGCCAATCACTCTAATTTCAAGATAATTTACTCTTCCATCTCCCACTTGAGATTCACTATCTTCCTGCAATTTTCACATCAGGAAAAGCAAACCCTACTGCTCATACAAGTCAACTAATAACCACTAAAAAAACCATGAATCAAACCCTTGCTCTGAAACAACTAAGCTTTGATATAAGTTGTTGGGGGATGGGTCTATGCAGAATCATTTACAACTATGGAATATCAAATCCAAAACATGCAAGTACAGATCTAATAATCCCCACAAAATCTACAGCAGTGGAAGTATAAAAAAGAATAATCCAAATCACACAAAATTACACACACATAACACAACATGTACCATGTAGTTCACCCAATGTGGGCTACGTCCACTAAAGGATAGAGATCTCATATATATAATATAGTAAGAGATTACAAACTAAATCTTATGCACAAGAGTACATATATCTCTACAAGATTATCTCTTTCTCTCAGATCTCCAATTGGATCTTTCTTGAATATAATAAACCATGTGCCTCCATACCACCACCTGTGTCTCCTCCAGATCTCTAACCAGGTCTACCTAAATGCACTACAACCATGCGCCTTTGAAAAACCACAAGATCTCACATACCTGAAGCTACCCTACATCTGCCACTGTGCAACCAAGCTCTCACTCGTACTATGAATCTACAAACAAGGCCTCTAGAAGGGTCTACCAATGTGCAACCATAACCATGCACCAAGAATTAAGTCTCTCCATCCATCACTGCATCAACCGGTGCAAACATGAATACAACTTCATCTACATTACTAGATTCTTATAGATCAATAATACATCATGATATCATGGATTTGTAATACGAGATCTCACTAATGTGTGGATCTACAACAATGAGAAATAACAAGATCTCACAATAACCTATGGATCCTAACAAGAAGAAAAACTAAGTGTTTTACATACTATGCAAACCATTACATGAGACTAAATAATACAAAGTTAATATAGTAGAAGATAATACCATCTTCTCACCAATTGTGTACCTTGCACTTTCCTTCTGTTCAGATTCTCTTCTATGAAAGCTCTTGTCTTCATGCAATCTATTTTTTCTTCTTCTTCTTCTTCATCCATTCAACCAATGATAGCTCAATTCTTCTTCATCCTCTATTATTCCACCCTCTCTAACCCTAGTTTTCTAGCTTATATAAGCTTATACAAACTTAGGGTTCGATATCCATATAATTACATCCTAATAAATCAGATTTAAAAAAAAATCTATATTAAATCCCGTGACTTATAAATAATACACTCCCGTATAGGTAACTAATGTTCGGTTACTACCTAACCAATGCCAATTATTGCCTGACCGATGTCGATCACTACCTGACTAATGTTGGTCACTTCCTAACCGATGTCGGTCATTGTGTAACCCGGTCACTTTGTAATGCATGCTCCAGTGAAGCTATTTAGCTCCATAACCTAACACTTAGTCTTTTTGTAAATCTTTGATTTAATTTAGCCATTTAAAATTAATGGGGCCCACTATACCCACAGCCTTTTATATTTTCCTAATGGGGGGCATGTTATATTTTAGCCAGCTCGAACAGCCTTGCCGAGTTAGCTCCCTGTGCATTATCAACCTCCTCTATAGCTTATTGGCCCTTTTACATTTGATTGGTTAGCTTACATGTATCACCTCACTTTTCATAATTCTTGTGCTTGCCTTTTTGCCATGAGGTGTTTGCTTAGTAAAAGTATGGTATAGCAAGTGCATTCGAAGATTATTAAAGAATACCCTTAATTATAGTTTCTACCTCTAATTATTCAATTGATAATACCCCCTCCTGTTATATTATTAGAATAAAAATACCCCCTATTTTTTTCATGTACCTTACTTACCTATTTTCAATTTCAATTTTATTTACCCTTTTTTTATTTCTAGCCTAATATATCAGACATAAAATATATTATATTTCTCACTCAATTTTTTTAAATATGCATTTCCTCTCGAAAGATAGTTTGAAGCCATTGAAAACCTATTACAATTCACCTTATATATGTTAAGCTTTAATCATTTATCAATAGTTCTTCAAATAATTAAGATGGTCAAATAATATCACTTGTGTTGAAAATCATACTCAATTTTAGTTTTCTACCATCTTATTATTTCTTGGTTAAGAATCTATATTTATTTATTAAAAAAGAGATTATAATTTAATTTATGACCACACTCTTTTTGTAATTTAAAGGTATTTACTTTTAAAAACTAGGGTTCAAATGTTATAGTTTTATATTAAAATTAAACTTCCCTTTCCTTTGTCCCGCCTCTCTAACCCACCCCCAATACTTGATTCAAAACTTAAATAAATTAAACCCTTTCACCCCCTCATGTCTATCGGTATATTGAATTTAATTTTATCGATTTTAATTACCTCAATATGAACCCACATGCTAGGATATTGCCTAGCTAATGAACCCCCATGATTTTTGCATTGATGCTACCTTAGACCATTCACCATTGACCTATGTCTCCTTGGTTTATTGGACGTCAAGCTCGACCAGTTTTGGTAGACCCACCACCTTATCCTTATTTTTTTGTGAACCTATTCTTCTTTTTTAGTTCGGCATAACCCCACAGTTCCCACACCAGCCATGAGTTTCTCACCCACTTCCATGTAGCTTCTTATGTCCATAGATCAACTCGACTCCATGCACCCACATGAACCCCCTAACACATCGATGGGATTCTCTTTGAATTCACGAAATCATCTCCATTCCATGGTTTTCAACAATGCTTTGTGGATTGGTATTTTTGATTTCATGTGGCTCAGCCTAGATGTCCTGAGCTTTATCCCATGTCTTCATGCCTAGCCATGGCTTCATCCTATACTCTATGGTATTCTATTTATTTAAACTCACGAATCATTTCTTTGTCTTGTGGCTCACTCCTTACATCAGTGGAACTCGCTTCACACCTGCGGAATCCTATACATCCCTCGTCAATCACGCAGATAAATTATTATCCCCGCATCACCTCCACGGGATCATCCTCAAACTCGTGGTTGCTTCAGAGCTCTGTGGTTGGTCACTACAATTTGGAGTACTCCCTGGCTTTGCTATCAAATTCTGTGGCTCGCTCCTTAAGCCCATAGCTTCACTATAATAGCTTAGTGTTTCCTAAATAGCTTGTCATTGTGATGAAACAAGTTGTGTAGAGTGAAATCTTGCTTGGATTTGATACAACTCGGTCTGCATTTTTGGTCATGTTCAGATTTGATTTTTAATGCAACATGGGAACAAATCTGTATTTGCAATGCAACTCATCACATCTCAACATAGAGATTTCTCACACCTATCAAACAACTCATTTTTCATTAGGTGAGAACTCAGATTCTCATCAAATGAGCTCAGTGACACTTCACAAGGAGTTTGGTTCCACAAATGAGCTCGGTCTCCTATAAGACTGGCTCAGTGGTGTGGGGCTCGAGTGAGCAAGTATGTGGCTTGGAGAATTTCTCAAATGTCTTGGTTCCTCAAAATGGATCATTTCCCTCAATTTCAACTCCTTCCATATCAACATAGCTTGGTTTATTACTCGAACAACTCGGTGGTGAGGAGAAATGCACCCACCATCCTTGCATCTTAGTGAGGATAAAAATGGCACTTTCTGAACCTTTTCAAATTTCTTGGGGCCCCTTGCACGCTTTAGTGTCGGGAGATGATTCTCATCAGATATTTCCATTGCTCCCTATGGATGGGCTTCATTGCAATAGCCTTAGTGTAACCCCATGTTATGTAATTTCACCCGGGGGTGAAATTGGATAACAGTAATCTTCAATTTAGAGGGAAGCTACAACTCGCCACATGCTAAGCTACAACTTAGAATTTATTAGATTTTTGTCACACATAATTTTTTATATCTCACAACTACTTGTGACTACTAAATTAGCTCACTCTTCTTCTCCTCTTCTTTGCTAATTTTTCATTGTCTTCAATCCATTTACTTTCTCATAATTTTCACATAGCTCTCTCTACAGTAAAAATAACAACATTTTTATTCTAAAAATTGAGCTTAAATAAATAAGAAAGACTCCCATGCATGACTCTTGACTTTTCATGTTTTATGACTCTTCACATGACCATTCTTCCTTAACAGAGCTTCATGTTTGTAGGTTGATAAATGGAAATTCTTTATCTACTCCATATAACTGACGTTTAGCTTCTCAATGATCTTCTTCACTTCGAATAATGAGATTTCATGTTCCTTGAATTTTAATCTTCTTCACAGACCTGAATGACTAAGACATACTTCTATCACAACTTTCTCCTTCGTTTCAAGATGAATCGCCATTATTTACTTTCCAAACCTTTTCGATCTCCTTACATACATTACTTTTAATTTTTTGAATAATTCATCGATTAAAATTTGAGTTTTGATGCTTTTCCATGTCAGAAAAAAAATTACACAGTCACCCTGAAATACTATCCAATAAAATTTGTCTCAGTTTACTTTGTAATTATCTTTAAATTACATGGAATTTATTAAAATGTGAGACCTAAACCAATAAAAAAACTTCGCACACCTTTACATTGTATGTTTTGTCAAAATGCGAAGCTTAACCCAATAAAACATCTCCTTGTGCCTTTTTTCTATTAGTAGTTTATGAGTGTGAATTTTAAACCAATAAAATAGCTCCATGCACCTTTGTATATTTTTTGTTGGCAAGTCTTTACATTTTCTAGATATTTTTCAAAGTGCAAAAAGTGAGAAAATAAGAAGGATCTATCCATCTTTTCTTTGCAACTACTGGGCGGACCCAAAATTTTATTTAACTACGGCTGATTCTAGAGGTTTAAGTCTGTCAGACCCCAATTGTATTCAGCTTACCCAAAATACTGACACGTAGCACCTTCCTGTTAGAGTAGGTGTTTACCTTAGCTCATGTTCACCTAGGTACTTTATTTAACTTTATTGTATTTATCCTCACCCTCTTATGTGTGTGGATATTTATTTTTATTTATTTAGATATTAGGGGGAAATTATCTAGTTGTTAGGTATAGTTCTTTCCTTGATCTATGGTATTGACTAGTTCTTTCTTTGATCTATGGTAGTGACTATATTATTTATGTCTAGTTCTCTCATAAATCTATGGTCTTGACTAGTTCTTAGATTTCTTTCCTTGATTTATGGCTTGATCTACGACCTTGACTAGTTCTTAGATTGTTATTCCTTGCCTATATAAGAAATTCCCATTCTCATTGTACTTCATTGAGATCCATAATAATATTTGACATTGTTCATTTATTTGCAAAGGTTTATGTAAATTTATTCTGGTGAATTACTTTCATCTTATTGATCATGGTGTTTGATTAGCATTTGTGTTCTTGGCTTGGTATAATCTAGTTATTGTTCTTTTTATGGTATCAGAGCAGGAGATTGCTATTGATATCTGTCTGTAAGTTTTATTTTGTAAATACATTATTTGTATATTCATATATTCAGGATTTTCTCATATTTTGTTGATGCATGTGTTTTTATGCAAAACAAAGGCTTCCATTGGATTCGAAAGGTGGCAAAACCTTAAGATCGATTGTAAACTCGACCATTTATGGAGACAATCATTTTTTTTGTTTGTTTGTTGTGTAGAGAAACGTGTTGGTTTGCCTCGGGATTCATGTCAACTAGGAAGAAAACCCAACAAATCATTTTATGGTTTTTTTTGTTTTTTTAGATTAGATCTAGGTTTTTTTTTCTATGGGCGTAGTATTCTCAGTTGGCATGAAGCAGATAGTTTCTGAAAAGACGTTTCGTTCCTTTTATGGTATCATAACAAGTTTCACTATATGTTCGTAACATCACTACAAATTTTCTTTATGTATATCAAATTTTTCATTCTAGTAAAGGGAAAACAATGACTTTTACACCACATGGGGTATAAGTACGAAAATTTTTAGATCCACATTCACTTGTTTCTCAAGGTATTGTTGATCATAGTTCTAGACTATATTACTTTGAGGGTTTTGATGACACTTTCTCTATCAAGATAGGAAAGGTTTGTCATGAAAATTAAGAGAGTAAGCTTTGGCATGAAAGATTTGAACATCTCAATTATATATATTTAAAGGAATTGAGCACTCATTGTATGGTAGATGGTCTTCCTATATTTTCTTGTCTTCAGTGAATTTGTTCTGGCTGTGCATTAGGGAAACAACACCAAGATCCATTTCCTAAGAATATTTCCAAGAGAGTTTCTTCACCACTTGAGCTTGTGTATAGTGACTCGATGATTTTTCCTACCCCCTCTTTCAATGGAGCTGAGTATGCACTTACCTTTATTGATAATTTCTTGAGGCATTCTTGGGTTTATTTTCTCAAGTACAAAAGTGATGTTTTTTCACACTTCAATGTCTTCAAAGCTTTGGTCGAGAAACAATATTCTAGTTACATAAAGAACCTTCGTAATGATAATTGGGGGGTACTTCAACAATGAGTTCTAATTTTTGGCAACTCAAGGCATTATTCACCAGCATTTTGTTCCTCATACTCCACAATAGAATGGCTTAGTAGAGTGGAAGAATAGAACTTTGAAGGAAATGGCTAACTGTATGATGAATTCTAGAGATTTGCCTCCTATCTATTGGGAAGAAGCAGTTAACTATGCTAACAACATTCAGAATCACACACCACATAGAACACTTGAGAATTTGACTCTAGAGGAAGCTTGGTCCAACACTAAGCCAAATTTCTCATTTTTTTAGTCTTTGGGAGCCATGCTTGGGAATTTTTTCCAAATAAGAAAAGGAAAGCTTTGGATAAGAAGAGAAAACCCTTCATATTTGTAGGGTATTATGAGGACATGAGAGCTTATTGAATTTTAGATCCTGATACTCGTGATGTTATTTTTCGAACACATGTTCAGTTTTATGAGCGCTTCACTCCTCATGATTCTTCAACTTCTTCCATGAATCCTTCTTCTTCATCATCTCATATTGAGGATCCTTTCTTTGACTAGGTTGATGAGGAGGTTATAGATGTCATTGAGGATCCTATTCCCACTGATGTTGTCAATATGCCTAAGTGGGCTAGTACTACAGTTTCTGAGGTAGCACCTTTCATACAGAATCTTCCACCCACGAGGCATCATCATGTACATTCTACCGGTTTTGGAATTTTGTGTCGGGAAGTTTCTAAGGATCCACAATATTTTTAATAGGCTCATGGGATATAGGGGAGAGGACCCTATAACCGAGCGGGTACCAAAACATGTACATCTCTTTTCACCATAGGTTGTTGACAAAAGCACCAATAGTTGTTCACTTTTTGGTTGATTACACTTTTTAAGAGTTAATGAGAATGTGACACATAGGGCGCTCGGTCATTGGTCCCTCTTTCAAATGCTTTATATTGATTTTCTTCATATTAAATCAATTCAAAAACTACTTTCCCTCCAAATTAACACGGTGAAACGAAAATGTCAATATGGCACGATCATATGCTACCGATGATATAATTTTTTTACGCTACCGACATACCTACATATATTTGCATGCCTTTAAAGTTAGGTGCACGGTTATAGGGTCCTCTCCCCTAGAAGTGGGATGATGTGATGATAACTGAGTATTATTTTTTTATGAAGAATCCTACTTGGGATTTGGTATCTCTTCCTAAAGGAAGAAAAATGGTTAGGTGTAAGTGGGTAAACCGAACCAAATACGCAGTTGATGGGTCCATTAACAAGTATAATACTCATCTTATTACAAAGGGTTTTTCACAAGTTGAAGGTATTGATTACTCTGAGACTTTTAAATCTGTTTCCAATATGGATTTTGTACGCCTTGTACTTGTTATTGTTGCATAACAGGGGTGGCCCGTATACCATATGGAAGTTCCTTCTTACATGGAGATTTACAACAGGAAATATACCGCTGGATTTTTTTAGGATTCTTCTCTTGTTTGTAGGCTCTAAAGGTCTCTCTATGGTCTCAAACAAGCCCCTAGGGCTTGGTATGAAAAGTTGGATTCTTTTCTTCTATCTACTAGTTTTATTTGTTGCCACTCTGATCATATAATGTATCTCATAAATGTTGGTGAGGATATTGTGATACTTGTCTTGTATGTTGATGATTTGCTACTTACTGGAAGCTCTTCTTCCTACATTAAGACTATTCAGAGGGATCTTTCTACACAGTTTGACATGACAGATCTTGGGTTATTGCATTATTTCCTTGGTTTACATATTTCTAAAATAGATTCAAGGATTTATTTGAGTCAGCAAAAGTACACACATGATCTTCTTCGGTGCTTTGATATGTCTGATTGCAAGCCAAGTCCATCTCTTTTTTCAGTCTAGGGTTACTCTTACTTCCACATGTACCACTCCACTTTGTGATCCTACTTTTTATAGGCATTTGGTTGGAAGTCTCATGTACTTGACCCATACTCACCATGATATTTCATTTGTAGTAGTGATTGTATCTCATTTTGCACATTCTCCTCATAGTAGTCACTGATAGACTACTAAAAGAATTTTGTGCTATTTACAGGGAACTTCCCTCTTTGGCCTACACTACACTAGGGGTTTTACTCAGTTGGTTGGATATACAAATTTAGATTGGGTACATTCTATTGATGGAAGACGTTCCACTTCTGGCTATATTTTTTTCTTGGTTCTTCTCGAGTTGCTTAGACGTGTAAAAAGAAATAGGATATTGCACTTTCATCTTCAGAGGTAGAGTACAGGGTAGAAGTTACACTGAGTCAGCAAATTCTTTGGCTTTGAAATTTATTGACAGAGTTTGGATTCCCATAAGATTCACTAACTATACTTTCGTGTGACAACCAAAGTGCAATTCACATTTCTTGCAACCTAGTTGAGCACCAGTGGACTAAGCATATTGAGATACACATCCACTTAATTCGTCACCACATTCAAGATGGATTTATTTTCTTGGAGCAAATTCTGACTCAGCAGCAAGTTTTGGACATATTTACGAAGCCTTTTGCATCACCTCACTACCTTGAGTTACGTGGAATGCTTGGGGTTTCGGAAGTTGTTCTTGGGGGGTGTTCGTGAGAACATATTTCTTCTTCTTCTTCTTCTTCTTCTTCTTTTTCTTTCTTTTTCCTTCTAATAGGATTCTTTCCTTCTTTTGGTTTGAGATTGCTTTATGGATATATTGTACATGAGTACCTCATCAGGCCTAGTTTCTGGGACTCATACTGTGGACATGCCACTTATATTTTGGCCCCTAGCTTCAGTAGAGGGGGGTGGTAGAGTAGTTATTTACCTTAGCTCATGTTCACCTAGGTACTTTATTTACCTTTATTGTATTTATCCTCACCCACTTATGTGTGTGGACGTTTCTTTTTATTTATTTAGATATTATGGGGATATTATCTAGTTGTTATGTATATTTCTTTCCTTGATCTAGTGTATTGACTAGATCCTTGATATCTAATTATCTCATAAATCTATGGTATTGACTAGTTCTTTGATGACTAGTTATTTCCTTGATTTATGGCTTGATCTAGGACCTAGATTGGTTCTTATTTTTTTATTCCTTGCCCACATAATCAAGGCCCATTCTCATTGTATTTCATTGAGTTTCATAATAATATATGATATTG
This sequence comes from Taxus chinensis, assembly GCA_019776745.2. Taxonomy (NCBI): domain Eukaryota; kingdom Viridiplantae; phylum Streptophyta; class Pinopsida; order Cupressales; family Taxaceae; genus Taxus; species Taxus chinensis. The sequence continues at coordinate 653,699,899 of CM034152.1, forward strand.
CTGCTCATTTTTTTACAAAGGTTTATGTAAAGTTATTTTGGTGAATTACTTTCATCTTATTGATCATGGTGTTTGATTAGCATATTTGTTCTTGGTTTGGTATGATCTGGTTACCATTCTTTTTACTTCCTTCATCGTTAATATTTTCCACCTATCCTATTGACTTTTCAACCTTTCCTGAACCGGAAAACCTATAGCGTTTGGTTAATTCTGTGAACCTCACATCCATCGGGCGCACCTACTTAGGAGGTTGTTAGAAATTTAACACATGTTTATTTCTTGTCTTTTATTTTTGCCACACGTCTTATCCATCTTCGTTCGGGTGTCCCTGATTTTGAATGTGTATACTTTTTTTCATTTTCTGTGACCTGTAAAACTTTGAATGGCTATATCTTCCTCCAGAGGGATTCAAAACGCCTAAAGTTGGACTCGTTGGGAAGATATCATTGATTTTTTGAAGATACATACCTCCAATGATCTATAAACTCTTCAACTTCCGAATTATCCACAAAAACACAAATAAATGTTGTTGTTCTACTTTCTATTAGAAAAGAAAAAGATAGATAGTGAATGAATTATGCTTATGCTTAGAATCCACAATTGCAAGAAAGGAAAGAGTTTAAGCTCATAAACACCAAATTTTTTATCCTAGAAACCTCCAGAGGAGGAAAACCAGTCGGGAAGGGAAATTGCTCTTTCGTCCCACTTTTATTGGCTAATTCAAAATAACAAGTACATAATTTACAATATGTATGAGAGAGAAGTAGATAATATCTCACACTTCCTCCCAAATACTTGCTTGCTCTGTCTCAACACTCCTTTCTTCTACAAAACACAATTCCAGCACTAAGAACTTCTTGCTCACTTGCTTTCATGCTTCGATGATCCTATTCTCTTCTAAAAACATGTATCTATAGCCTCTCCCATGTCCTCCCATGCACTTGAGAATCGGAAAGGTCATGGGGGAGAAGAGATATGAAAAAGTATACAAATTTTGGGCTCTTCATTTTATATTTTCATTTTCTATCCGAAAGAGCTAGGACCACCATCCAATACAAACCGGCGGTCCTAGGACCACTGCCCTAGTTGGGAGGCAGTTTGCTAACCACCACTCTACACAGAGCAGTGGTCGTGTTACTTTATGTGTGATGGAATCATTATATGTGTATAACTTTAATCAAGTTCTTTAGTATGTTTCTCCTCTTTTTATTAACTGTCACTGTAGTAGCCTCCCCCACAAACCCCTAATATTTATTTCACGTTTTGTATATAAAGTATTATTCGATAGCCCTGGCCCCTTGCTGATAGAAAAGACAACAAACCATGTTAATGACAGAGATGCCAAAAATCAGTTAAAATCAGGTTATGTGTATTTGATCCAACACTTGTATTTATGTGATCCATTCTGGCTCAGACTAGAAAATGATATGACCATTTGGTTTACACAGAGAAAAAAGGATGCACGCTAAGAATTTCACCCAAAATTTTATCTCTATGCTAGCACGTTTGACTGGTCTCCCAACCGTCAGTCTCCAAAACAATAGGCCGTGCTTTTTTTTTTATTGAAAAACATATCCATATATTAATGAAGATAAGAAATGTACAATGCTAATCATACAAAATCAGGTGGAAAATATCACACCCCATATGTAGGATCATAGTATCCATAAAAGGGCTACGAGTGGCACAAGTTACATAATCATATTGATAGCAACTTTATCAATCAAAAAAGTTTGAAGCAAAATTGGAGAGAACCAGGAAAAAATCCATAAATGGAGCTAGGCAGCAGCAATGAACATAGAGGATGGGGTGAATGCAGCGGGCTCTTAGGATGGTCACCCCAACCACCAAGAGTAGTGGTGGGTATGTCATCAATCGGCTCCCGGCCGTTTGTCTAATGCTGCTCCTCCTCGCTTCCCCCGTCGAGAGGGGGGCGAGATGGCCAAGGAGAGCCGAGGAAACTTTGACCTGTTGGGCGCCTGCCACCCAGAGCCACCACTGCCAGAGCCCAGCTGACCAAACACCCTTGAAGTGGGCAGATTCCAGGACAGAGGTGGAGAAGGGATCCACCGTGAGGAGAGGTGCCCGCACCCCCATGAGTCAGACCCTGATTGAAATTTTGTCACCCGCGGGAGCGCGAGCGGGGACCTTGGTGGCGGCGAGCGGGAGCGCGGTGAGGGGAATCGGGCAGAACGCGACTAACAGCACAAGGGGTGCTACCCCAATGGTCCAAAAAAATTTGTAAATGTTCAACTTCAATTCAGACTTTCTCACACCTGCACCTGGATCTGAAGTGAGACATTAGAGATAACAACAAGCTTGTTAGAAATAGCAAAAATTCTATCCACTCTCTCCTTATTAAAAATAGCAGCATTTCTAAATTTCCAAATGTGATATAAAATAGGAGCTCTAAAAGAATGCCAAATGTTGTAAAATTTTGTAGGAATAAGGCCGAATCCCCCAGAAGAACCATTTTCCACGTAAAGAAGTTGGGCAAAAAAGGTTGAAAAAGGGTATGAATCCAGCGCCAGGCAAACTGAGCATGAGGGCAGAACCAAAAGAGAGAAGAAGAAGAGTCTCAATGTGGTTGCAAAAAGGGCAACACGCAGCGGAGGAGCTCCCAGAAGAACAAGGCATTTGCCCACGGAAACCCTTGATGGAGAAGGCTCCACAAAAAGTGCACAACCTTGGGCTCTATAGAATGGCCCAAACAATAGTGAAGTTTGTTTCCACCCAAAACGAGTGGAATGCAAGCTCCAACGAGCATTTAAATTTTTTAAGGGAGTTGCTTCTGCGTGAGAAGCTTGTAGCCCACCTGAGGTTTATAATTTCTGAAAGGGGTGGCAGAAGGCCAATGCTAATCAAATCACCATAGGCATTGCGTAGTGACACCAATTTTATGCAGACAATCACCAGGTATGAGCTCTTGAATAAGAGAAATGGCTTGTTTATCATTATCATGAAGAGAAAATTTAGATTTCAGGCTGACCCATGGAAGCCAATCCCTGGTGATAGGACAAAAAAGGTCCTTAATAAACTTAATCCCTTTTTTAAAAAGATGCAAACCCTTAAGCTGTAAAGAAAGAGTAAGAGGTTTGTATTGATATTGAAGAAATGAATCCCACCATAAAATGAGAGAGTTGAGAGAGAGCCCATTCTAAAAACCATCACCCTACCAAAGTAGGTGGGGTTTGAGGAGCTCCCAGGCTTTCCAAATTATTTTAGCCACAAAATAACCACCAATTTTAATAGGAATAGGGCAAAGTAATAAAGAGTAGTAGTTCAAACCCTGACATGCCTTCTGATTAAGAGGAGACCCTTGAGAGATATAATTTCTGAGTAGAATTTTCAAGGATTCCTCACCTTCAAGGCTATGAATAATCCATTTGGAAGTAAGAGCAAACCCTTGCAATTGAATGTTGATAAGGCCAAGACCCCCAATCTCTTTGGGCGTACAACAAATATCCCAAGCAACCCTGTGAAAACCATGATTCCCCTCGGATTTGGCCCACAGGAATTCTCACATAATTTTCTCCAACCTGTGATAAGTAGCTTTAGAAGGTGCCCAACATGAGGAGTAGTAAACATGAGTGGCAGCCAAAACCTTAGAACAAACTTGAAATTTGCCAGCAAGAGACATATGCTTTGTGATCCAAAAGGAGATTTTTTGCTCAACCTCGCTAGATCACATAGTTCCATAGGTCAGCAAGGGAAGCCATAAAAGCAAAAGGAATGCCAAGAAACTTAAATTGAACACCCGATTCAATCCAAAGCCATTGAAATCCCTCTAGCCAAGGAGGTTTGGGACCCATTGCATGTCTGTAACATTGGGTTTTCTTCCATTGGATGGCAGAACCAGAAGCAAGACAAAAAGTGTCAAGACATTGAATAGCATTAGCAACAGAGGCCTCAGACTCAACCAGAGTGAGAAAAGAGTCGTCAGCGAAATGACCATTAATCAAGTGCTTAGGAGAGGAAGGTAGTTGGATACCTTTGACTAAACTGGAATTAGCAGCATTAGTGAGTAAATAGCTGAGACCTTCAGCAGCAATGACATAAAGAGAAGGAGCAAGAGGGCAACCTTGTCGGATGGAATGATGAAGAGAGAATTGCTCAGACTAATGGCCATTGATAGTAATACAAGCACCCACATCTTGAAAGAGCATATTCACAGAGCGGATGAACCAAGGTCCAAAACCAATACCCTGGAGCATGGCCAAAATGAAAGGCCACTCAACTCTGTCATAGGCTTTTTCAAAATCAATTTTAACAAACAGAGTCGGTTGAGAGGTCTGACGGGCATACTCCATGCCCTCCCACACTGCAATAATGTTGTCTAAAATATATATGTTTTTAATAAAGCCGATTTGCTCACTCCTGATGATCAAAGGCAATAAGTTTGTTAGCCTGTTAGCAAGAGCTTTAGCAATGATCTTATATGAAACATTGAGCAGAGTTATGGGCCGCCAGTTGGTGATAAGCTCAGGGTCACCAGCCTTGGGTATGAATTTGATGTTACCCTGGTTAATCAGAACTCCCAGAGTGTTGGAGGACATAGCTTCCAGATAGACCTGGTAGAGATCTGGACCAACAGTAGGCCACAGAGCCTGGTAAAACTCACAGGGAAAACCATCAACCCCGAGGGCTTTATCAGAGGCCATCTAAAGAGCAGCTTCCTTCAAATCATCGAGAGTGAGAGGCTGATCACAGGAGCAACGTTGACTTTCAGATAGCTTGCAGGGAACAACGTCAATGCATTGGAGGAGAGCAACATCACGAGCCGGAGTAGCGAGTTGAGCAGAAAACACAGCATGGTAGTGATGCACAAAAGCTTGCAGAATATCAGGTAAAAGGGTAAGCCTTTGATTGCCTTCCTTAATTGCTTTGATTTTGGTGAGAGTTTGATTAGATTTAAGAGAAGCAAAAAACTCCTTAGTAACTCTGTCACCAATTCAGAGCCAGTGCAGTCTGGCTCGTACTTGAGCTCCTCTAGCCTTATAGTGCTCCTCAACCTAAAGCTTATGCTTCCAATGAGCAGCTTGCACTTGAATGTGAGTGTTGAAAGGAGACAAATTAAGCTCTTGAATAGCTCTCGAGTATTCAATATGAGAGGCTTCATGAGCATTCTTACGAAAAAAAAGTAGCTTTGTTTCCCATACAGCCGAAGAAAAGAAGTGGTGCGAGTGATGGCATGAGACCACCAATCAATCTAGCCAATCCCATCAATAGGTCTCGGGTCCAGATTCCAAATACGTCTTATGTAATCCAAAGTCTTGGGATGAGAGAGGTGAGACGTATTCAAATAGAACTGAGTGGACTTGGGCTTGGGACAATGAAAGTTCCATTGAAGCCCAAAGAAGATAAGCTCATGGTCAGAGACCAAAGCATTGTCCACGACCGAGACCAGTGAGGCTGTTTGAAGCATCAAAGGAGAACCATTGTTGCTCTGAAAGCAGATCTTTGTCAAGGCGTTTATAAACTTTTTCATCGCCATCTCTGAAATTGGACCATGTGAACCAAGGAGTGATAGCATTAGAATGCTTGCGGTGGTTGGGATCAAACAGACAGAGCTTATTGCACAAGTAAGACTAGGCTTCACGCTCACCAGCACACCAACGCATAAGAAGTCGGCCCAATTTGTCTTCAGGAGATTCAACCATGTTGAAATCACCACAAAAAAGCCAAGTAGCAGAGGGAAGGTGATCAGCCAACCACCGCAAAAAAAGAAGAGCTCTCAGAAGCATCATTGGAAGCATAAATATTAGCCAACCCAAGAATGTGGCCGTCAAAACAAAAAAGGTCCACACCACCTGATGGGTGGGCTCAGAACCCCATGATATGATGTTGGAGGTGAGGTCATGGATTAAAAGAGTGACAACACCACCTCAACCATTATCATGTGTTGACATCTGGAAGAGAGAACTAGGCCAGATGGTACGCATAACAGCAGAAAGATGGGAGCCTGTGATTTTGACTTCTTGACAAACATAACACCTGAAACTTTGCAAAATGATTACAACTGTCCCTGACAAGATATTTGCGAGTCAGATTAGTTAGCCCCCTGACATTCCATGAGTAAACTATCATGGAGAACTATCAAGGTGCATGTTTTCCTCCTCGAGGCCTGCTAATGCTCCAAAGTGGTTAGAAAAAGTGACTTGCCGCACATTCCCATGCATATAATCTCTTAGCTCAAACTGTCGGTGGGGTCTCTGTGAAAAATCCTCCTCGGAAGGAGGAGAGGGACTTCGTGAACGGCGTAAGGTAGGTTTTCTCTCTATCTGAGTAGCCAAACCACTGGCAGTGTTATCTAAAAAGTTTGAAGTTTCAGGTAGTGAGGGGTGTGACAAAAGCAGAAGCTGATGGGTGGGAGTTGATGACAATAGCAGCTTGCAGGGTACAGGAAATAACGTAGGTAGGGCTTGGGAAGGGTTGTAACAGACGGCTTCGCAGGGGCATAAGCAAAAGCATTCACCAGTTTATAGGTAGCATTGTTGGGGCTTGTTGCGGGCCGAAGGTTTTCGGCTGAGACAGTGGTCCAACCATTAGAGGAGGGGGTGTTGGATTTATGGTCCGTCGGGGGTTTCTCTGAAACTGGCAGTGAGCTTTGTGTCATGAGAGGACAATCCTTGATCATATGGTCTGTGGATTGGCACCGGAAATAAGTATTGGGTAGGTTAATATAAAGGACCTTCTGTGAAAAACATGTGTCCCCAACCTGTATATCTAGGGTATCCTTAAGATCTTTCGAGAGATCAATCTCAACATATACCCATTTTTGGGGTTGAGCCGAGTAGAACTTAGGTTACTCATGGCAAATGAGACAACCCAAAGGTTTGATAAGTTGGTCAATAAAACTCCGGAGAAGCAAGGGAAGACCTGGAAATTCAATCCAAACATGGATCTTGAGTTTGGCTTGCTTGGAGACTTGAAAATCCCGATTCCAGTGGGAGAACACCACAAGGGTATTACGAATAAACCAGGGACCATGATTGACAATAGCTTTGCAATGTTCAACATTGGCAAAGTGAAACAGAAAGAAACCCTTAGTCATATTCTGGACTCCCTCCACCTTGACTCCGTGGGGTTGCCAATGGTTATGGATCCATTAGCGGAGGATACCCTCAGGGGGAACTCGGCCCACAAAATAACCAACAAGAGAAAAAGATTCAAACTAGTTGTAGGCTTTATCAAAAGTAGGTAAATCAAGCACAATATCTGGGGAAGGAGTATCAGAATCCTTACCTCATCGAAGACTTTCGGAACAAACTTCCTCTCTCTTTTCGGTGCCATTGTCTAGAGCTCTCTGCGTTAAGACCAACATCAATGGATGCATGGCCTGTGGAGGTGGTCATTATATAAGCCACCACCCAAGGGGCATAAAGGCGATCAATACAAAATTAATGCAGATATTCCCGCCTGGATATGAAGATCGGCGGTGTGATGCGATGGCAGCGTATGACAAGGCCGAGCATTCACTACGCAAAAAACTCCACAGGTTGTGTTTTAAATGACAAAAGAACAAATAAATTTGTAAACCTGAGCTTCGTGAAGGATGAGGAGGAGTTTTTAGTTAGCCTTCCACATTGGCTGGAGGGACTATGGGTGTATACTTACCTCAGAACTTTCAAACACTGCAATTGATCCCCAAACGCTAGACGTCAGAACTTACAGGTTTGTCACGTCCTTTCTTCAGGTCCTTTTGTCCACGCTGGTTGTTTTGATCGGTGCTTTCTCTGATACCAATGTTCAAGACAGATCAATGGAAAATGATTAAATGATATTATTCACATCAAAGATGTATATAAATCCAAGAGAGAGTGGGTGGTTTAGATGGTTGGAGAAGGTGGTTAGGCAAAGATAATGCCTACGTGGAGGTCACCTATCAAATAACAAACCTAGCAATGCAATATTATGCCAACATAATTGACTTTGATTAAGAAAAGAAAAAGTTAATTCCTAAAAGTATCTAAGAAATGATCACAATTTTGATTTCTAAGATCACTTTGAAAGTGTGAGGAAAGAGCATCGTGTGATCGTTTCATGTGATTAGCCTCATAAAAACAAAAAATGACAAAAACGTAAACAAAAACCACCACAAAACTTTAGTTACGGTGCACAAATGATTAAACATTTACAAAAATGCAAAAATGTCCAATAACCTTATAAAAACAAGTTTCACAATTTGTTCGATTCAAGAAAATTGATGAAAAAATAATAATTAAAGGACCTAATTTAGTTTTTAAAAAGGCCTAATTAAATTAATTAGACTAATGAAAATAATCTAAATTAGATATAAATAATTGAGACCCTAACTAAAGTAACAATTAATCTAATTAAGGAATCAAACTATACTAAACTAAAGTGTAAAAATTAAAATACACTAAACCTAAGTGTGAAACTAAAGTTTAAAACAAACCTAACAATGAAGCCTATGAATCAAATAAAATTGTAAAGAAAAGCTGTAAAGAAAATAAAGAAAGGATTTAAAACAAACTTTTTGCTTTTGGATTTTGTTTTGTTGGTTTTTTTTGTTTGAGGTTGGTGTAGGGTTGGAGCTCGACAGCGGTGATGCGGTGATGGGAGAGAGGAAAAGAGAGAGGAAGGTCCTCTTTTGTTTTGATGGTTTTGACTATGAAGGGTTGGTGATTGGGTAGCTACATGACAGTGAAGCGGGTCAGATAATGGCAGTACGACGGGGTCCTAGTGGCAAAGTGCGGCAGCAGCTGAAAACAAAGTTGATAGGGGTTTGGAGATAATATCGGCAGGTACTTCACAATCAAATAAAATTGTAAAGAAAACAAAGAAAGGCTTTATTTGTTTTTGCTTTTGGATTTTGTTTTGTTGGTTTTTTTTGTTTGAGCAGGGTTGGAGCTCGACGGTAGTGATGGCTCGACTATGAAGGGTGGTCATTGGGTAGCTAACATGACAGTGAAGCAGGGGGTCCTGGCGGCAAAGTGAAAACAACTCGATGGAGCAGGCATCAAAGTTGATAGGGGTTTGGACGATAATGGTACTTGGCGCAATGGTCTCTGGGTGAGTAATCTGGGTTGGCGGCATGAAAGTGGAAAGCAGCATGGGAGATGTGCAAGGTGTGGGATCGCCGAGAGTTAGATAGGAGAGAGAGGAGGCAGTTGGGGTTTTTCTCGGCTTGACCGAGTCACAACTGAGTTGATGGGGGTAGGTGAGGTTATGTCACATGAGTCAATGATTTAGCTCGGTGAGCTAGGTAGCATGAGAGGTAGGGAGTGAGCATCAGTTGGACAAACTAGCTTGTCGAGATGGGTAGGTGAGTTAGGGGTAGAGGGATGTAGAGTTGTGAGAGGAAATTGCATCAGAGATGATAATATTTTTAACAAGGGTTTAGATGGGCTTAGGAAAAAGAAAAGGGGGTAGGGTAGGGAATAATATAAGGAAAAAACCCTACCAAAATTTCAAAATCCTACCAAATTTAGTTTTAGCTTGCTAAATTTGGTGGGAAATCACCTAAATCTTTTCTATTTTTTTATTTATTTTGATTTGTGCATATCCAATTTATGTTTTTAAATGTTTTCCACGTGCAACAAACACCTACAAAACTGTCACAAAATGAGTAATAACCAGCAAAAAAATTATTTTGTGACTTTTTAAACTAATTTCTGCTTAGCAAATCCTCTTAGAATGCATCTCAAAAACACAACAAAAACACACGAAAACAACATTAACCAATTAAAATAACATTCACACAAACATTAGTATGGATTAAAAACTGCATTAAAAGGTGAATAACATACGAAACAAAAATGAAGAAAAATCTGGCTAGGTCCCACCAGGCATGCCAGAATGTGAGCAATGAAAATTAACAGAAAAGTGAAATATAAAGAAATAAAACACAGATATGTACCTTCTATGTAACTCTCTTGAAAACCTCGAGAAGATCATAGACGCGCTTATACTTGTATGATCTTGAAGATTTGGATTTTTGGATGCTCTTGATATGACTCTCCACAGTGGATTTGCAAATGTTATGACCTTGGATACACAAGTATGCGGGAAACAAATTCAGCAGAAGTTGGCTATATTTTACATAAAGCTTCTTGGGATAAGTTTGTGAAGGAAATGGCCTCCTCTTATAGTTGAGGTTAGTACCATAAAAGGTAGATGAGAGTTTGACTAAGCTCTGGGTTAATTATAGTAATTGCATGGGAATATAAAGTAGATTGAGTATGTGGATTGCATATTTGAAGGGGCAATAGAAATTTGGAATGACAAAAGTTACATTGGGCAATTGAATTGCACGTATAATCCAATTGACCCCACCTTTGTAGGAATATAAATGTGGATTCTAAGTCGAATTGAGAAGTTGATTTCAAGTGTAGTTAACTAGATTGAGGAAGTGGAGTCCAAATAGAGTTAACTAGGATGGTGAAGTGGCAGTTGACTAGGAAAATTAGTGTATTTTCCTAATTATGTAGCTAATATAATTAGCTACAATGTGTAAGATAGTTGATTAACCATTTTCAATAATATCCCAAACATCCTAGGATCTAAAAAGATATTTCATAGTCAAGGACCAATATTCATAGTTTTTTTCCAGCAAATTGTGGAGTCTGTAAATTTGAAAAAGGTGCTCCAAATATGGATGCAATTAATGGATGTCAATAAACTATGCAAAGATTTGGAAGAAAAATAACTTAATTTTGATGACTAAAACCTTCTGTTCTGATACCAGATGAAGGAAAGAGGCAGGGAAAGATAACAACAAAGTCAATATTCATTCAATAGTAATAAAACTGATAAAACAAATGCACAACAATGGAGGACACAACACAAAAAATGCTTAGTAAAAATCAGAAACAAAAAACCAGCTGCATATATATTATATTTCTGGAAAATATTCAGCAAAGCTTAGTTGCTCTATTTTTTTTCTTCTTCCCATATTAACTCTTTTCTCTCTTCACTCTTGCATACAAGATGCAACACACACAATTAAACCATTTAATTTAGAAATTAATCCCATACAACTACACATTAAGGGCAAACATTCCTTGCAAGTAGAATACAAACGTTAATTCATTTTCCAGAATTAGAGAGAATGTCAGAGATCAAATCTGAACATTCCAATTAATGAAGATCTTTTCTCTTTTGCCAAAATCTGCAGCAGTCAGAGGTCAGGGTTAAATGCGAGGGTTGAGATTATATCTCCGACAAAAAAGCCACTGTGCACAAGTACTTGGAAGAAGAAAAGAGGAAGTGTTGAGTGTAAAACCACCAATATTACAATTCCTGTAGGAAGAAAAAATTATGTATTATCAAACAATTAATATACTTTTGGGTAGTGCTAGTGAGGCCTCTTACATTCGATGAGTATACTTTCACATGATAGCTTTTGTTTTCCTGTAGATGTCTTTATCATCATCAAATAAGAATTAAAAGTTTTTAGTAAGATATAAATGATGAATTATTTTCATATACTAATTAATAGTGAATGCTTGCATTTTTTATTTCATGTATTCATTATCATTGGATGGTCACGAAAGGTTGCACTCTCTTTAAAAAAAAACTAGTTTGTGGTTGAAAACCACTAAATTATGTTCCACTTCTGAGTGTTTGGCCTCTGATGGAGGTTGTGATGGATGAGATGTCATCTATTATGGGAATTCCAGAAAACATGTTTTATTTGTGGTGTCCAAATAAGGATAGATGTCTAATACTGGGGTAGTTTGGGGACCAGCCACGAGTATCTTTGATCCGTAAATAGGGGTAAATTTTCAACATACCCATGGACCCCTATAGGCATTGCAATATTTTATACTCCATAGATGATATCAAATTTAAATGGGAAATGCAATGTAAAGTAAAACACATACAGACTACACAGAAATTGATAACGGATTCGGCAATGTCTACGTCTCTGGGTTCATATGAACCGATTCATTACACTTCAAAGAGATGTAAACTAGTACAAACATACAATGAATCAATGAACCAATATGCAGATACCAGGGAACAAATCTTACTAACTACCCATATGATAGTGGTATAGGGATTTTTCCCTCTATGATCACATACCCAACCGATTATATATAAATCCGAATCAGATAAATAAGGGTGATCATGATCCAGTAGATTACTCTAAACTAAAAATATGAAGACAAAGTTGCTCTGTCTACCGAGAAGTAGAAGCTTAGCTGATGATGATAGTTGCACAAGTATATGTCTTCAATTAATCTTCCATGGATGAGAGGCATGCTCGATGACGACTACAGATTTACGCCAACACTGATATCACTTCCGTACATTGAAACGGTGTCGATACGCCCTCCAAATTGGGAAGATAAATATATCCCTAGGAGTATGGGAAAATTTTAAGCATTTTCGCTTTTTACACCTAAGGCCAATTTTCTAATTCCTTCTATAAAATGATATATAAAGTTTCCTTTCTATGGCCTATGGCCTTATAAAGAACAAACTTAGAGAAACTTGTGAAGAACTCCTTATGGCCTATGGCCTTACAAGAGGAGACTTATGATCCAAGGATGCTTTCTCTAGAACCACCTGTTTACAAATAACCCCTAGGCTCATATTTATACATGATGAGGGGTTATTTTTAGCCATATACATTACAATACGAAATAATAGAACTAGAATATTAATAGTAATATTCCACCATTAATTTCTATGTAACGGTTGGAATAAATATTACATGGTTTTCAAAATAGCATATAACTATTAAACATTGCCACATCACATGATCCGTAAACTTCTACTTTGGAACTCTACGAATCACATAAAATTATTGTTCTACTTTCAACTGTGGAAAATGATAGTTTTCTTGAAACATTAGAGCTTCATGAATGATTATCTAGTGCTCTAGAAAGGAAATTGCAGAGTGGGAAAGAATACAAAAACTTTAAACACCAACAATTTTATCCTGGAAACCTCCAATAGAGGGAACCTTCTCTCCAATTACTCGCTTGCTTTGTTTCTACACTTTGCTCCTATAATTCCATTCCAGCATTGAAGATATTTCTCACTTCTCTCATTAAACTCTTCTTCTCGAATCTTCGAATGCCCATTCTCTTGCTTCCTTCATGCATTTATAGACCTTCCCATGTCCTCCTATACACTGGAGGCTGTGAAAGGGAATGGAAGGGGAAGAGACATGGCTGGACGCTTCAAATTCACGTCCATTCACGTTTCATTCTTATTTTCTATTCGAAAGTGTCAGGACCACCGCCCTGAGCAGACCGACGGTCTCAAGACCACCACCCTAGCTGGGTGGAAGTTTCAGGACCACAGCCCTTGTAGGGCGTTGGTTTTGAAACCGCCACTCTACACAAAGCAGTGGTTCCTTCCAAAACCTCTATTTACCTAATTTTATTCATTTTGCTTGTTTCTCCTTCTTGGTGTTGATGGAATTGATGAAGTGGTGTGTTTTTCTGTATCCCTATGGATCATACCTCCCCTACTTAGAAGGATTTTTGTCCCAAAAAATATTATTGGGGGAGTGGTCAAGGAAACAACTCCCTCTTGTGCTCATTCAAGTACCGATGGGTCTACCTTGGTGTCTTCTCTCGTCCAACCTGTCAAGACTCCTGTGGATCTCTAGTTTGTTGTTCTAGTGCTACATCCTCCTCCGAGTTGCCTTGAGTAAAAACCTCTTTAGAAGGTAACTTTTGTATCTTTCCTTCTTTTTCATGCATAGATGGTATTAGTGGATGTGAGCTCTTGCAACTTACTATCGCGTGCATCTACATGAAGTATGGCCTAAAGGTTTCTTCTCCAACCTGCTCAAGTATGGTGAAGGTCCCATATTGTAGTGGTTTAGTCCTTGCTTGTCTTTGTCTCTTGAGATGGATTAGCCGAATCCTCCCCAAGTATGTTATTGTTATAGTCACCACCATTCCTTGTATCTCCTCTTCTTCTTATTGCCCCACGGTCAAGTCCAATCAATTCGTAGGTAGATACGGTGACTGCATAGCGGAAGTTTGTTTTGCTCCTTAAATGAGTAGTTCTTGTGGTGGTTTCTTCTACAAAAACTGACAAGTGCTATCTAAATTCTCCATCCTTTGGTCAAAAATAATTGTTCTCTCACGTCCATTTTGTTTTTCTTCTAATGAAAGCAAACAAAACTGATGATTTTTCTGAATAATTCTTGGTGTTTGGTTGGCACTTACCATAGCCTTCTTTGATTTTATCTAGTGTGCCCCGATGTTAAAACTGACTCCATCCTTAACCCATCTATACCGGTTCTCCCTTCTTGTGAACACAGCATCCCTGGCATATAAGTAAGGACTTCTGAAGACAACGTCAAATGCATCAAGTAGAATAATATCAACCTCTAATACATCTATGTATTGGGTATTTATCCCAAACTGAAACTTATACTTCCTTGTAACTTGTATTTCTACACCATTTTTCACCCATCCCAGTGGGTATGGATGTGGATGCACATAAGTCTCTAGACCAAGTTGTCCTACAACCGCATCAAAAATCAATTGTGACTAAGAACCAAAATCTACTAAAGCATTTACCTTAGTCTTCTTGATTTGGATTCTGATTTGAAATAGCTTACTCATCTCTTCTTCTTCTATTTCCCTGTACATGTTAGTGGACATGCATCCCAACCTCTCGTCTAAATCCAAATCATCCTCAATCTCCACCTCTCTTTCTGTCTTCATAGTGGCCATGGATTTCTTGGAATCCTTGGTTCGGTGCTTTGGGTGCAATTCCAAATGCAACTTCCAACATGTGGCGTCAGTATGTCAATTTACATCACAATTCTTACAGAAATTCTTAGGATATTTACAAGTATGTAAAGTAGTAGCGGCATGTTTACCTTTGCTACTTGTCTTCCCTTGTTCTTTTTCCTATTGTTCTATTGACTAGTCTCCCTTTGGCTCTATTTCTCTTTGCTTCTTCTCGTCATCAATGTAGTATGTTTGTACATAAGCATCATTGAGATCCTTGGGCTTCATGGAGATTACCTTCCTCTGAAGGTGAGTGTGAAGTCCTCCTAAATATTTGGTCAGAATTTCCTCATCCTCTAAATCCATATTAAGCAACATGGCTTGTCTCCAAAATTCCATAGTGTAGTCTTGCACGCTTTGACCGCTGCCCTGTCTAAAGTACTACCACTTAATCATCATGTAAGTCTTATGGCCAATAGGATAGAAGTTAGCTCTTATCAATTCTTTAAAACCTTTCCAAGTACTAACAATAGGACGTTTTTTATTCTCGCAAGTGGCTAGATGGGTTTCCCACCAAACCAGATAATGACCTTCCATTTTGATACGTGTAAAGGTGACCCTTTGTGACTCAGTGACATTATGCACACTAAAGTAGACTTCCAACTGTTTTAGCCATTTACCCAGTAATTATGCATCTACTTGTCCTTCAAAATTCTTTATTTCCACTTTTGTTTCAACTTTAAAAGGTGTATGTGCATATTTTACCTTCTTGCTTACAATTGGAGTCTCTTCATGCTCTTCCCATTCTTCCTCTTCGTGGCTCTTTCTAATACCAAATTTTTTGGCTATTGCTCAAACCACCGAGTCCATCGAATCTTGCTTAACCGAAGCCATCTTTTGTAGATCTGAAAGCTCTTGTTGTTTTCTATGCAATCTATCCATCATGGTCTCTAGCATCTCGACTCTATGGACCAAGTTCTCTTCCTCCATTTGAGATCGAATTCTCTATTTCCACTTCTTCGTAGAAATATCTGGCTCGCAAGGTAAAATTTATTTCCCTTTGGACCTTGTCACTATCATACAAAATCATAAGAAATATTCTAATACCACAGTCCTGGATATATAATCAGCTCTAATACCAAAATGATCCGTAAACTTTCACTTTGGAAATCTACGAATCACACAACTATGTTGTTCTACTTTTAACTTTGGAAAATGATAGATTTGCTTGAAAAATTAGAGCTTTGTGACTGATTATCTAGTGTTATAGAAAGGAAATTTCAGAGAAGGAAATAATTCAAAACTTCAACACCAAAAATTTTATCCTGGAAACCTCCAATGGAGGAAAACCAGTTGGGAAGGGAAACTTCTCTTTCTTCCCACTTTTATTAGTCTAATATAGACAATTACATATTACAATAAGCATGAAAAGAAGCAACAATGTAAACCTTCTCTCCAATTACTTGCTTTCTTTGTTTCTACACCTTGCTCCTACAATTCCATTCCAGCACTGAAGATCTTGCTCATTTCTCTCATTAAACTCTTCTTCTCGATCTCTCTCGATCTTCGAATACCCATTCTCTTACTTCCTTCATGCATTTATAGACCCTTCTCATGTCCTCTCCCATGCATTGGAGGCTGTGAAAGGGAATAGAAGGTGAAGAGACACGGCTGGGTGCTTCAAATTCATGTCCATTCACGTTCCATTCTTCTTTTCTATTTGAAAGTGTCAAGACTGCCGCCCTGAGAAAACCAGGGGTCTCAAGACCACCGGCCTGGCTGGGCGGTGGTTTCAAGGACCACCATCGTTGTAGGGTAGCAGTTCTGAAACTGCCACTCTACACAAAGCGGTGATTCCTTCCAGAACCTCTGTTTACCTCTAAAGCGTCCAACCATGTTCCATTCTTCTTTTCTATTCGAAAGTGTTAGGACCACCACCCTGAGCAGACCAGAGGTCTCAGGACCACCACCTTGAGCAAACCAGCGATCTCAGGACAGCCACCCTGGTTGGGTGGTGATTTCAGGGACTGTCGCCCTTGTATGGCATTGGTTCTGAAACCGCCGCTCTGCACAGAGCGGCGGTTCCTTCCAGAACCCTTTGTTTACCTCATTTTATTCATTTTTCTTGTTTCTCCTTCTTAGTGCTGATGGAACTGATGAAGTGGTGTGTTTTTCTGGATCATTTTAGGGTTAATTACAAAATTAGAACAAGAGAAACCGTATAAATATAAAGTTATGTGACCATAATGAGGGAACAAGCACTAAGCATCTATTATCACCATTTAGAGTTGCATCCATCAAAGGCACCTAAAGCTACATTTACATCCATCTAGCTCCATCACAAGGCACACAAGGCTGGTTCATCTTTATCACAATTCATAGGAGGGGAGTCTAATTGTTTCCATGCACACATTTACTACATTCTACATCCAGTTATTTGCTCGCTACTTCACAAAGTGCGACTGACACAAGAGCAACCTAGGGCACGATATGCACACACACACACACACAATTAGAACTACATTGGGTCTAAGATGTAATGCAACACTCAGTTAGTAATTCCACCATTGTGGCCACTAAGGAAAACCTGACCCCTTCATATGCATCTTTCTTTTTTTAGGGTGTTGATGCTTTGGCTAGGGTTTTACAAGTGCCTTCTTCATCTCTGATTTACAATGACATTTGACGCAGTTCAATGAAGTTAGTGCAATAGGAAGCAACCATAAGTGAACATCTAGTGACACCTCATATGAGGTTTTTAGGTTATTTCCGCATACCAGGGCACACAGATCTCAAACCAAGGCATACACGGGTGCCCCTATTCCTTTTCAGGTGCCCCAGTCTAGTCAAAGAGCTGATATTTGTACTTTCTCAAGATTCTATGTGGTTCTTTCCTCCTCCTATTCATCTGGTTTTCTCTGCGACACAGTCCCAAACCTTCGTCAAATCAGCTAAGGACTTATAACCCTCTTTTGCATATTAGGGTTTTACATTTCTATTTACTTAGTTGTTTGGGTCATTTCCTTTATTTATTTAGTTGTTATTTATTGTTTTGCATAACGTTAGATTAGGATAGGATATCCCATTTTAGTTTAATCACATCTACATCTAGCAATCTTATCGAATCTTCACCTCATGCTTCTTCTTCTCATATTCCCATGATTAATCACAATGGCAAACTTCAACCTCTCCATGTGCCTCTCACTTCTTCTACAATTCCTTCACATGATATTTTATCACTCATGCACATTGTTGGTCAATTTCAATCTCAAGTTCAATCTCTTACTCTCGAAAGAAAAACATATTATGCTTCTATTGATAATAACTCTCTCCATAGAAATTTGATTCCAAAGAAAATTTACAATTTAGCTTTTCCTAAGGATTTTATCATGCACGTCATTTCATGTCTTAATGGCTCTAGAAATCCTTATTTGCATCTTAAGCATTATCATTTAGCCATGGCTTCTTATTCTAATGATCAATTGTTACTAAAAGATTTTCACCATAGCCTTGTTGATGTTGCTCTTCAATGGTATACACATTTTCCTTTTGGATATATTAGTACATTTTGTGAAATGGAAGATGCTTTTCTTAGACACTTTATATTTAACAATGGTCTCGGAGTTACGCATGATCACTAACCTATCTTACATCAAGGAAAGAAATAACCTATCTTAGATTACATTTTGTGTTTCAATTCTCGCATGCATCAGTTACTATTTCAGCCTATTGATTTAGAAAAGCAATTTATCTTTTATCGCGGTTTGATTCCTACATTAAAATAACAATTACAATATGATACATGTGAATCGTTTATGCTTTAATGTTATAAGGTTATTTATCTAGAATAGGATTTGATTGTTACGCATGTTATAGAACCCTCTTCTTGTTCTTCTACCGCTTCATCATCATCTACTGCTTCTCCTCTTCCATTTGTGAAGCATCATCCACTTTCGCCACCTCGCAAGCATGTTCCATCTCCCACACCACATAAGTGTCTTCCATCTCCCCCACTGTGTCGGTCTCCACCTAAGTCTCCTCTATATCCTACTCAGGAGCCCTTACATTTCTTGCATGTTGCTAAGCCTCATGATGTTTTGCGTGCTTTGTTTGATAAGCATTTAATCTTCTCACATCCTGAAACTAGTCATTTATTATTTGATACATTTGAAGAACAAAGAGGTGATGATCGCCGTAGATATAGTATGTTGTTGATTGATTAATATCTCTTGAGTTGCATTGTGATATGTTTTGGATAAAAAACATTTGTTGAACAATTGTTTGAAAATTATTAAATTTTGAATTGCAATTATTGATTGTTGTTAAAAATAACATGTCGTTATTGATTTTATAGAAATCAATTTATTATTTTGGACATATAATACACTGGGTATTGTTGTCAGTGCTTGTGTAGGTATTCTTCGTAAATGAGAAAGAGCATCATTGGAGAGAGAAGTAATGATGGTGTGATGGGTGTCACGAGACAAAGGTTAAATGTGGAAGTTAGTGCTTGAAACTGGGTCAAACCATAAGTTGGTCGATATAACCTTTTTGTTTATTTCAGTTTGCCTTAGTGTGTCATGATTTTTGATAAGGTCTTTGGAGTATCAGAAGACAATGTTATAATGGTGCGCAGAAGCATGATGTCGCTACACGTAAGATTTAAGTCGACTATCGTAAATACAAAATAGTAACTTGTTCACGAATGTAACATCGAATTTTAGCATGCCGAAAATTCAATATAATACTCCACGTATTTTTAAAAAGAAAGAAATTTCAATATCTCTTAGAATTAGAGAAATTAAATCCACTTTTATATATATAATTTAAACCATTCAATTAAATTATACGAAAATAATGTAATACATAATATTTGTTTAATTCCAACCACTAAGTTAGCATGCTCTCCCTAGACTTAACAGTTGCCTCATGTGTTACATGGCACTCTCACCAGGATCTCACACTTAAATGGAGTGGACTTTGTTTTTTTTTTCCAATAGAAGGGAAGATATAGGTGGAGGAGAAAAGCAATTAATAAGTAAAAAAAAAAAAACTTGAGATAACTAAAAGTTAAAAACTAAATAAAGGCATGAAAAGGAAAAGTAAACGGAGAGTAAAGTGAAGTGAAGACAAAGAAAAATTAAAAGGAGGATAATCATAAAAGGAGAACGGTCAATAAAAAAAGGGAGAAGAATACACGCAGCAACATAGGCACACACAGGTTCTTCTTTTCTTTTCTAAAGATCAAGAGAAGATATTGATAAGGAGAGCACTTATAAAGAACAAATTGGCACACTCAGGTTCTTCATTTCTTAGATGTATATATACTTTGGCCAATTATATATAGATTCAATTAGAATACGAAAGAATTATTACCCAATGGTGAAAAAGAAACATAGCTACGTTGATCAATATTAAAAACTAACGGAGACATGGGAGGAATAATTATCAAACAATGTTATTAATTTCAAACATTCTATTTGGATAAAATGTAAGGTTATATTGTTTTATTTAAAAAAAGAAAATCAATAACAAATTGCATCATCAACGCCTACCTAAGTATAAACATGAGTCACTATGATAAGATGTGAAAATTAATATAAATTGATAATTGGAAAGTAATTAAAATTATCAAATGAACCGTAAGATGTTGTTTCCTTTATCTATGCATGATTAAATGATTATTTATTATAAATGTAAACTGAGTTTGATGAACACTAATCCTATTAAGATATAGAGCGAAATAAAGAAGTATGTTTCTCTTATCATCATAAAATATTTAAATAAATAAAATGATTTCTTATACACTATATAAGATCTAGGTTCAGGAATCCTTATAGAACCAATACAATCGAGCGGTATGGGACATTCAGGAGTGTTGGGTTATTTCAGTATTGGACTTAGTTGCCTAAAATGTCAGCATGGAGGTAGAGGTGCCAAATTGTAGAATTGCCAAGTGAGAAAAGAGTAAGTTTGAGAGTTGTGTATAGTTAGGGGGTGTGATAGTACTTAGGTGATAGATGACCCAATACATACAATCACATGTGACAAATGTTAAGAGGGGACATAGGGTGGGGAGTGGATTGACAGACAAGCTACCCTCTTGAATTGACCCTTTGAAATATTCATGCTCTAGCATTATGGTGGATTTCAGAGACTAGGTGGGTACCTACTAATTTCCGTAGACTTTTAGGGTTATGGTTTTAGGATGTCTATTATTAATTCCCTGTATATATTACCAGTTGATCGGGTAATGGCTTACACATATAACTCTCTATTTCCTCATTGGTCACCACATCTTCTTTCTCGTGAAGGGTAGGACCACTCTTAAGATTTGAGAGGTGTGCGGGGATTTGTATGGCTTGTGGTTGGAGGTAAAGCGCTCCTATGATGCTCTTTCTCTCGCTGCAGTTGGACACAAAATGGTCCTCTACTTCCTATGTCTTGATATTCTAAGGTAAAAATTATACCAATGTATTTTTAATGTGATTCATGTAAATTGTTCAGAAGTGAAATTGTACCTTTTAAATTGTATATTGATGATTACCTTGTTGAAATCGTTAAAATATCTTATATTATGTATGATGGATTCTTTAAGCATTTAGAGCTAAGTATTGAAGACCTTATATCTTACTAATAAGTCGCTAAGTTGTATTCAACCAAAATGTGTACATGTTATGAAGGATAATCCTATTTTATTAGAACTCTAATTATAAAATGTTTTCATGTGGACAAAATTGTGTGATGGAATTGTGTAAAATATTATATTGGTAAAAGAAATGAAAATGATTAAGTGATCTTAATATATCAACTAGGAACATAAACAATGCTAATTCTATGCATAGTGGTATTCATTTGAAATTGTCAACTCAATTGTCTTGAATTATACGAAGTGTTTTATGTCAAAAGATGGGTAAACAATAGATGTATACCAAATTGAAATTTTACATTTGGGGATCAAACATTTAGAACACATGTATCTTGTAGAGACACATTATAACAATAAGTGAAATGTTTTTATGATTAAGTTGAAACGAACTTAGAATACATGTAAGCCTCTTAATGTGAGTGTGTGTTAAGTAGAAATAGGTAAACATAAGTAACATGTTCTTCCTAACTTATGAGAGTTGTAGATTTATCTTAATAGTTGTATATTAAAAAAATAAGACGTGTTTTTATGGTTATTATTAGGAGGGACGTTACAAATCCACTTACCTTCTAATCACCATCATCCCCCTCATCATTTACAGTGCCAACGCGATCATCCTTATTGCAATTTCCATTGCATCAATGGCCATCATGAGAATGATTATTGTACTATTCATGATAAGTTGTAACAATTAGAAGAAAAGGGTGTCATTTCCTTTAGCTCTCGCTCTCGTCAGTGGTCTCTTCCATCCATTCCACATAAGCATGCTTCCACCTCTATTCATTTGTCACCTCCACCTGCTGCTAAGGTTTTCATTTGTCCATCTCCAAAAAGCATCATCCATATGTGAGCTCCACCTAGCGCATCTTTCACCGCATTATCTCATCTTCCTCGCAATGCTAGTACATCTCATTGGCTGCCTAAGCCATAAAAAAATTGTGTTTCCCACCACTACAACTCCCATTATTGTCACCATTTCATATGACATTCAGTTTAGCTCTTACACTCCCACTGTTACCACTTTATGTGCTTCCACTACTACTCGTAGGCCTCTTTTTATTTTATAGGTGATTTCCTTACGATCACCTCATTGCTTGATAGAAAACTCATGTTTTGAGGTTC
This sequence comes from Taxus chinensis, assembly GCA_019776745.2. Classification (NCBI taxonomy): domain Eukaryota; kingdom Viridiplantae; phylum Streptophyta; class Pinopsida; order Cupressales; family Taxaceae; genus Taxus; species Taxus chinensis. Next base: position 653,722,342 of record CM034152.1, read on the forward strand.
TTACACGATTGTTGACGGATCTGTTACAATAAGAAACTCACTCCATCTTTACACTCTATGAAACAATGATATATCTATCTAGCGCACACTATCAAGCCATTTCATGATGAAGCACTCACAGTATATGGTTCATTCTTGACTATTGAGGGGTTTTATAACAATGAACCTCATCTCTCTCTCTCTCTCTACACACACACACACACACACACTAGGGGGCATCACTTTTCTTCCCCCCTTCTTCATTATACTTAAACATGCTTACTCGCTTGAGAGAGGTTGTCATAAGTACGTCATGAAAATTTGTAAGTGCCTTACCAAGCACCCATGTTTGGTGTTTTGGTGTGGACTTACATTTACAAGTTAATTGACCCAAAATCAAATCCCGTTATTGGCATGTTCTATGCCACGCAAATTTGAAACCTCCACTTGAGAGAGGCTATCATAAATATGTCATGAAAATTTGTAAGTGCCTTACCAAACACCCCAGTTTGGTGTTTTAGTGTGGACTTACAATTACAATTTAATTGACCCGAGATCAAATCTCATTATTGGCATGCTCTATGCCACACAAATCTAAAACCTTCGCTTGAGAGAGGTTATCATAAGTATGTCATGAAAATTTGTAAGTGCCTTACCAAGCACCTCGGTTTGGTGTTTTGGTGTGGACTTACATTTACAAGTTAATTGACTCGAGATAAAATATCGTTATTGGCATGTTCTATGCCATGCAAATCTGAAACCTCCACTTGAGAGAGGTTATCATAAATATGCCATGAAAAATTGTAAGTGCCTTACCAAGCACCCTCATTTGGTGTTTTGGTGTGGACTTAAATTTACAAGTTAATTGACCCAAGATACATCATTTACATATCGTACACTTAGCAATGTATCAATATCATATATCATGGTTCATTCACATACTACATTATATGGAGTACATCTATTACTATTTATCACATACTATCCAACTTCATTCCTACAATCAAACCAATTTTCACGCATTACTACATCATCCTCTATTACAAATCAACTTAATAATTTATGCAATGCTAATCACACAACATCATTTGCGCAATTCAAATCAAACATCACAAACCAACATATAAACAACAATCATTGTAATAAAACATCAACACAATACAATAACAACAATCATCCATCTATATTTATCTCGTCAAAAAATCCTAAGTTACAAAACTACAATCGTTGGGGGGCAATCCCCCATCCATCACTCCATATACATCATATCTCATCATCATTATCACTATATACAACTGTGGGATCTCTATAAATATATGCTTCATCAATCAATCTACGTCATTGGTCGTAGCCCCTATATCTCTCCATCTGCCTCTGTAGTAATGCCACCTCGACCAACTACTTCACGAATTGGCCCTATAGCTCCACATATCTCACAAATATGTCATGAGTAATGGCCCCTCCTCCTACGACCTCCCTAGCTCGTTGAATCTCTGCATGAGCCTCATCACGCTCGTTGAATAGTATAATACATGTGGCCACAGCTATGGCCACTAGCTCAAACAAATGGGCATGCTTTCCTGTGATCGCATCCAATCACTCTAGCATGTCACCTCCCAAAATTACATCTAGAGGTACATTCCACGTCAACGTGCGGATCGACAAATCAACGATCAAGGACCAAGAAACATCACCTATAACCATATATCACCACATTAGTTACTACCCACATTCTACAATACACAACAATCAATAAAAAACAACTACTCACGCTCTGCTAGTGTCATTGCTACACCATCTCCATTGGGGGCAGTTTCCTGCCCCTCTACTCCTATAATTGATGGGTCACCCACCACATCCAAGACAACTAGAAATAATAACACCCGTTGATGTGATTCTGACCACTCACTGTAGGCCTAAGTACATTATGCATCATCCACTTGTATTGGCCCTACGGCCGCATCAGACTCATCTGGACCAAGAGGAACTAGTTGTGCTCCTATAGGCCCCGGCCTCGCTCCGGGCCTCCTCGGTGACTTAGTGGCTCCCACCCATACATATGGCTATAGGGGCACATCCTAAGCCATACCAAACTATCTTGACACACGCTATACCTAAAATAACTTAGAAACTCTCGAAAATTTATCCTCTAACCACATGGTGTGTCAAATACACCGTAACTCTACACCATCCTCAAACCAACCTCCATAGTCTCTATATGGCCTCCATATGATGGACCCTGGACCCAACCTATCAATCATTGATCTATAAGTGTTGATATCCAGCCTCCTGCTCCAAGTACCAGCCCATATCGTTGCAAATATCTCAGGCCTAGCCCACTTGGCCTATGATCCACCAAATGGTCTCAATATCGTGATGTTCTCGTAAGCCCATACATGTAATAATGTGGTGGCTCCAAGCACACCACCATGGTCTTCCTACGTGATTCTATATAATTCTTTTTATAAATGGGCCAGCATACACCTCCCCCATGCATATTTGGTCCCATGCTCCTCTATGTATTGACAAATCTCATACATCTTATACAAGATGCCCACCCCACCACCCTCTACTGCCATAGAAGAATCAATCACAACTATGATGAACTTCTGCAACCGTAGAACACCTGATTTCAATATGGCATCCAGACTGATATGGGTCTCTGTTTGTACCGTGTCCTTGTAAAGTATCACCTACCTATTCTCATCTTCCTCTGAACATCCACTACAATTATCACCTGTACCCTCTTGACCACAACTGGTAGTTGCAATATATGATATACATCCTCTAGGGTCACCAAAAACTAGGTAACCAATCATATCCCTAGTAGGCAACCAAAAACTATAAGTTTCTACACACCACCTCTCACACAATGCAGTAATCATAGGCATATTATGGGGTACCTCTCCCAATCTTTCTGTGTGCCACAAGCCGACATGGTCTAGTATATCCCACTCAGCATTTGATAATCCCCAAATTCAATAATTTTCTCAAATGCCAACCTCTATGGGGCTCCCTCGAGTGTATATTTCTCTGCACAACACAAACAACCACAAAATCTTGACATTAGTACCCCATATATATGAAAAAACAATCACTCAAGCTACAAAAAGTCATCAAAACTAAAAAAAATCACATCATACCATCAAACCAATCTCATAGGTCGTCAACGCCCAGGATCAAGGCACAGGTGCCTAGAAGCAAGTCACCAATGCCTAGAATTGGGTGTTGGCATCCCCAAGGTTGTCAATGCCTTGAACGCGCCAAGGTCAGAAACACCCATAAACTTAAAATTTAATTATTTTTAGAAATAAAAAAAATTGAATATATTTCACCAAATTTTTCAAAAACAATCATACTTACTAACTCATTTGTCATATGTGATGCCACGGCCGTCACTACCATCTCGAACCTAGTCAACCTCGCTTCCCTAATTTGCAGCATCCTCGCAAGCTTAGAGCTCAAAATTCTAAATCAATCAAGTTTCAAATGAAGTTAGTATTCACCTTTTTACTATTACTATATATATCAAGATTCAAATTTCCATTTGACTAAGGTTACCGTGTGCGAGTGTTCTTCCCATTAATGCACCACACATGGTTTTTCTCATATCTTGAGCTTTGATGCTATGTTTTCCTCCCTATTTATGTCATTCGGTTCAGAATTCCCCCTACCACCATATTGCACACATTCCACAATGTTATATTCCAATATGGAACATTTTTAACTTGACATACACATAATCTTGTGACATCTACTATATTACATTGTGCTCAATATTACGTTGTTTCACATTCACTTTCGTCTTAGTGCTTGTTATATTCACTCCTCCCCCCTTTCTCCGAAAGGGGGGCATACAATGGGAATCACCCTATGATCCCCCTCAGGATATTATATAATCATTATGTAGACACAAAATTATGCACTTTAGACATGATTTAATCTCAGTCTCATAATATTATTTAGAAGGTTTTTGAGTGAAGAAAGTACTAATTAACCCTCATCTTTTGGCAATCATGTTTTTATTTTATTTCATCATTCCCGACCTCTTACACCCACATGCCCAGTCAGATTTTCATCATTTTTCATTATTTTAGCCTTGACGGGGGCGCCTAGATTAGTACTGGGGCGCCAATGGGCGCCCAAGTCCCACCAGGGGTGCCCCGATCCCTTTTGAAATTTCCTGCCACTTTTGGGCACTTTCTAGCCATTTTAGCTTCTTTATTTTTTTAATGGTCAGCCATTTTGGGGTTGATTACGAAATTAGATCAAGAGAACCCTATAAATATAAAGTTATGAGACCATAATGAGGGGACCAAGAACTAGTCACTACTATCATCCATCTAGATTTGCACCCATTTGGAGATCACTTGCATCCATTAGCTCCATCACAAGGAACAAGGGTAGGTTCATCTGCATCACACAAGCATAGGGGAGGGAGTCTATTCTATTCCATGCACACATTCTATTACATTTTCTACATCTAGTTATTTCTCGCTACTTCACGAAGTGTGACTGGCACAAGAGCACCTAGGGCACATGATTCACACACACACCATAAACTACATTTGGGTCTAAAATGTAGTGTAGCATTCAGTTAGTAAGCCCACTATTGTGGAAGCTGAGGTCAGTCTGACCCATTCATTTACATTCTTCTTTTTTTAGGGTTTTGATACTTCTTATGGTCTTTTCCAGGTCTTCTATCATCTTGGATTATCAGTGACACCTAGCACAGATGCAACGAATCTCATGTGACAAACATTGAGGGTTTCAGACCACCTCTAGACCTATGAAACTCAGTTCTGGATCTTTTACACAGACCAGGGCACCCATTTTGTAGACCAGGGTGCCTATTCTATAGAACATAACCCATAGGTGCCTCTAGTCCCTCTCTAAGTGCTCCAGTCCAAAGAATCATCTCGAATCCATCCTTTTCATGGACCTCTGCACAGTCGTTCCTGCTTCCAAATTATTCTATTTATTCTATGACACAGTCCAATGAGCTCCTCCTAATCAAATAATTCATTTCCATATTTCTCTTGCATATCAGGGTCTCTATTTTTATTAGATTAGTTGTTTGGGTCATTTTCCATAGTTATTTACTTACATTTATTTATTTCATTTGCATGTTGTTCTAGATAGACTAAATACTATTATCCCACATCTTAGTTAATTTTAGTTTATCATTTTGGTGAACCTGACGTCTTTCACGCTTATGGATCCTCATTTTTCCTCTATCATGGGTCAAATTTCTTTATCTGATTTACTTAAGAGATATCCCAATTGTTAGGTTGTTTTGCAGAAATCCCTAAAAACCAAGTATTATGATGATAATACGTCTCCATATGAACTAATTCCTATGATCGCTTGTCTATTTAATGACCCTAGTGATTCTCCATCTAATCAACCCTTATTGGATTCAATTCAAGCTCTACATGCTTTATTTCAAGACAAATTTATGGCTATGGAATCCATGATCACATCTCTCAAATCTGAAATTCAACAACTTAAGGACACTTCTCAAGGATCATGTTTGTTCTCCCTCTCCATCTCCTCTTCAATCTATGTCTACTATGCATGTCATATATTTGAACCTCAGGTCATGTCATTACCTGAGCCTCTCATATTTGAGCGTAATAATAAGCAACATGACATTATACTGCGCTCCTTAGTCTATCAATTGATCACTTTGTCCGCCTACTCATTACTATCCTCCTTATCGGCTAAGAAAGTATCAGGGTCATCCATATTGCAATTATCATCGAATCAATGGACATAATGACAACGATTGTTATGCCTTACAATCATAGAGTCAAACATCTTGAGCGTCAAGGGTTTATCTCATTCACTACTCAATGTCATGTTACACCTCAATGGGCTCCTAAGTTTGCTCCTTCTACATCTAATGAGCATCACCATACCGCTCCTCATGCACATTCTTTAGTTAGTCAAGAGTTGCCTAAACAACCACCTGCAACATCACCAAGTCAACATAAGCAACAACCTCTCCAAATTAGTTCACCACCTCCTCCTACTCCATCCTCTACAACATTACCAAATCAAAACAAGCCATCACTTCTCACAGTTTTTCTCTAAATCACGTCCTCTTACTAAGTCCATCAGTTGTATTACCAAGTCAAGCTAAGAAACCTCCTCTTAAGGATGATCTCACTACTCCTCCATTAAAATTATCTACCACATCACCAAGTCATACGAAGCAATCATCGCCTAAAGTTAAACTTGTAATTCCAACATCTGTTATAGACCCTACATATGTTGATGATTGGGACCTGAATGAAGCTTACTATGATGATGAACCATTAGATGGTCACACTCCTCTATCATCCGCATCCCATCACTTTTGTTAAGGAAACTACTCCTTACATTGATCCACTTAGTGTCTTTTGACTAGAGTTGCCATCGCTTACATACTTGGGTGGCATAACATCCAACTCACCCCCCCATTCTAGCATCCTTACATCATACTACATCACACTCTTAGCATACTTCCAGTATGCACATCTTCGCATCCTCATCACATTACATAGCTCATCACATATTTACTACTATTGCCATTACCCGATGACACACTCTTGTGCTTCGGTTCACACTTGACTATTGAGGGATTACTACACATGAACCCCACACACTGCACTATAGGGCTTACACACCACACTATTCACATATTCATACAACATATTAGTTATCATTATATATTTCATACTAGTATCCACAACTTTGGCATTACATCTTATTCATCTTACACATTACCTACATTAGTAGGCTATCTACGCATATTACATATTATTCTATATCGCTACACTTCATCTTGCATATGCCTTACATCATACGCACATCTTATCACATATTTTACATACTATAATAGTCTTCACCACATATGAGTCTAGCATTACATCATCCTACGTTACTAGTCTACCTACATACATTACATGCCACTCTTTATATTACACTTTACACATTCTACACATCTTGTGTTTCCATTCTACACATCATACATTACACATTCTACTCATCCCATGGTCATTTATCATCTTCATTACATATGCTACATCATCTTCTACGCGTTGCACTCACTACCCTATGATGCACTTTAGTTCCTCGGTCCATACTCGACTGCTAAGGGTTTACAAATCAAATGGACCTTACATTCATCATGTGTTTATCATTCCACCTTTCATCATGCAACATTTCTAGGATAGTGACACAAACTATAGGCTAAATCATCACTTACTCTATTCATCTTGTAGTGGTATATGCTTTAGGCTACATCACCACTCCCTACAATTCATCTTATAGTGACACACAATTACACCTTCACTTATCATCTTGTAGTGATACACACTTTAGGGCTAAATCATCACTCCTACATTTTTTTTTGTGATATACGCTTAGGCTATAAGGTTCATGCACATATCTTTCTATATGTCACATATCATCATCACTACACATACATACTCATCACAGCGTGCTAGACACAACACACACTATTCGACCATTTCCCAATGACGCACTCTCATTTACGGTTCATTCTTGACTACTGAGGGGGAAAACCAAATGAACCTCACTCCATACATTTCCATTCACTTAGGGGGCATGTGGCTCCTACCATCCATATTGCATTCCATTCCATCCATCCACAACATAATGCATATTATGGTTTCTTTTACTCTTGCTTATTTTTTCTTGTTCATGGTCACTTTATTACATATGCTAGTTAGATTACTTGTATGTCATTTATCTATATCATCCACACATGCGTGTTCACATATCTTTTCTAGTTGTGATCATAGATACATGTCTCTTACATGCAACATGGATGCTCTCCTTCTACCCTTCCTACACTGGTTGTTGGGGGCATCCACATTCATCTCTCATGGGTGTTATTGTTTCATTTTGTACTTAGCACTTTACATTACTTGCTTATACAAGCTTTTGACATACTAGTTATCTTTCTAACATGCTAATGGGTGCTTCATGTGTAGCATTTGTTATGCATAGGATATTTTCTTCCATACTTGTTTGTTATATTGTTTGTCTATTGTTTGTTATTGTATGTGGGCCTTTCCCTTTGTTTGGTGTGCACACTTCTTTGTTTATATGTGGCCATGTTGGCCTTGCGTGTCTTACGACATTGTGAGTGATGTCCCATGTTTGTAGCCCACTTTGTGTGGCTTACTTGTCTTCTTATGTGTTTACATTACTTTTGCTTGGTATCTTTTACATTGTTTGTGTAGCTTATACATTATTTTCTACATGCATGCTTTTTCATACTAACACTTGTCTTTGGCTAGCCTCTTGTTTGTGCGTGCCTTGGTTTCTACCAAGTGCATTCCCTTTCCTTGAAGGGAATATTTTCAGTACATGCGGTTGGTCCTCTTTTGGGGCCGCATTCTCCTATCGGCAACGTTGCATGCACCCCCAAAGGGGGGGCATCATTTGGGTTTTTACATACTACACAACGCATTTACACTGGTTCAGTTCAATGCACTTTCCACCCTTGGCATTGTGGGTTACATATAGTGAAGTGGGTTCATACTAGTCTACGAACCCCGTACATAATGGATTTTATAGGACATAATAGTCCTTAACATTTTGGGGAAGTAGTTACAAGCTTGGAGGTTATAGTGGGTGTGCCTCCCTACACTACTTTGGCCAGTGCATCGGATCACCCAAAAAACCAGGACATACAAAGATCTCTTCACACACATTCAGGGAAGCAGTTAAAGGTTGGAGGATACAGTGGAAGATTTCCTCCCTATACTTCTTCATCCTATGGCATTGAGATCACCCAAAAAACCTCGGTAGTAAAGGATATCCTTCTACACTCTCTTTCTCGACATGGATCAGGTGCACATGTTCCATTTACACTTTTTCATTTACGTATTTTACATTTACATACTTTTACATGTGTCTTTTACATTGTGTTTTTACACGTACATACATACATATTTGACTACTTGATCATTTTCTCCTTGCAGGTCTGGCCGTATGAGAAACAAAAAGTTCAAATGGAGGAAACAACAACAATAATGACATCAACAACAACACTTCATGGTACACACACACATACTAACCATGTAGGTACATCACACATATGCGGCAGCTACACACACATGTTTTCGACCCTAGGTTCACTCTCATCACTTTTTTGCACTTTTTCATCTTTAGTTTCCACACTCCATCATCTTTTTGTCATTCACACTTTGTCTAGTCCTTCGGTGTGTTTTCTACTACAATCTTCATGGACATCAGGTACACATCTCTATCTACTTTATGTTACTGATCTTTCCGCTCACCAACATAAAGTGGGGACAAATGTAGTCACAAAATCATGCACTTTAGATATTATTTAATCCACATCCCATACTACTATTTATAAGGTTATTGAGTGAAGAAAGTAATAATTAACCCCCATCTTTTGGCCATCTTGTTTTATTTTATTTTTTCATTCCTGACCTCTTGCACCCACATTCCCAGTCAGCTTCTGTTATCTCACATTATTTTAGCCTTGACTGGTGCACCCAAATTAGTATTGGGGCACCCTGGTCCCACCTCAGGTGCCCCGATCCCTTTTGAACTTTCCCACCACTTTTTGGGAACTTTCTAGCCATTTTAGATTCTTATCTTTTTAGTGGTCGACCATTTCGGGGTTAATTACAAAATTAGGTCAATATAACCCTATACATATAAAGTTATGAGACCATAATGAGGGACCAAGCACTAGTCACTACTATCATCCATCTAGAGTTACATCCATTTGGAGATCATTTGCATCCATTAGCTCCATCATAAGGACAAGGTTGGTTCATCTGCATCACACAAGCATAGGGGAGGGATTATATTCTATTTCATGCACACAATCTACTACATTTTCTACATCTAGTTATTGCTCACTACTTCACAAAGTGTGAATGGCACAAGAGCACCTAGGGCACATGATGCACACACACACACACACACACACACACACACACACACACACACACACACACACACCACACACACACACACACCAGAACTACATTTGGGTTTGAAATGTAGTGCAACGCTCAGTTAGTAAGCCCACTATTGTGGAAACTGAGGTTAGCCTGACCCATTCATTTGCATTCTTCTTTTTTTTAGGGTTTTGATACTTCTTCTGATCTTTTGCAGGTCTTCTATATATCTTGGATTATCAGTGACACCTGGCACATAGGGCAACGAATCTTGATGTGACACACAACGAGGGCTTCACACCACCTACTGGACCTGTGAAACTCAGTTTTGGATTTTTGCATAGACTAGGGCACCCATTCCTATAGACCAAAGCACCTATAGGCACCCCAGTCCTTCTCTAGGCGCTCCAGTCCAGAGAATCAGACTTGGATCCATCCTTTTCGGGACCTCTACACAATCCTTCCTATTTCCATATTATTCTATTTCATTTTGCGACACATTCCAATGAGCTCCTCTAATCATCTAAGTCACTTACATACCTCTCTTGCATATTAGGGTTTCTACTTCCATTAGATTGGTTTCTTGGGTCATTTTCTATGCTTATTTATTACATTCATCTACCTGCATTTACATGGCATTCTAGATCAGATTAACTATACCATATTATCCCCAATTTTAGTTAATCACATTCCATACTCCTAATACATTATTATTGAAAACTTCCCTCTGGACATTGCTCAAGCGAAGGAACAAATCAAATCAATCTATTCAAATACTTTCTATCTATTCCCCCTAATGATCTAATCTGGGAACAAAAGTGCAAAAATATCTCCATGAGTAGTCTATCACATACATTCAATTTCAAGGAAATCATTCAATATTTGAATCAAATCAATCGATCGGTACAACATAACATACTAACTCTCCCAGATGACCTAACTTCGGAGATACATTACATTGCTTTATTATCTTTCCCAGATGACCTAGCATGGAAAATCACTTTACATTTTCTATCGCTTTTAGATGACCTAACATGGAAGCCATCTAGCATCATACAAATTGCAACACCCATGGAGTGGCAGAAATGACATGTCATTTCCTTTCCTATACTACTCTTACTTGGGTTATTCAACATGGATCGAAATGGAACTAAATTTGGTCTTTATATGTCTACAGTGGTTGGAAATTTTGAGGATGTAGTCATAGTTGGAGGGTAAAACTAGACCTCTCTCCCTAACACTCTTCCTCTAGCGGAAGGATGCCCGAATCCTCCCTTGATCAAAATTTTACAAAATCAAGTTGGGAATTGATCATTCCCTATCCCTTTGAATCTCCACTGGCAATGATTTAAAAATATCCAAATTTCCCAAATCAAATCATCAACCTCTTTAAGTGTTCCTCACAATGGTTCGTTGTTTATATTTATGCCACATGGATTGACATGTTGATTCATAGTTCGCCACGCTATATGTTCTTATATTTTGTGCGTACTTCCTTTACACTAATTGAATTTCATTCAAATAGCATAAAGGGGGAGAAAATGTAGACAACTAAATCACACACATATTGTTATTTTACTATACCACCAAGTATGTTGTTATATGTAAGGATTTGTAGTAAAAACGTATTCACTGGTGACACACTATCTAAGTCCATTTATTTTCTTTAACTGCTTTTATTGTCTTTATCTCTCACATATGTCACTTACACACACAGTTTTTGTCATGTCATAGGGATCCATGTATGTCAATATTTTTCATATTTTTCGTCGTTTATCTCTGGACACCAATGCTCAGTCTAGACACTAGCACCCAAGCATTCCTGTCCACCCTGAGTGCTCCTGTCCTCTTTGTTCTTGCTTACATTTTTTACATTTTGGTCGGCCTTTTTATTTTTTTACACATATCCCGAGGTCCTAGTCGGTATGTCATGTCACTAGTATCTAAATTCAAGCAAAATATCCCTATATATACACAACATACATACCTTTATATGGGTGGGAAATTCTAAGTGAAATGATTATCTACATACTATCAAGGGATTGCATTTTTGGGTTGATTACTCTGCATACGTTGCATAGGAAGGGGAAGTGTTGAATTCCATCCCACACATTTGCATTTTATTTAGCTTTATCCTTCTATCTTGGTGTCATTGACACGAGGGAAACCTAGGAGCACTATTGCACACACAAACACATATAACTACATGGAGTTTGAGATGTAGTGTGGCACTCGATCATAAGCTCATCCTTCGGATGACCGCCAAGGTTAGTCTAACTTCACATATTGCATTTTTTATTCTAATTTGATGTGTTCTAGAGCTTGTGTAGGTAGATAGGGTTTTTTTTGCAGATTAAAATACCCTAGTGATCCAAGTGTGATATATAGGTGATTAACAACAAACAAGCGCCAAAACCTAGCGACAAAGGAAAAATCAGGTTCCAAGCTTTTGTACAGTCTCCAACACCCAGGAGAGGTATCTAGTGCCCTAGGTGTCCTTGCCCCTTCCCAGGCACCCGCGTTCTGGTCTGTTCGTAGCTCCCCAAATTTACATTGAGCATTTCCGACATCCTTCCTAGCCTATCCATTTCTTGCTCCAATTCCATATGTGCTTCGGATAAACAAAAATTAGATAAGTGCCTTATTCTCTCTCATTTGCTTACCAGGTTGCATCTTTAGATTGTTTAGCATTTATATTTTTTTGTATATTGTTGTAGTGACTCTAAAATTAGATTTAATATTCAAATTTTATTAAATCACATATGCTCCTATAAGATGTTTTAAAAGATCTAAAGGCAGGTTTAGAGTCAGTTATGAAGGTATGTATTTTTCAGTTTTTGTTAGATAATCATTGGAGGCAATAAAGGTATGAAAGGACCCAGCCAACAGTTAGACAGTGAGAAGAATGTTAGTTAAGTGTTTGTTGACAAAGTTGGTGTCATAATTATGGCTTGAAGCAACTTTTTGAAGTGTTGATAAGCTATGAAGATCTCTATTAAGGTTCGTATTGCTTGAGGGGTTACTAATACATGGAGGATCAAGAGGTAAGTATGGATGTCAAAGAAGTTTGTTAAGAATTGTGAGCTAAGGTTGTCTAGTTATATCAGGAAGACTTGAGGTGAGATACCTTGTTGTAGACCTGGTACAACTATGAAAAATTGAATGAACAAGTCAAAAAAGCATGAGAGGGATTGACGGTAGATCGTCTTGTAGAAGAATGTTGTGTATATGTTTGTAGGCCTAAATCAGGGTTGATTTGACCCAATAGTCATGTTGCAAGCAGAAGAGGGCTTTAAGAGAATTCCATGAAGGTTATGAAGACTTGAAGGATAGTTTGACACTTTCAAGACGATGCATCATAATGTATGAGTCATGTTGAGATGGTTTTAACATGTGCTTTAAAGTCTTAATATGTGAGAAACCTTTTTAGAATTTATATTTCAATGTTAAAGACTCAAAATAATTACTAAATTGATGTGGGCTATGGTTAGACGAGGCAACTTGGAAAATGACGTGTCTGGTTTGGGAAATGAGTTTGAATTATTATAGGATTTGTTCAAACATTAGGAGTATATCCTATCCAAAATCATATAACGTGTAAGCTTTAACTTTGGCTAATAGTATTTTTAAGATGGAATGTTCATGTTAGTTGTTCTTATTGTGTGTTTTCTTTATAGGCCAATTTAAAGGGAAATTGTCTGCATTGTCCTTGGGGGCATAAATCATGGTGAAATCCTTACATAAATTTCATGTGTTTGTAAGGACAACTATCATTCAAAGTGTTTCAAACTCTTTTTTGGTATTGTAGACCTTATATTTTAGAAATTTACCCTTTTGATATTGCTTTTTGTAATTGTGCTTCTTGGATAAAATAAACACCCACGTCCTATATTTTCACATCTCTTTCCTAACATGTTTACTCCTACACATTTATGTGTTGATAAATGTTGAATATAAGTCCCTAAAATAAATGCTTAAGCTCTTACTATCATTGTGCAACTTTCATATTTGATTTACCTTCTCCCTATCCAAAATTGTCCAGTCCAATCAGGTTGTATAATCTAGTCCTGGCCGACATGTATGGTCCTAAACCGATACATTTTCCAACTCTTATTTTGATGCAATATCATTTTTGGTCTTTTTATCCTCTTAGGTCAGCCTTATTATAATAATCCACCTTCAGAAATCTTTAAGACATTTTGAACTCGCCTCATTTCATAACATGGCACTCTCATGAGCTCTCATTACAAATACTAACACAAGGCTCCCTAAATATTCCCAAAGATGATGCACATTACTACGGAAGCCTCTACTACAGTTCTAAAGAACTCAACTAGGTCAAGGATTGTAGCTTTCCTAGCATCCATGCACACCAACTTCCTATTTCCAAGTCTTATCAAGAGCATGATATTATCAAACATGATCAAAGGGGTTCAAGTTTCCAACTAGACGCATCAACATGCTAGGTTCCGAACTATGTGTTGTAAAGGGTTTGACATATTGGAAAAGATCAATAATGCTCCTGCTAAGATATCTCTCTTAGAGTTGCTTCAAAACGCACTTGTCTACAAAGATCTCTTACAAGGTGCATTGCATTCTTTTACATTGTCCAATGATACCCAACCAACTTCATTTTCTTCTCTTATGGAAATATTCAAGGCCTTACATAAGGCTATCACCTTTAATGCAATATATATCCCCACTACACTTATTATGGAATTATGTTCTCCTCTTCTTATCATGGCACGTATTCAAAGAATTTTCATCAAGCGAGTCTTGATTGATAATGGTTCTGGATTAAGCATGTGTCCTCATTCGTTACTAACTAAAATGGGTATTTCTATTAATACTATTCAATGTTAGTAATTAGTATTTACATTAGTAATTAATATTTTATTAGTATGGTTACAATTTATTTTTAACGTATTGTTTAGCATGTTATTGTTGTGAATAACAATAATAATATGTGGGTAGTATTATTTAGTTAGTCGGTTGAGAGATTATAGGATCGGGGAAGGATATATGTCTCCTATATATTTGTAATGGTTGCGGTTGAGGAATATATGAGGAAATCAATATTGTTTTGCTCTGTTAAAATATGTGTACAACTTGTCTAATACCTATCATTCACACTATTATTTTCACCATGTGGGGATTTGATTGTCGAGTCAATATTGCTAATATAACTAAAATGCCAAGTCCTTATCACCCAGTCCACTTTAGGCACTATCACCTTAGATCTCCTAGTTGGTCCCAAGTTTGTACCTAACACTTTTCAAATCATGGACATCGATCTTATTACAACCTCCTCTTAGGTTTCCCATGGATCCATGTTATAAAGGTTAGTACCTTCTACTCTTCATCAATATGTCAAAAATCATAGACAATGGACATGAGCATATTGTCTTAGAAGATCCCCGTCCTTTTAAATATTGTAAAGTTGATATATCAATCTGCATTAGCCTATTATTGATTATCCTTTTCAACCCATCCCTATGAACGAGTTATATACATTTTTGGTGAAACAAGCAGATGTTCTAGTTTTGGTTTAACTACACCACCTCTAGTGGAGCCAACAATTGATACACTTTCTCTGGTGCCTTCTTCATTCACTACAACAGTTCCACACATCACTGGACTAATCTTTTAGGCTAGTCTATTCCACAACAAATTGGCTTCTAATATTGATGATGATCCTCTTTGTCTCACTGACGATCACTTATATATACTCAATTTCAATCATATCAATGAAGATGATTCCATGTTTCATTTTTATATTTACTTCCATTAGCCACAAACATTATCATCTTAAAGCTCTATTTTTTAACATTAGTAATCCTAATTTTGATAATCCTGACACTTCTAGACCATTTTTTCGATCCATTCCATCATTTCATCAATACTCTTTATCCTATACTAGTTGTTAGTTCAATTACCATCCCTACTAGTTTCGGTACACTACAGGAACTACTCTCTATTCTCTTAGATGTTATATCTTTAACTTCTCTCTCGTAAGTTGTAGAAACACTCATGTTTGCCTTTTTGTGACTATTGTGACATCTTGAGACATGAGTCTAATCCCTGCAAAGCTCTTACTGCTAGCATTACTACGTTCAATATTGAATAAATCATCACAGTTTCTATATTACCATAAGCTTCCCACAAGTCTCATATTCACATTCATTAGACACTACTCCACAAAAAAGACCATGGCATGACTCAAGTCCCTAGCAATGAAAATATTTGGTTAGAAGCATATGTATCACCACTCTTGGGGATCCTCTCCCTATAGATCTTATCGATTTTGACCTTGACATGGATGATACTACTAAGCTCTTTTTTGCTTCACTTTGTACATAGTTATACTCATAATATAAAAACATTCACATATTTGCAAAAATGCAAAACTATGACTTAAGCTTGCATTTTTAGCATTTTACATTGCATATGTTGTTAGTCACTATGGTTTAATAAATAGCATATATTTTCTACTCTTTTACACACATATGTTCACGAGGTATATTGAGCTTTATGTAGAACACACAAATCATTACATGCTAATAGGATGTACCTTGTTTCTTTACATTCTTCTCTTAGGGGCCTCTCACCACACTTACCAGGGGTTATTATTTCATTATAGTTTCTTTCTAATTTCTCATTAAGCTTGATTGCATATATCATGTACATGTTATTTTTCAAACTAATGTGACTAACATATGTCTTGGGTAGCACTGACATATCTTTCTTTATGCGATCTCTTATTTCCTCTTGATCTTATAACCATTGGACACTATTACTTTTCATACATGCTTTCCAGTTACTTGTTTTATTACTTTCTTACTTCATTTTATGCGACTTAAGTTCCTTATTTTTCTTATGACACCATGCGGGTCTCATGTTTATGGTTCCATGCCTTCTTGTGTGACATTTATTCTGTTGTGCATATTTTGTGAGAACATATTTCTCATTAAGACAATCATTTTAACTGCTAACATCAAAAAAATTCAAAAAAAAAAATTATTCTCATACAAAACTAGTGAAAGTTGCGTTTGTTTCACAAAAAATCACTTTTTAATTTATTTTTGTTTACACCATATTTTGTGAGGACGGATTTCTCATCGAGATGCTCATTTTAACTATTTTTGTCAAAAAAAAAAATTGACAAATTGCATATCTTGTTAGCCAACAACATATACTGTAGCTGACAATTGCTACCAGCCGACACCATTAATAAAATAATTCACCAAACTGTTTGAAACCCATTTCCTTCAAATTTGTCATCGTTTTGACAATCATTGTCACAAATTCACAACATTTAAAAGTTTTTTTTAGAGGGTGTCTTAAAATTTACCCTCCTGCTAGCATACTCCCAGACCATGTTAGAATAGAAGCTTTGAAACATAGTGTAAAACATACGCCAAAGCATAATGGAGAAGGGGCGTGAAGTGTTGGACAAAGTAACTCCAAGAGATGTGGCCTTATGGAATGTCGTTATTGCATGATATGCAAAAAAAAGGCTTTTGCGAGGATGCTAGCAAAATATTTTATGTACGTAATGATCTAACACATACCCTCACCAAACAATTTTAATGTATGAGGAATGGAAATTATCAATGGCATAGTGCTATTATAGCATTATTCCCATATATGATAATTATGTCTCTTAATTGACATTCTAGGTCTTGTTGATTACTTTGAGAAATCTATAAACTACAATCAAAATACAAATTAAACCTGCAGTGGTTGTGTCAATGTGTTTGCTTGGTGTACGAGAGAGTGGCTTACGATCAATCTAATGTTTGAAGATGGTGTAGAGTTCACCTTTTGATTGTTCTTTAGAGAAAACTTTCCAAGTAACATTGATACAAATATTTCATAAATTGTCATATCAAAATGAAATTACAAACTTTAATTTAACAACCCTTCCGGTGTAATAACTTTACATAACGATAGAAGCGAACAGGAATTAAAATGCATGTGTTTATTTTTTGGCATTTTAAATACCAAAGAAAAAAAGAAAATTGCCAGGTCCATGACATTCTTTGAATTTGTGTGTACCTGGCACATCTGTGCAGATGACTCAAGGGAGATGATGGGTGAATAAGTGTTCCGGAAAAGTGAGAATACTGGCAAGTGGATTATTAGAGGATTATGAATATGTTTCTTCTATTTAACAAACTTTCTTAGGATGGAATGGTCCTAAAGTCGAACTATCTGGTGGACCACTATAGGGGTAAAGTTAAATTCCACCGTTGGACTTAAAACACTATCATATTTCCCAGTACACAAACTTTCCACCACTCCCACATATTCCAAACTTGCATCTAGTGGTAATAGTTCATTATATAATATCTGCACAATATATATTCTGGGTAATTCCATGAAACCCTATGCATCATCTTTGTCAAAGGGGAGATATCAAAATAAAATTCTAGCTTTGGCTCAATCATAAATGAAGACAAAGTAGTAGTTCTTCAAGAGGTAACTGAAAAGCTTTGCATATTGCATATTATTTGGTACGACTCGCCCATGGTTAAAGTAAATGCATTTGTGAAGTACAAGATTTTAACTGATTGAACTTTAAAGCACTGCAAAACTTGCTGCATTTTTTATTATGCACTGGCAATGAAGTCCTGTTAACTACGTAAATGTGAACACTGCGAACCTGCTATCTCATTTTGATTGGGGTTATTCTTCGGTGAAAAGGGAATAATGCCATGTCTCTGAGTGGGGGATAAGTTAAAATTATAGGTATCATCACTTATCCAGTATCGAACATCTAGGAAAAACTCATTTTAGCATTCAGTTGTATGGGGCAATTGTCATGTCTTTGAAAATGGTGAGGCGGATGAAATTATAGATATAATCACTAATCTGACTTCTAACATCAAGACAAGCTCATTTTGGCATTCTTAACTCAAAATGTTTTAAGTTTGACAAGACAAATTGTTTAGTCCAAATTCTACGAGCATCATATTTCCCTGCTTTTCATATCAGCAACTACCCATTTGAAATTTGAGAATTGAACCTCTCCGAATCACTACATTATTTAAGAGGATGAGTTATTGCCCAATCCACTGGATTCCAAAAACACAAATAGGCCATTTGGAATGGTGGCTTGCCAAACGAAGGCACATGATTCATTAAATTTGAAGTGATTATTTAAGATAACCATTAGCAAAAGTGAAATGTATTGACAACACCATGGATGCACACAATTCATCCATTCACAATGACCACAGAAAATAGAGAAACTATCCATGAACAACATACATAAACTGCTTGCTTACACCATATTTACCAGGTTTTAGCCAAAGTTAACTATGTATCGACAAACCCATGGATGCAAAAAAATCATCCATCAACAATGACCACACAAAATAGAGAAACTATCCACGAACAACATACATAAACTGCTTGCTTACACCCTATATACAAGGTTTTAATGGTTTTTGCAACATTTTGAAAAAATTATTACGCATAGCATCCATTAGCATGCTTGATGACTGCACGAATTGAAAGATTGGTAGGCCTCAGTATAATCCAAATCAACCCATATTTTGAATTATGCCCTAAACAGTGGGAGTGACTCCATTCAACAAAAGTGCTGATGGATTTAACATAAATGTTTTAACTTATTTACCCAATCCACTTGTAATGTTTAATAGTGACAATCTGTGACCCCTAAATGAAGGAATCTAGATACCTATTAGAATGGCAACGGTTGTATTCTAGCAGGCTTCCATATGTTCGATCTGCTACTCCAATAAAAAGTGACTGTGTGTCTGGACTAAATGATATGCCAGATATCTCGCCAAAGAGGTCAATCTCTTGACACCGATCGTAGTTGTGTTTGACATCAAAAACATGGACAAAATCTGCTGGCTCGGCCATTGCCAGAAAACTGCCATCTGATGTGAACCTCAATGACCGCACAGCACCAATGTTTCCCTTCAAGACTGTCAAAGACGAGCTTAGATTTCTAACATCCCAGATTCTGCTAGTCATATCCTGATTTCCTGTCGCAAAATATCTACCATCTGGATGCCATGTAGATGCAAAGGAATAGTCCACATGCCCTCTTAGATTAGCAACAACCTGAAAGAAAAGTGCAAGATCATGATCAACTTGTCATGTTTATGGATCAACAGAAAATGCATAAAGGATGCAAAATAAGCTCAAACTTCACAATCTGACAGATGGCCGTAATTGGTCAGTTTCAAGGGCAACCACCCTCTGTACAAGGGTTTTGCTAGTGTGTGGATGGTTATGAAACTGGAACAGCTAGTTCAGCTGCATTTGCACCCAACAAACAATTATATTGCTCATAATTGTCTTTTTCCATTACCGTGGCCATAATGGAGAGGACTTACAACCATATAGAATATTATTTCTTTACCCTTTCTCAAGTGTTCTGTTTCCAATGATATCAGGATAGAAGACGAAATCAGAGTGTAAACAAAGGCAATATAATGTGATAGAAACTTATCAGTACCTGCCCTGTCTGGTGATTCACAAGTAATCCATCAGCATGATCTCCAACCACCACCACAAGTGTTTTATCTGGACTAATAGAAGTATGCTGTGAAGAATGCAAAAGAAAAACATACAGATCTCATCCCTCCAGAAAGTACTTTAATGAATTTATGCATGTTTATACCAATGTTTAATACTGATTTTTGGTAATTGTTTCAGAAAGAGACATTACTTACATTTACAGCCCATGCAAACGGATTATGCCGCAGCACAGAGAATGTCTCCACATCAAATACACGGACAACGGAGTCATTATTTGAGGTCATTAACTGTGTTGCACCACTGCCAATATTGTTAAATGTATTCATTAAAACACATCAAATGCGTCACATCACCAAGAAAATATTACAAGGGTTACCAAAATGATAAACACAGGTTACCTTCGTTAAACATGCTTTACCTTGGACTGTCATAGATGTCAATGGCATTAGTAATAGCATTCTCATCATAAGTAATCTTTGCACAGTATGAAACACCATGGCGATCCAAATTCTGTAGGCAGTATAATCGTAAAAATAAGATTGACAGTTTTTTATTTTGAATTTTCAACCAAATGAGTTGAATCTTTTCGGATCCATCAGAATAGGAATTTTGAAAAGAGTCGCATGCAAACACCTGGTGTTAATGCCTAAGTGCAGCAGTTAGCAAATCAATACTGAAAATTTAGATCTATTTTAAATGTCATAAACAAAATACTCCTAAAAGCGCAGCCATCCAAAGCACTATGCATAATGCATGAAGAATAAATGCATAATAAAGCAGCCAGGAACACAGGCAATAGGAAATGGTAAATCAATCCAAACACGATCCCATTAGATAGAAACTAGTGAGTCAACAAAAATGTAGTAGTATCCTAACAACATAATTATAAAGGAAATACCTTCGCAACCAGCTCTCCTTGAAATCCACCTGCAACCAGAAGATTTTTCTTGACGCACATTGTACTAATCTGTATTTTTCCTAGACCTTGCTGTATAGTACGGGGAATCTTTTGTACCTGTACTAACAACAGAGCCACAGCAACATTTTTCCAAGATTAAAACTCATTAAACAGGGATAGAAAGACATTTTAAAAGCCAGAGACCATTCTCTAAAGTCTGATGCACGAAAGAAAAATTAAAAAATAAACCTCATCTTCTTCCAATGGCTCTGCCGCATTGAGAACTGTTGTGCTTCTTCGGCTCAATGAGCATCTATGCATGACATTGAAACCACATATTACGTAGACATCGTGCTTTGATGTAGCCCAAACAAGATTTCTTAACTGCAAAAAACATTAGAACAATTATGTTAAACTTAAAAATACAGAGACAAATAACATTGCATGAACTTAACTGCCACAATGCATCATCCAATATACCCATGAAATACACCTCAAATAATCTACTTCTACAGATGGGCAAACAACTAGTCTCTAATAATATCATTTCTTCAAGGACGTTCATTGCAAAGCCTTCGTCTGGAGGCAATTCTTCAATTATGCATCTTGAAACCATCATGATTAACAAGTTAATTGTATAAAAGTTGCTTTAGAATTTAACCTTGTTAGATCCATTTTAACCAGTATCGGTTCACCTATATGAGAATGTTCATAAATTATACAGTTGAAATCTTTTGTTTTCTTCCTCATCCCCCTACAAAAATGCAGTGGGTATTCAGCTATTCTAACTTTATGATTTAGGAGTGGCTACTATGTGGTCTTAACATTGAGAGCTTCTTATGAGGCCTTTTTAACATTTATGCAAGCAGTAATACTTTATTTTTGTGCCACATCATTAATACATTGTCTTATTTTTCCAAGGGTTTACTAGTTTCAAGTCAACTTGGAACACTGTCGTATGTTTCTATATAATGATATGAAAAGCATAAAGATGCTTATCCCTCCAAAACCAACTTACCTGATACCCAACAGCACAATTTAGATATATTTCCTGCTGCTTGTTTGCCTAGATCATATTATTGTCCTCTAAACATATATTTGTGGCGGCCTCAAAACTTATAACCCAATACAAAAACTAGAAGTGTCAAATCTTCTAATCCATTTACTTTCTTATCAGACAGAAAATAACATGGAGCTTATTACAAAACAGTCTTCAGAAAAATATCAACCAAGATCCAAAATTCTGCCATCCTAAGATATGCTTGATGGTACATAACACATGGAAGTTCACAAAAACAAAAAGGCTGTGAAAATGGAGCCAAGCTACAAAAAAAAGTGTTTAAAGGACCATAAGTGATGATTATAAAAGTCTGAATAGAGATACTTGCATCTATAACCAAATCCAGCAGAAAAACCATCCAATGAATATCAGACTCAACCAATGAAGTTGAACATGTAATAGGACCAAATGGGCATACAACAAGACTGAGGACAAACGTGTAATAAGACCAAATAGGCATACACCACTTAGACCAAGGGCGAACTGGGAACATAGGAAACATATAAGAAATTGAATATTTTCAAGCTTGAAATAGTGAAACCTCAGCAGGATTAATAACCTGAGAGCAGTTGTTGAGTCGATAGAGGGAAGCAGCAGCTCATAAATTCGATCTAAGAAGCTGAAAGAGGGTAAAGTATCTCATTCCACTGATTGAAATGCCCATATATTTAGCTCAAGCCAACAAAATACAGAATGATCTAGAATAGCCAACTGAGCACTAAAGACTGAAAACTGTAGCCACTAGAGGATAATATCCACCAGGTTAAAAACATTGACAAAGTGCACCAAATAGAGAAACTGTTTTCATATAGATCTGGCATAGGGCTAAAGACTTCAAGCTTTTCCCATCCATAATGTTGAGAATGTTTCTGAAAAAATTGCAACAATTGATTTAAAATTTGACGTTTCGGACCATGCTATGTGGTTCATCATCAGGATGAATGAATGATAAGATTATATACAAGTGCTCCTTACCTAAACAACTAAAATATTATAACATGAGGAAAAGAAAAGGATAAATTGCCCAATAATTAATTCACATCCCCAATATTAAATAATTTTTGTTTTCGCATTAATTATTGATCAATTATGAACTCATAAGTAAACAAATAATGGGCTGCCATGAGTCACCGAGTTCTAAGCCACCGTCCCTATTGAGATTATTATGGTATTTTTCAATCTCAATCGCCTCTCTCACCCTCCTTTTCAATGTTTTCATAAAGTGCTCCTCCTTTGCTAGTATTTTTACTTTGCCTAAACAAATATCTTGTGGGCATGCTCGACAAGTGTTGAACTCCTAATACGATCCCTGTTTATGTTTGATCCATGTTCTTTAAATCTTTTCTAAAAGGATCTCTCAATCTTTCCAATGTAGGGCAAATCACATATACACTCAATGCGATAGACGCCATAGTATAGTTTGGAATCAATCAAGTCTTTCAGGGACCTCATCGTGCTACCAATTTTATTGTGGCAAAAATATTGCTTTCACCTTATGTTTTCATAGGATTATTTCAATTTTGAAAGATATGCCATCACTGATTGGGAGAAAAGCCTTTAGGTGGCTCCTTAGTCTCAATTCGCGGAATCTGTGAAGCAATCATTTATTCCACATTGTTGAAGACCCTAAAAACCTATTTCATTCCATAGACATTCATTTTGAAGACTTTCATTAAATGATACTCCTCTTCATCAATCTATTCAGCATCTGATATCTTGAAGCTTTGTTGGTGAGGGCATCTTAGACACCAATCTTTTGAGATGGGTGATCACAAGGTGTGATGCGACATGGAAATGAAAATCAGTGAGTGGATGTCCTATAAACCTATTGAGACAAAAGCCCGTCCCTCTTTCTTGATATAACGACATCTAGGAAAGGAAGAGAGCCCTTGTCTTCTAGCTCTTTGTTGAATTGTATGCTGGGGAAAATGATATTGAGATGTGAATGAAATTCTTCAAGGCTGTCAGCTCCATGTAGCTGGCCTACATTTGTGTCGTTTACAAATCTCTTCCACCATTTGGGTTGTAGCCAAAATGAAAGCAATGCTTTTTCTTTGAACTGCTCCATGAATATATTGGCAACAACTGGCAATAAGGGAGCTCCATTGCAATTCCTGTGTGCTCAAACATCCTTCTTTGAAATGAAAAAGTGGATCTGAGGCACACATCAGAAAACCTAGTTGTTTCCTTACCTGTAATATTTCTAATAAGATTGGTAGTCTCCAGCAAAGGATTTTTTGTAAATAAATAGCCAACATTAAAAGCTTACTAAAATATCATGAAACACGCTGATCAAATGATCAGATATTCAATTTTACAGAAGCAAACTTGTAATAAATTGTTCTGCACAGCCTCTAGATCAGCTTGCTGTCAACAGTATCATGAAATCTCCCAACAGAAACAGCAGATATGATCAGACAAGATTGCACATTAGCACTGATGCGAGCAAAGCATTCTAAATTGAGCATAACAGAAGAAGAATTAACAGCTCTCAAGCTTGTAAAGGAAAATCCAGATCTATTAGTCACATAATTTATAATGAAAGCTGATAAGAGCAATGCTGTGGTGGTCGTGGATAGAGCAAATTTTTGTCATATGAATGGGGGAACATAATCTTTGGGCTTAGTTTTGGAAGTGTACAATAGACACTAAGGCCATTGTTTTCAATTGAAGCAAAGATCATAAAGGTACAAGAGTCATCATGGGCTGCTCTCTCAGTAAAGATAATGAATACCTTCATTCGTAATCCAATGCAAAAAGGGGTTTTTACGTAAATCTAGTGGAAAACCAATTGATGCACAAAATCGGAGCCCCTCTCAGACCAATTGTGGATACGTGCTGTCTGGGTTTTAATGTCATCCACTCCTAGTTCTGTACATGGTACATGACACTGGTCAACATTTTTGTAATACTTACATGCATGGTCCAAATCAATTAGAGGTAGAAGCTCAAGAACCGCACACCCATGACTAAAAATGCTTACCTAAGATAGATCGCATAGTTCCCTTTTATTAGATAGTTACTATGATTCTAAAGCCTTCTTTGATTAGCGAGGGTATGATATACACTCAGACCTTTAAAGTTACAAAAGACAACATGCATAATGCTGTGGATCACTCAAAACAAAGGACTACCCATTTACCCACAAGAGTAACACACTGCATGGTCTTTAGACACTGAGATCTTCAGAGTCTGTACTACTATAAATATCAGCTTAATTCACAATTTGATTTGCCATTAGGATCGCCATGCAAAGCTCTTCATTTCTTTATCAACTCCCTGTATCGACTTGGTCCTCCCATGTTGCCATTTTGAGTAGGTTTCATACAACTCCTGAAAATCGTTATAGCTCACAATTCTCTGAAAGAGACTCCCATAATCTGCATGGAACTTAGGGAAGCATTCTATAGGTATAGGTCTCAGAGCTCTGTTAGCGGATAGGTCATGATATGCGATATATATATATATAGTATGGATATATAAGCTTTAAAGCAAAATAAATTCTAGAATGTTCTAGCGGATCAAAATTGACTCAGGTCCCATGTGACTCAGTTGCCACGGATAATCCTATCCTTGATGGTACTTCGATGCTTCCAAGTCTGAAAGCTCCCTCCACAATAAATATCAAATTTTGAAATGGTCCTTCAGCACATAATATTTTGTGTGCACTTCTTCTATTTGCAGCTAAAGCTGCTCCTTGTCTCTACGCTGATGTTGTTTTTGAGCTTCCTTTCCACCTTCCTCCTTGTGTGCCACATTTGTGCAGCTCCACACTTAACCAAAATTCGTACAGCCTCTGCTTTGAATATTAGCAAACCTAAGGGTCAGATACCTCATTCGCCCACTTCTATTACATGGAACTGTATGTAAGCCTTGAAGCTTCAACCTCTGTGAGGGTAACATCTTTCCATTCATCTTCACTACAAAGTCTTTTACAATTTAAGCTATTGCTCTATAAGATACAAGATTGTTGATGAGCCTGGTATTTTAGATATGGGTCTGGATAGCGAGTATCCATTATTTATCGATAATTCCTTTGCTCTCCGCTCCCCACTGCTTTATCTACAGACTATTTCCCTTGAGAAAACAGCTGAGGTTTACTTGATTCCATCACATGTGGAATTTCAACTTCTCTTCATTACAAGCCCATCCTGGACAGGATGATTGCTGCTGAACATAAGGAATTACATCCAACGCTTGCTAGGATACGGATACGAGTATCGGTTTGGATACGGATACGATACGCGGATACGTCAATTTTAAAAAAACCCTTGGATACGATACGTCTTGGATACGTCCGTACATATGTATTAAAAAATTAAAATATATATATATATAATTTTTTATGTACATCTACTCATTTTACTCATTTTTTAGTCCATAAAAAACTGAAATAGTAATACAAAACTTGAATCAATGTTCAAAACATTCATATACAGTTACTTAAGACTTTGCATTTTCATTGATCATGTGGCTGCCATACATATGATATACGAATATCATGTCAACATGAATACGAACAAAACTTGAAATTTGAAAAATATACTAGGATCCATGTTCAAATTTTCAAAACATACAATATACTTAAGATTTTACATTTCATATTTACTGCAGGCTACGTACTTACTTAAAAATGAAATAGAACTTTAAAAAATGAAATAAAACTTAAAAAAGACATATTTACTGCAGGATACGTGCCTGGATACGTACGGGATACGTCACGGATACGTCTATACATATCCGTGACGTATCCTGATGTATCTGGTACGTATCCGTATCTGATACGTATCAAAGGGGATACGAGGGGGTCTTGGGCGTATCCATGCTTCCTAGAATTGCATTGATGTCTCCCTTATCACTAGTTGTTGCCAATATATTCATGTAGAAGTTTGAAGAAAAAGTGTTGATTTCTTTTCAGCTACAACCCAAAAAGGGAGAAAATTTGCAGGTGACACAAATGTATGCTAGCAACATGGAGCTGACAGCCTCGAAGAATTTCATTCACATCTCAATAACATTCATCAAAGAGCTAGACAAGGGCTCTCTTCCTTTCTTGGATGTTTTTATGTCGAGGAAAAGGGACAGGGCTTTGTCTGGACAAATTTTAAGGAAACCCACTCACATTGATTCTTATCTCCATGCCTCATCACATCATCATCACCCATTTCAAAATATTAATGTCTTATAAACCTTCATCAACAAAGCTTCCAAGATATCAAATGCCAAACACATTGATAGAGAGCGGTGTCGTTTAATTAGTCTTCAGAATGAGCCGTTAAGGGTACACTTCACTGGTGGAGATGTAGTTATAACTTCCACCTAGCTTTAAGCCTCGGCAGGAACATTCAATGATTGCAGCAGGTGTACTTGCTGATGGGACTCCCCCTCTGCTTAAGTTGGTGTCATGTGGAAATTAGCAGGAAGGGTTGTTGTTAGGGATCTTGATGACCTTGCATGTTCTTGTATTACGTGGACTTCATTGTAATTCCAAGCATTAATGCCAGATTAGTACTTTGACTTATTAACATTTTGGAATTGAGGTCCCCGTATTGTAACCTCACCAACTAGGCCTGGTTAGTGTCCAAATTTCAAGGGCAAGGACCCCAATAGAATCCCTTGTTTAATCAATCAAAAAAAAAGTCTTCAAAATGAGTGTATATAGAATGAAACATATTTTTTTGTTCTTCAACAATGTGAAAATGAAGATTGCTTCACAGATTCAGCAAACAGAAACATAGGTGCTGCCTAAGGCCTTTCTCCCCTTCAATAATGGCATATCTTTCAAAATTGAAAGAATTCTACAAAGACATAAGGTAAAACCAATCTTTATGACACAAAACAAAATTGGTAGTATGATGAGGTCCGTAACAAATCCAATCAAACCCAAGCTATGTTGTGGTGCCTATCGCATTGACTATATATATGGTTGGCCCTACATCAGAGAGACGAGGAGATCCTTTCAGCAAAGATTTAAAAAACCTGGATCAAAATTAGGCAGGGGTTGTATCAAACTCTCGAAATGTGCAAAGCATGATCACAAAAACATATCATGACATTTGTTTAGGTGAAGCAAAAATACTAGCAAAAGAGCAATTTATGAGAAGGCAAGTGGGAGAGGCAATTAAGATTTGGAAAATACTCTAATAATCTCAATAGGGATGATGTTTAGAACTCGATGACTCATGTCAACCCATTATTCACTTAGAGTTCATAATTAAAAAATAATTTATGTTAAACAAAAACAATTTTATTTTGGGGATGTGCATTAATTATTGGGCAATTTATCCTTATCTCTCCCTCATGGTATAATGTTTAGGTTATCTATATAACGATCCGTTGTATCATGTATGTAATTTTATCATTCATTCATCCTAATGATGGACCATATAACAGGGTCCGAAACATCAATTTTAAAAATTATTTGTCACATTTTTCCTAGAGACATTCTCAAATATTTGATTGTTCCTCTAGAAGATCAACAAAAGTGACATATTATAAGACCCTAACAACCTTTCCATAATAGCAATCCTAATGTGAGAATTTTATTTTGGAGGATTAGCCAAATAAGAATGTGCATCGTGATGCAAAATAACGATTTTTGGTTAAAATGTTTGTTTCCCATTCAATAATTTAATCAGTTCTCTTTTTTCTAAAATTAAATGTACCTATGACTAGTTGCCTAACTCAAATAAATGAACACAATATATGTGTGTGTGTGGGTGTATATACATATGTATACACACCCATGCTCCAAAACTTTGAAGAGCCTCCATGGGAGCTCCATGCCTCCAACCTGCAATACCCATAACAAACAAAATGAGACCAAATGGAGAAAAAAAATAACTTTATTCAAATCATAGAGAAAATTAGGTCAGGTTGAAAACCTAGCAATCCTAGGGTGTAGAAGCATTCAATCCTATGGCCCAAATTTGATCCTACATTTCCACTCCGGAAAGTTGACTTTTTTAACTAGCTCTTAATCTAACTTAACCTAAGTGCTATGGGGTGCACTTTATGATTTAAAGTGATGAGATAAAAGTCTAACAAGTGCTCATACAAATTGTCAACTAACCTCCCCTTGACATTTTAATGGCCAAAACATGGAAATAACCATACAACCTTATATGGGATAAAAGCTATATTAGTCAATTTATGTGTGTGTGTGTGTGTGTGTGTGTGTGTGTGTGTATCTCCTTTCAGGTTTAATATGTTGAGTTGTCTAACCCGAAAAACCCTAATTGTGAAGCCGTAAAACCTAAAATGGCTTGCAGGAGTGCAAGTCGGGTTGTAGGCCGCAATTGTGTGTCAAAGCAAGTTTTAAATAACATCTCTTAAACCTAATTTATCATTAGTTCTTTCAAAAAAAGATCATTTGCAATACTTTTATAATTAACTAGGTTAATTTGGTGGTCAATTTTTAGGGCATTACACTTTGTATGTAATCTTATCATTCATTCATCCTAATGATGGAACGCATAACATGGTCTAAAACATCAATTTTAAAAATCATTTGTCACAATTTATTCCGGAAACATTCTCAAATATTCAAATATTCCTCTAGAAGATCGACAAAAGAGACGTACCATAAGACCCTAACAACCTTTCCATAATAGCAATCCTAATGTGAGAACTTTATTTTGGAGGATTCGCCAAATGAGAACGTGTGTCAAGATGCAAAATAACATTTTTTTGGTTAAAATATTTGCTTCCCATTCAATGTCCTCTTTTGTCTAAAATGTACCTACGACCAATTTCTTGAGTCTAAAGGCCTAAACCCAAAATACGTCACCTAAACCCCCTATTAAGAATCTACTATTTTTAATTCTCACACATCAATAGTTCAATTAAAAAACTTGGTTTCTATAAGTTAATATATATATATATATATATATATATATATATATATATATATATATATATATATCAC
Organism: Taxus chinensis; assembly: GCA_019776745.2. Taxonomy (NCBI): domain Eukaryota; kingdom Viridiplantae; phylum Streptophyta; class Pinopsida; order Cupressales; family Taxaceae; genus Taxus; species Taxus chinensis. The sequence goes on from CM034152.1 coordinate 653,752,680, forward strand.
TGTACTTTGTTTACCTCTATTAACAACTTACAAAAGCCCTAAACTGGTTGCATAGAAGCTTAAAGTAATATATCAGGTCTTATTATACGTCAATTAGACATCAAGTTGTATATTGCATCTATTTATTTGTCAGATACTGCATGAGAAAAGCACAATATCCTTAAAATCGACTTTAGTTGAAATTAAATGTAGCGCCCTCTCAATTTTTAATCTCAAAGCAAACATGTATGGTTTGCATGACGAAAATAAGCAGGCCTTAGCAGTATATTCTAAATTATTGGTCCATAGCAAAGAACATCAAGATGTGGTCTAATGAATAATCCTTTGAGATAAAATTCCCGATAATCTATGAATAAGAGCTCCCAAATGAGAGTTGGGTTGCCATTAATTATTTTATGACTCGAAAATACGAATTGGAGTGAGAAGGAAAAGCATAACCTCAAATGAAAAATATCTCTGCCCCTCAGAGTAGACAGAAGACTTGCAATGACTGCTATCAGGGTTCTGAATAAAAGACGTATAATGGTTTCACTTGTCCATGAAAAAACAGACCTTCCTACCACCAATGACCTCCCAACACAGATTGCTTTATTAATGCTGGCATTCCTTGCGAACATGCTTCCCTATTAAAAAACCTGCTATCAACTTCCGGCCTGCCTCCAAACCTCGTTGAGTTGCAACTTCAGACCTTACAATTATTGGACATCCAAGAAAACACCCATAAACTTGGGAGGTACATCACTTATAAAACACTTTATCTCATTGGCATATCAAGCTGGGTACATTTTCCGAAAGCACAAAAGGCAAGACAGTCATCACTTAGTCACACATCTGCAGTAGTGTTTCTGTGGATGATTCTTCTGACTTTTATACTCCTAATTGCTACTTCATCATCCTCTCAATTCCAACACAAAAGAATTCTCTTCAACTCACTGTCTTCAAATGACTTTTTGATTCTTCCATCTGATAGTATTAATAACACCTTCTAATGACTAAAATCAGTCAGTTGCACTGCAATAAAAGTATAGAAAAATGAGAAGACACGATTCCCGAACTACAATGGAAATCGACAAAACTTGCTCAAGAACAAGTGAATACAGAAACTCTATTCATTTAGGAAAAAGCTAAATAGTGGAAAGGCCTTATACATACTACTGCCTCCGTGCCTTTCTCCTAGAAAAGGGCATGCTGGTCCTTATATGGTACGTAGGTTTCCAGTTAGCTACATAGATGATGGCTACCTATATACTACAATCATACACAATACCTCTAATAGAGTTAGAAACAAAAAGAATAAAAATATCCCACCTCTATTCTCATATGCTTAAAGTTCCTCGACTGAAATGCCTTGTATTGAGAGTCTAGGATAGGCTGAGTAATATGTGTTTTGACATGTGATGGGTGACTACTACAATCTAGGTTCTGTCCTGAAGGTGCTTAGATAAGATAAAGATAAGATAAATATATTAATGTCCAACGAATGACCAAAAAAGTAGGTCAATAGGACTGCAGCCCAAACAATATACAAAGTGCGAGCGGGGACAACTCAAAACGAGTTCCCAAAAACAGAAAAGAAGAGAAGACAGCAGAAAGGCCCGAAGCCAATACCCCCACAGGCAGGGGCAATGAGGCAAGCGGGGGAGAAAAACGAGGGAAGCAAAGAGGGGAATGAGATGGGGGGGAAAAAACGAGGACCAAGGTCTAATCAGGAACGGTAGCCACACCTCTCCTAACATTAGAGGCGGACGAAAAGAAGCTCCTGATGGACTGGCAACCCGGAGAGGGGGGCAAAAACCTCCTTCCCTGCTGAGATCTGAGAATGACGCAACGGCCAGGTGGACGAATGGAGCTGGACTGCCCTCTGGTACGTGTGTGTATCCGATTCTGCTAGTGCGGTGATTGAGGGAAGTGTGAAGGTCCAACCAGGGACGAACTGATCTATGCACTGTATCTGGGTCAGAAAGGCTCTGTCGTTTAGTTCCTCCACCAATGGGTAGAACCGGGAAGAACGTTGTAATTCGTCTCGTGGGGATGAAGAATCTGGTCTTGGAACAACAAAGACTCGCGGATGTAGAGGGCAAGACACCGTTGGTCGATATGACTGAAGAAGTCTGGGAGAGTCTGAATCCCTCTGAAGAGACAGTGAAATCGTCCTCTGATCTCATAGTACATGCGGCAGCGGAAGATGAAATGAGTCTCTGTCTCCACCTCATGAAGGCTACAAAGCCTACAAAGTCTATCCTCCCGATCAATGTGGTGATCAGTCTCGCACCGAAGTCTGTGGGAGTCAACTCAAAACTGACCCAGAGGTATACAAAGGGCATGCATCTAGTGGCGAGAGGTGTACTGAGGTCGGATGATGAGTCCATCTCTGATTTCAAGAAAGTGCTCTGCATAAAAAGACATCTTAGGGCGCAAACCCCCAGGGGGGTTCACCCAAGTAGTCTGAATGAAGCTCCTGTAGATATCCTCCCGGATGGACCTGTTCAACACTTGTTTGGTGGGCAAGAGATGACTGGGAGCATTCAAAGAATACTGGAAGGGAGGGAGACGATTAATCTGGATACCAACTGAGTCCAACAAGGCAGAAGTCTCGGCAAACCAACAACGGCCCACAGCATGGGCAATACTCACAGAGGAACAATAGGCGAGATAAGGATACCTGTCCTACTCACCGGGGAGATCACCAAACTTCCTGATACGATGAAGAAAGGATGATATGTCAAATATAGTCTCCAAACGGAAAGGTCGGGCTCTGAACTCTGCCAAAATAATATGTTGGGGGACCGTCTGTTTGCATCTGATGAAACGGCGAAGGAGGAGAGTCTGAATCCTCTCAGTGGAAGCCCAATCTGTGTCCAAAAGGGAGGGCCCCCAGACAACAGACCCATAGAGAACAGTGGGGCGGATGAGGGAGGTCATAAGAAACATCTTGGAGGAGACGTCCTGGAAGTGGTGCCGAAAACACTATCTCTCGAGAATTGCAAGAGACCCGTACCCTTTGTTCACTCTCGGCTGAAGAGCATGCCTCATACTGAATCTAGGCCCTGAGAACTGGACTCCCAGGTAGGTGTATGTATTAGTAATTTCAACCTCATGCCCCTTGAAGAAGAAATGGAGGTGTGATGTCCGCAGCCCATTGAAGACCATGACCTTGGTCTTACCCAGATTGACCGTCAAATGCCAAAGATCACAGAATAAAGCAAGTGCATCAAGTTGTCTCTTAAGCCCCTCAGGAGAAGAGGCAAGTAAAACAATATCGTCGGCAAATAGGAGAATAGAGGTTTCATCCTCTACATTAAAAATTGAAACTGCATTAAGCTCTCATAATTTATATTTTTTATTTCCCGACTACAGATGGTAGCCATATTAAGTTCCTCCCACACTCATAGATATATCTATTCTAAATAGATTATGCCTTGCTTGACATCATTCGCAGACACTTCACAGTTGATAAAGCGGACAAAGGGGTAGAGAAAATGAATTCAATCCCCTTGAATGCATTTGCAGTTTGGATGCAAAAGCCAAATTTTGCTTTATTAATGATAGGGTTGCAGTTGGGTTAGTCCCACATTAGTAAAAATGTAAGACAAGGGTGATTTATTAAGCACTATACTCACCAGTAACTTTTCCAATGGGGAAAGAGGTTGGAGGGTGAGAAGCCCAAATTGGTGAATTATATTCACCATTCCTCCCCTACTAATAAATGCTTATTGTGCTTGTCTGCTAAAGTGGGTCACCTTGCCTTCCTATTTTACCAAAAATAAATGAGGAACCATGTCATTAGAGTAATGACAACTCGTGGAGGTCATTTGGTTGATGCCTAAAACACACGTAAAAATCCTACAAAAAAAATGAATTATCTAATTAAATGCCCGCAAACTACCAACTTAACATAAAATACATGATTGGTTGTAATTGGGTTAATCCCGCATTGTTAATAACTGTAGGACAATGATGATTTATTAGGCACTACACTCACCAATAGCTTTCCCAATGAGAAAATAGGCTATACCCAGATTGGTGAATTATATTTCCCATTCCCCCCCCTTACTAACAAATGGTTATGGTGCTTGTGTGCTACAGTGGGTCTCCTTTCTTAGCTATTATCACCAAAAATACACAAGGAAACATGTCATTAGAGTAATGACTCCTCATGGAGATCATTTATGATTTGGTTAATGACTAAAATCACAAGTAAAAATACCACAAAAAATACATTATGTAATAAATAAGATTATCCAAAAAGCATCAAAAAGGCACTTCAAAAAAAATTGGAAAATATATTGGCATCAACAGATTATAAAATTAAACCCAGTGTTTCGTGATTTAATACACATGAATTCACAGGTGCCATATGTTCCTGTGCACAGACTTTTGCTTTCAAAAAATAGCTTAGTAAAAAACAGGAACAAACTGCTAAGAACAAGCTGACCTGAAAATGGACAAATGAAGATTTCACTGATCTTGCATTATGGTGAAACTCAAAAAAATTCCCATCCTTTCTCACAGGCTTGCACTCCTGTTTGCAAGGAATACAAAACTTGTTACAGGTCTGAAAACTGGAAGTAGTACAGCAGAACTAATAGGAAATGAAAATATGTACGACATGGGATCTGGCTATAGCTACAACCTAAAGCTGTATACATCACCTTATCCAGATCATCATGCGGCAAATGTAGATTTACATAATTCTTGTACTGCTTCAGTCTTGTCTCACGATATTTTTCTCTTGTAAATTGTAACCTTTCCCAAGGAATGCCCTGAATGTCTCTTCCATTTCGAGCCTGCATGGCTGTAGTATCGTCAGATTGACCAGAGCTTGCCTGCAAGAAACACAATCAGCTCAGACAATTTATAAAATAAGACCGGGACATAGATAGAGCATTATTTTGTTAATCACAATCAATATAATGCCAAGTAGACAGTGACACAAAATTAAGTCCAAAGGTAACTACCCACTTCAACATCATTATCTGAGTCAGTTTCAATAAAATCGCCCCTTCCACGCCCGTCAAAAAGTTCTTCATCGTCAAATTCGCTCATATCATCATCATCTCCCATATATTCATACTCCTGACGAAGTTGTGCCATTCTAATCAACACAATATACTCTGCTGCAAGAAAACCTGCTGAATTTATTGTAATAAAAATGTCAGAATGTATTCATTTGCAGATAAAATTGAACCCATGGCACGGTGCTCCAACAACAGACAAAAAGAGGACAGCAAAGAAAGACAAGGCACATCATAACGAAAATCAACACTCAACCATATGATCACATAAAAAATGACATCATTGCAAATAAAATCTTTCAAAAATGAATGTAAGAGTGCCCCGGGAAAAAATATTAGGGGTCAAATGTTTGTATAACTGAGATTACTAGGGAATATGCTGCCTAGGTTGAAGTTCGTTGTTCACGGTCTTGAGCCTTAATTCACCCACAGTAATGTAGCAAGTAAAGTATGAATCATTCCAAGCCACATTGATCACAAACCTACCCAAGATGATGCAAATCGAGTAAGTGGGAGCCAGGTTAATGGTGGCCTTTTCCACAGCCTAGACTCACTTGCAAAAATGGACACACGAATTGAGACTCGGAACCAAAAGTCAGCTTAGTTAATGAATTCAAACTTGAATATAGTGATAGCACACACGCAGTCCTTCCTTTATTGAAATGGCAACATGAAGATGGAAACTTACAACAAATGGGCTCTAACATAGTTCTACTCTGTTTTGGACTTCAAGACAAAATTCCCTCAGCAAGCGCTCTCTCTCTCTCTCTCTCTCTCTCTCTCTCTCTCTCTCTCTCCCCCCTTGCTCGTGTCTGCCTTCCAACTCCTTGCACAGCTGAAAACTGCCTCTCTTGATCCTTTGGGATCTTCCTGACAGCCCTCAATACCCCTTCACCTTCCCAAGATGGTTGCAGATGCTTGAAACTGCTCAATCTTGTGTTTGTTGTTGTTACTTTATGTGCACAAAGGCCTCATGTGAAACCACCGGTTTTTGCAGTCCAGTGATTGCGTAACCACCCGTTAACGGAGAACAGTGGTTTCACCATCTACCAAAGAAAGGATCCTCGTGATCCAGGCAGATGACTGAAACCTGCTCCTTGGGCCTTTTCTGAGGTGTTGGACTCTTAGAAGTGCTGTGGGCCCTGTCTGATCATCGTCCACATGCGTGACAAAACACAATACAAGTCACCACACAAACACACAAACCACACTCTGTTTTTGAATGATATGAGATTGCTTCAGGACCCAGATGCTCCTGCATCACAAGACAAACACGAAAACACACATTTGGCAGAATCTACAAGCAGTCATAGGCAAACCAGTCAAGCACATGAAGAAATGCAGCCTAGAGTTGAGAAGAATCTCAGGTCTACATTTTCAATGCAACTGACTGTGACAAGGGCCTGGTCATTACAGCATAAATGAAATATATTTGCAATGGTGAGGTGTAAGTGGGTCCAACAGATAAATCCTTTTAATAGGACAAATCCAAATTGCTTAAGAGTAAGCAAGAACAAGAGAGAACATGCAGAAGGAAGACATAAAAGCTGGCAAACAAAAGACAACTATGACAGATAGAACCTGAACTAATGCCTTTCACTTTTCAGCGAAGAAATGAATTTAATAGTAAATTAGTAGGATTAGAAAAAAGAAATAATATAGTCATATAAATGTCTGCATATGCCAAAATCAGGTGGCCATAATTGAGAAGGAATTCGGTTGAGTGCCTTTTGGGATGAGCAATAGCAAACCACTGATAGGTTGAGGGCATTTAAGCACTCCTCTGACAAAGGAGCATGAGGGAGGGGCTCAAATGCCTCTATAGTTGGAGTTGGGAAAGAACCTTGTCCTATGGAACACAAGTATAAATTCCCTCCTCCCCCTCCTTTCTCCATCGGAAGAGTGCTTAGAGGCCTCACTTATCAAGAGATTCCATTTAGGCAATCAATCGATGGAGGAGATCAACAAAGAACCTTGGTCCTTCTATTCTTGAACAAGTGCCTAAAGGCCCTCACGTTGGAGTAAGGATCTTGATAGAGGTTGAGTCATTCGTATTACATATATAATGTGATTGATTGAATTGGATGAGAGACTTGATCTATCAATTGAGTGCACTCCTTACATCGGGAAAGGGCCTTTAGGGAATTTATGCTCTCGGGCAATAGATTGAGACACTCATCTGATGTAAAATCCTTCAATTACTCTATGGATAGATCGAAGGGTGCTAGGAATTATCCGTATTAGTGCTCACATGGATAATTAATATTTGTGGGGATGTGTGTTATAGTTGAATAATATTATATTATGAGTTGTTAATACAACTCTTATAGAGTTATTGTTGGGATTTTATAGGAGAGATATTAGTGAGTTGTAGTTGAGATTTGATAATGCAATCCTCCCAGTTTGTAGTGGTTGAATATCCTACATATTGTAATATCCTCCACTCTTGTAAATTGTCCAGAAATATTGAGAATCCTGTATGAATTCAGTTTAATTATTATTGAGTGTTTGGAATTAGCAAAACTCTGACAAAATTTACATTTGGTATCAGAGCATGCTTATTCTATGAGAAAAATGATTGTCTGAGAAAAATCACAAGGGGTGACTCTATAGCTCGTATTGTTGCCCAAGCATGTGAGTCATTTCTTTGATTAAGGCTTTGTTTGCTTGTATTACGGTATTTTAGTCTTTTGTGAGATCAAGGTTACGGATTTCTGTTGGTATTATCTCCTATTCCATGTGCATCTCGATTTAATAGCTGCTAATTGGTATGCCCTTCAGGTTCTGTGGCTTATTCGTATACAGCATTACTCATAGCTATTTGATCTAACCCAGACAAACTTGCACGAGATAAATCCTGAGAACATGCAACTGCTTAGGAGAAGTGCCTGTTTTTGCATTAGCAGTGGAAACAACTCAAATCTGCATCAGCATATGTATCTGTGTGTTGTGTTTCAAGCAAAGACAAACATATCTTCTTTCTATCAATGTTCAACGGACTATGCGCACATTGTGATCATGTAGCTTCTACGGATCCATCAAAGATTTAGTTGTGTTCTTAGTCTGCTTTCATTGGTTGTGCAAAGACAACAATAGAAGTGTGACAGGCTTCTAGCAAATTGGGTACCCTCTATGGATCAATCACATCAGATTGATTGTTTTTCTACATACAAACTCAGCAAGCTCTGTGCGTACTTCAAAAATTAGACGAATCGTGCATGGCGGTGGACTAACGCTGCAGATCTGGTCAAAGTGCCATCATTTCAAGCCCAAGGCGTGGGGATTTATAGCTACATTCAGTCTAGCAGTGAATATAATCAAACGTTGCCATTCCCAGACATCTCTGTGTCATATCTGATACATGTGTGCAGCCTCTATTTCCAGCAGTCAGCGATCTACCAGCATTCTGCACCTCTGACAATCAACACATTCATCCTCAAGTGCCTTCATTAGCAATCAATGCAGATCTGCCAAGTATAGATCCATTTAGTTTAACAGTCCCATGCATGCAAAGGCATCATCAAATCTGCCAGTCATCTTCAGTATTAAAGCGAAGCACGTGCATATGTTATTCCATCAACGAATGCCCTCAATTCAGCCAAGTACTCATTTTGGTCAATATTTAGAGGCAATAGCCTATCTTAGTGTATTCGGATTAGAAAAAATTGGTTTATTGTTTTGAACATGTACAATTGATCTCATTAATTTTATATTTGTCAATTAAATAGTCTAATCAATAATATTTAGTAGTCAAGTTTAATGTCTGTTTTTAGTTGTGTTTAATATTTGAGCATTTAACCCTTCTTTATAGCTATTTAGGTTTGTCTCTGTGTGCCTTTATTATTGTCATCGTGGAAAACAAATTCAAAATAGGAGTTATTTTGATGTTGTACTCAGTACAATCTTTAAAGTAGCCATTATAGTCTTGTTGTCAAAGTAAAGAGTCTTTGACAATCAATTGTCAAAAATTCAAAACAAAAAATTGCCCACATTTCAACTGTCGGACACATTATTTCTTGAATGTGATGTCCGAGTCAAAATGAGGAGGGGCATTTCAAACTGAGCCTTAAATTTTAAATTTGTTGAGTTAGCAACTTCTAATGGAGGATGGAGACACAGGAGGAAGGACAAGCAACGTCCTCTTGCCAGCCGCACAATGAAGTTGTGGCATTTTTCAGTTGTGTGTTTTTTGTTGCAGCGTGTTTCAGTTGTGTGTTTTTTGTTGCAGCATGTTTCAGTTTTGTGTGCTAGAAAATAAGAAAAAATGCAGTATTCCTGTTCGCATTTGTAATACATGAACTTCATTTTCTGATGTAATCCCCTGACGTAAAAACATAGTAGAGAGCAAAAGCACCAGTGTATGCAATTCATGGATCTTGAAAAGGTTCGTGGAGATCCAGAAAACCACATGTGGTGAACAGTTGATGGCACCTATTCACACCCAGGTTCATGGTAAAGCTGTTGAAAACCATGGAAGATTGAGTAGAGCTCCCTTCATTTATATCAAGGTCATGAGCCACAAAGATGGGCACGCCACATAGAGGTGAGCATATTGCAGTTGAGAGTGTGAACGTTTTTCTACCATGTGCGTACTAAGGGATGAGAATGTTAAGAATTATCCATATTAGTGCTCACATGGATAATTAATATTTGTGGCCATGTGTGTTAGTTGAATAATATTATACTATAAGTTGTTAATACAACTCATATTGATCCGTAAAATGCCTCTTTTAAACAATAAACAAATCCTATTTTGTGATAATGAATGAACAATTTAATAAAAAGCTCTTAATATCCAGTTTATTATGCAAGAATTATTCACACAATACTGAAAATGAGAGATGCAATGACAAGAAGAGAACAATTTTTGTCCCGGAGAAACACAATGTGGGAAAATCTCCAGTTGGGTAAGCAATTGCTTCCCTTCACTATGTAAATCTCCAATACAATACAAGTTTACTGTCAAACTATATGACCTTCAAAAAGGACTCCAAGCTCCTTTTACTTGCATTTCTTGCTTACAATCCTCAACAAGAAAGAACTCAACTCCTTATGAACAAAACAAGAACAATTCCAACTTCCTCCTTTGCTCACACATGAATTCACTCAAATCACTTGCTTAGAATGAGTAAATACACTTATATTTATAGTTACTCTGTCCAAGGATAGAAGGAAGGCGAAACGAACCGTTTTGAGAAGCCCAAATATTTGCAACTGTTTGTATTCCTCATTTTGGCATTGTTGGGGCAGAACTGTGCATGGCGGTTACATAGCCTCTGCTGTGTGAAGTCACGGCGGTTCCATGGTAGTTTTATGGCCGTCGCACAAGTTAATACACAGAAAAGAACAAGAAATGGTCTCTTTTGTCATTCGAAGGTGTCCAGATCAGCTGTCAACCAAACTTAACCATTTTACTTGGAACAATGAACATGTTAAGGGTATGATTTACAAGTCTTAATAAGGAGAAAACATAGAATTGGGTATTTCTAGATCCATTTTTGGATCATACCTCCCCAATTTGAGGCTTTTAAGTCCCTAAAAGCTTCAAGGAACTGATGAGGTGAGGAAATTTCTTCCCCACATCTTCTTTGGAATACCACTTGGCCTTGGTAGACAATTGACCTTTCAACCCAATCGACCACTTGTCTTGCACTCCTCGTTGTGTTGTCCTCTCTTTTCCGCTACAATACCACATCTTCCTCTAATTCCAACTAACTATCCAGAAGCAAGATCCTCAATAGATGGTAACAACAATCCCTCTTCTTCTTGATCTAACATGGAGGGCTCAAAGAGACGTAAATTCTCAACATTCACAACTAAATATATTCTCATATAGGGAGGCAAATCCAAGCGAAATGCATTCTTACCCACTTGTTCCAGAATTTCAAATGGGCCATATCAAAGAGGCTTGAGTTTCTTAGCTTTATCTTGTAGCCTTTCTCTGCTCAAGTACAACCATACCTTGTCACAACAAGGAAAGAATGCTCAGTTCTATGCTAATCATGCAATGCTTTGTACTTGGCCTGTGACTCTTTCAACCTCTCATGTACCTGGAGGTGTATCTGCTGAATTTTTTCAATGAACTTCTCAGACTTTGTGGACTTCCAGATCCACTTTCTTGTTGTCTCTACATGGTAATCTCAAAACAACATCAAATGCACTCTTAGGCAAATAACCAAAACATGTCTCAAAATGAGTCTTACTGGTAGAAGCATGAACTACCCCTGTTATAAGAATGTTGGATATACACCAAATTCTCATCCCAAGTCCTAGGATGTTTCTTGTTGTACCCTCTCAAGAGTTGAACCAAGGTACAATTTACCACTTCTGTTTGCCCATCTGTCTGCAGATGAAAAGTGGTAGACCTTTTCAACTTAGTATCCATCTTTTCCCACAAAGTAGACCAAAACTTTCCTATGAATTGTGAGTCCCTATCTGACACACTAGAATTAAGTCAAACCAAAATGAACCCACACATTAGCAAAAAATAACTCAATTGTGTCACTCCTTAATGGTCTTCTTAGCAAAGAATGAGAATACACATTTTTATTTATGAACCGGTCCACTACCACAAAATATAATCATATCCTTTTCTTGAAGTAGGCAAACCACCCACATAAAATCCATGGAGATGCTCATCCCATGGTTCAGGAAGGAAGTGTAATGGCATACATAACCCTTAAACTTTCTGTTACTAGGCCTTGCTTGTACTACATAAAACGCAACCCCTGATAAATTTAGCAACTTCTGATTTGCATGTGTTGGCCAATAAACATACCTCTGTAAGTGTGCAACAGTCTTTTTCACACCAAAGTGACCAACCACCTTAGAACTGTGTGCTTCCCTCATCAACTAAACTCCTTGTGACTTGGGCACACAAAACTGCCTTCTAGAATTCTTATAGAAGACTATAAGGTAAACCCGTCCTGGAGTAGTATTGGCTATTAGGCGGCATCCTCATTTGGAGGTTTCTATTGAAAGAATTGTCCAAAATTTGGATCTTGCTTATAACCTTTCTCAATATAGTTCACATACTAAAAGGTTCTGAAGAGTTACAAGTGCCCATGTTTGAATATTCTTAAAGTTAATCTAGATGCACATATCAACTAACTTGAAGTTAGTGAGTTTTTGGGGCTTAAGTCAAAAACTGTAGATTGTAGATTTTACCTCTCTTGGCATCCTGCAATGATGTATCTATTACAATCCTTCACCAATTTGAACAGTTGGGTCTTCGGGTATGAGTATGACATCCTTGCTCAATTCTAACAAGTGGACATTCCATAAACACTACTTGGGAAACTTCACTTGCAAGTGGATTTAACATCCTTTCATCTGTTTCAATAATTTGTATCAATACCATATGTACAATGGTTTTGATGTAACTTCTTGTATATTCCTTCAAAAAATGCAGATAATGCAAATTTCGTATGTAGCATTCATAATTCTTAGCTTCAGTATGGAAGGTTAAACCAACAGAAGTGTTCATACTCTACAAAGTCTCTGAGGATCCAACGACAATATAGAATCAAGCAATCTTGCAAAATATTGCAAAAATTAACACTCATGAAGGTCTTACATCACCTACATCACTCTCCCTTATGGTCCTTCTGCAATGAATCCTAAAATTCACATATTGTTACTGAAAACTGAACTTTACCTTCAAAAACCTTAATCATTTCCTTTCTTGGATTCAGGTTTGGAAACAACACACAATATCCTGAAGTCTCTCTCCCATGCTATCTCATCAGGAACTGGTAAACACTCATATATACAACCCAACTTTAAACATATTCAGATGACTCAGGACTTCTTATTTTACATAGAACACAACTTCCTCCTTGCATAATCCTTTGACAAACTTTTGCTTGGTCAATCATGCTCATAAACATACCTAGGAAAAGTGTGCAAAACAGTCTTTCTAATTCACCAAGTCCTTCTTGGAATCCTCACCCATCATGTCCTTTCCCTCAACAGTACTGCATTAACTCTTTCGAAAACCCTAATCACAGTTTCTCGTTTTTGTAGAGCAGTCTTCCCTGGAAGTTATTCTCCTAAGCTTGCAAAGCCCTTCACTTGGAGATTTCTACTGGGAAATCATTCTTGCAAAATCCGGATAAATTATCATAACCTTCCTGATCAATGTTGATTAACAAAATTAGTGGCTAAGATGATTTAGCTATTTTTCCTTCCCTTGATAGTTTCAATTTTAGGAGGCTCAAAAGATAAATGGGAACATTTAAGCTAATAGGTCCTCTTAGTAGCCCTATACCTAACTTATTTCCACAAGCTTGAAAATCATAAAAAATTAACTGTTGTTTTACCTCATTGGCATCCTTTAAAATGTACCTGTTAAATCCCACATTTGGAAGCGGACTATTAGGTAGCAATTGTATCTATGATCAATTGGCCTGAACCGGGGGCAGCCTAGTGGGCTCTTGGTTAATTCCCCTGAACTGCTGAACAAATATGCTTTCATTTACTTCCGCTCTTTGTTAGTAAACATGCTACAAGTGGTTTTAGATGCAACAAATTCCTCTTATTGTATATCCCTCAAAAGAACAATGCAAATTTCTAAATAGCATTAATAACTTCTTAGCTTCAGAGCCACTTGCCAAAGCGATCTTTGAGTCTCCTGTAAAGGCCATCAAATGAGGTAGACTCTTACCATCCTTTTCTAGGTGGTATTTGTTTATCTTCTCATGAAGATTCATCCATAATCATAGTTGGGGTACCAAACACTATATCCACACACATCAAGAGGAACAATATCCAAAGTAGTTTCATTAGTTGAACCTTTTTATCAATATTCAAATGTAATTTTGCATTGTCAATTAGTATCCTTGATGTATACGCTAGATTCTTCACCCAACTCAAATGAATACGGATTCGGATAATTGTAAGTCTACAACAGACATAAGCTTACAATGCTAACTTCATATACTTAGAAAATTACAATCTTCAGAACAAGTCAAGAAACATTATACAATCCTTTACCATGGGGAAATCTTCACTTATGAATCATTTTATTGTTAAAAAACCTAGTAAGTTCATTACTCTTGAATTAAGGATTCCTTACTACACCAAAACAAAGCTTTAGTGGATCTTAAAGGACTTAGAGAATTGCGCATCCACCTCATTGCAAAATATCTGTCCCTTTCATCTAAAGACCATAACCTTAACTTCAATGAAGTAAGAATTCTTCAAGGGTTGTAACTGGGTGGAGCACTCTTGAGAACATTTGATTCCTCTAACCAAAGATGATTTCAACATTGAACAATACATGAATTTGGGTATCCTTCCTCTTAGAAACTTCTGAGTTGCATCTTCACTTAATTCCCTTCATCCTCTAGGCTCCATTACAAACAGGAACCAGCTGCCATCAAGATAGGAACAATATCCAAATATTTGAAAGTTTCATCCCTAAACATTTCGGATAATGCGAAACGCGGGGGAAATGTTTTTGCACCTGCTTTCCATGCAGTTTGGCATAATTGTCACCCTTTTAAAAAAACGGATACTTTTTTCGGCTCCACCCATGGTTCAAATCCCACTAAGGACTCTATCACGCTTTAAATGTCCAAGGTGGCCTTAAAAGACACCCTAACAAACAACTACCTCAGACTGGTTCTAAACATACTTGCCTATTAATTAGAATACATATGACCTCTTGGGTCCATTCTAAATCACAGATTCTCATTTTTCTCGTGTTCAATGAGTACTTCTGCTTTCATCACACATATATATTTATATATATTAACATACCTATATATATTTACATTGCTTGGTAGTCTCATTTGATGTCTACGCCTTTTTTCACCCAACCTAATGAATACAAATTTGGATGATTGTATTTTATCCGAACTTCTAATAACTCTTACTCAAATTAGCTTATCAAACAAGTATCAAAAAGAGCATCCACTTTGGTTTTCTTCAATTGAATTTTTATATGAAAAAGATTAGTAAGTTCATTTTCTTGAACAATTATTACCCAAACATACCTCTCTACAAATGGAGGTACAACACATTGTCTCATCCACCTCTTCGCTGCAAAATATCTCCTCCCCTTGGAGGGAAGCCATGCCCTTCTTTTTATTCTTTTATTCTTGAAGGGATGTAATTCCTAGTGGAGCTTCCAACATTTTTCCTCGGAATGAGTGTCAACATTACAAGGACCACAATGAATTTTAGTATCCTTCTTAGAAACAGGAAGTAGCATTCTTCTTACCTTTCCCTTTTCCTTTCTCCTTTTGCTTGGTGTCACCTTGTTTATTTGAAGCATGTTGAGAGGTAGATGAACTCTTTTTCTTGTCCATCTCTAGATAGTGGGCTTGAGAACAAGCCTCATCTACATTCACCGGCTTGGCCAAGAGAGTTGGTCTCCTCAAGTGGCTATGGAGTCCACCGATGTACTTCATCAAAATGTCCCAGTCTGCTACATCTTTTCCCATTTGGACAGCTTTCTTCCAGAACTCACTAGTGTACTCATGCACGTTTTAGTCTTGCTTTTGCCTAAGATATTGCCAATACATGGACCTCTCTTCCTCATAACAAATAGGATAGAATTGCTTTTTATTAGCCTCTTAAATTCATCCCACTTAGTAATAGGAGGAAGCTTCTTAACAACCAAAGAATGAACATAGCTTTCAAACCAAGTTAAAGCATGATTGGTTAATTTTAACCTTGCAAACGAAATCTGCTGACTCTCATTGATTTGATGAAACTGAAATATACCTCAAGTTGAGCTAGCCAATGGTCTAGCTTCTCGGCGTTCATATCCCCATCATAAGGCTGAATCTCTATCTTCGCCTCTGCTTTGAATGGAGGAGTAAGATTGGCACAGGGCTGCTCTTCCCCATACTCATGAGTCATGAGTATCTTCTTTATGGTCTCCTAGTGTCTCTTTTGGAACACCAAGCTTCTCCATGAGCAATCCCATGATGGACTCCAATTTCCCCATAGTCAAGGAAATATTGCCCACATCTTTGGACAGACTTGCCACATCTGCCTCTAGCTTGTAGAAACGTTCCTCTTCAGTCTCACCTGGATCTTCTCTACGAGCCATGTCTCGGATTCCTTGCTTCCACTTCTTGGTGGAAATCTCTGCTTCAAAAGGAATGAGGATACCTTCATCACTTTCACTTCCCTTTCGGGTAAGGGGCATTTAACTGAAAATGTCAACACAAGTTAAACCACACAAACAATTTGAGCTTAACTACTCTGATACCAATTTGATCCGTAAATTGCCTCTTTTAAACAATAAACAGATCCTATTTTGTGATAATGAATGAATAACTTAAACAAGTTCTTAATATCCAATTTATTAGGCAAGAAACATTCACACGATACTGAAAATGAAAGATGCAAGACAAGGAGACAACAATTTTTATCTTGGAGACCCCCAATGTGGGAAAAACTCCAACTGGGTAAGCAATTGTTTCCCTTCACTATGTAAATCTTCAATACAATACAAGTTTATTGTACAAACTATGATGTTCAAGAAGGATTCATAGCTCCTTCTACTTGCTTACAATCCTCAACAAGAAAGAACTCAACTCTTTATGAACAAAACAAAAACAATTCCAACTTCCTCCTTTGCTCACACTTGACTTCACTCAAATCACTTGCTTAGGAGTAAATGCACTTATATTTATAGTTGCTTTGTCCAAGGATGGAAGGAATGCGAAACGAACCATTTTGAGAAGCCCAAACATTTACAACGATTCAGGTTCCCTCATTTTCGCGTTGTTGGTGCAGAACCGCATGGCAGTTATGCAGCCTCTACTTTGTGAAGTCACAGTGGTTCCGCGACAGTTCTGTGGCCGTCGCATAGTTAATACACAAGAACAAAACAGAAATGGTCTCTTTTGTCATTCGAAGGTGTCTGGATCACCGTCAGCTTGACTTAACTATTTTCTTAGAACAATGAACATGTTGAGGGTATGTTTTAAGGAGAATACATAGAATTGGGGTATTTCTAAATCCATTTTTGGATCACATATAGAGATATTGTTGGGATATTATAGGAGAGATATTACGTGAGTTGTTGAAATTTGATAAGGCAATCCTCCTAGTTTGTAGGGGTTGAATAGCCTACATACTGTAATATCCTCCACTCTTGTAAATTGTCTGGAAATATTGAGAATCCTGTATGGATTCAGTTTATTATTATTGAGTGTTTGGCATTATCAAAACTCGGACTAAATCTACAAAGGGGACTATCTATAGTTGACACTCTAGGCAGTTGTACTCAATTGATGAAAGAAGATCAAGGTATGAGCGCAGCCAACAGCTCTTTGGATAGGGAGAGGAGAACACTCAACCTTGAAGACCTCCCGACCTAAGGGCCTTTAGGCAGACGACCCCACAAGAGAGGGAAGTCCTCGTCTGTGGTTCATAAGAAAGGCCTCATTTTCTCTGTCAGCCGAGTTACTCCCCCTCTTCCATCAGGAGAGGGAAAACCTTGTTCAAATTAATAGATCACCAATTTAAATCAACGATGACATGGCGATAGAACACACTTACACTAGGTGGCAAGTACATCAAGGATAGTCTTTTCAAGGCCAAGAAAAGTGTACCTTATTACAAATATCTGTGCATTCTGAATTGCATCTTTATCAGGTATAAACGAACTGGTGACATTGATTGTAGTACAATTAGCATCCAAGTCACTATGAGTGAAATGGAAAACTGCCAAGTCTTGGATGTGTTTAAATACACATGCACAATACTAGGTGGCCTGCAATGCGATTATCGACCGAGTGGAATCTGACAGATCTGCATGCAAATCTTAAAATAGACTCACAAGTTACATAAAGCTTGTTGTGAGATATTCAAGGTCGGAGCAATTTTTAACCCCGTACCTACAGTCAAGCCTTGATGCGAAGGTGATTGCTGTATTAGCCATTTGCAACTGGCACTTATTTAAGCATTCAAGATCAGAGAAACACTTGTCGAAGCAAAGAAACTGATGATGAAACTTTGGTGTAGGTATGTAAGACATTATCGGTGTCCTGTTTTTTAAAGTCATTCCTCATGATGTTTCTTCAGAATTGTCAACATGAGATAGGTTAAATGGTACCCAGTGTCACCAAATATTGCTTAGACTCTAATAACCAATAAAATATTATTGCAAGCACCCCAAAAGCTGATTTTTACTCAGAACAAAATGGGAAATATTTGAACAATGATGTTGAGTTGATCTACCCTCTAGAAAATCTGTCAGGCATCTTCAGGAAAGTTCATAATATGGAGAAAAATATATGCAAGGAGATAAGATCTTAGACACAAAGCCATGACAATTGTAGCACCCCATGACCGAAATATTGACCCTAAGGCCAAAAGGTTCAACCACAGTTTCAACTTTCTCAGAAGCAACAGAGAATGTGTACCAAGTCAGAAGGATAACTCAATAGAAAAATCCGCAGATTAAACTGTAGTGTTGACTTATCCCGCCTTGAAATCGTTAGAATAAAAAAAAAAGGTTTCAGGTTTCAAAGAATTGAAAAAAATAATGTTTTTACATTCCAAAAAAATCATTTGGAGTTAGTTGTTATTAAATAGATCAAAAATGCCAAAATTAGCAGGAACTTGACAAGGTCATAACTTGAGTTCCGGGTGTCCGTTTGAGTCCCTGTTTTTTTTTTGAAACCACGTGTTTCGATGAGATGAACGCAGCGGCAACCCGCCCTACCGGTTGGGGCAAGTTTTCGACACGTTTTCGGGCCCTAAATCCGCCATCTTGAGGCCGAAAATTAGGATTTAAGTTATAGTTCAGTTTTTTCCTATTTTTGAGCATTAGTTAATTTTAGTCTATTAGTTGCATTATGAGTTAGAAAGTTGGCAATTCCTCTAATTTAGGGATGTAGAAGATGCGTGGCAATTTCTGTGCCCATAGGAATAAGCATGCGAACTTACTAAGAATAGCAGGTTCTAGTAAACTGCTAAAAATAGTAATTTCCGCCACCTAGAGTAGATTTAGTCAGAGTTAGCTAGAGTTTACTTGGAAACTCGAGTTGGGAGTTGTTTTCCTATTTAGGAAACATTGTAATTCATTATTTGATAACAAAGAAGGAGATCTATTTTCTTTTGGAGTTCATATTATTTGCAGTATATCTGGTTTGTTCTTAATTTGGCTACATTATCTGGTATCAGAGCTGGTTCGAAGTTTTTTTTAAAAAAAAATGGCAGGAAGAGGAAGAGGAAGAGGAGGTGGTATTGCACAGATGAATAGAAATATGCAAGATCTGCAGAGACAAGTTGTTGTGCTTGCTGCAATGATAACCCAGAGAGGAAATCAAGGTGGAGATGACACAAATGAAGAAGAAGTTTGTGAAGAGGAGGAAACGCAAGCACCACCATTAGCTTTTGAAGAAAGGATGCTTCGAGCATTAGAAGGAAAGAATGATGGGATAAGAGTTGATGTTTCAGAGTATGGTGGTAGTCTAAAACCAGAGGAGCTAATAGACTGGTTGACTAGCATGGGAAAATTTTTTGAGTGGAAGGCTATGTCAGAAGAAAAGAAGGTAAAATTTGCATGCACGAAATTGAAAGGTCATGCTATGTTATGGTGGGATCACCTACAGAAAGAGCGGTCAAGAAAGGGGAAAGAAAGAATTAGGACGTGGAGTAAGATGGAGAAGAAGCTGAAAGATAAATTTCTCCCTGTGGATTATGCACAAACCCTTTACAGGAGGTTTCAGAATCTCAGACAGAACTTACAAACAGTGCAAGAATACACAGATGAGTTCTATAAGTTGTCCATTCATGTAGAGCATGAAGAAACTGAGGAACAAATGGCTGCAAGGTATGTTAATGGATTAAAATTTTCTATTCAAGATGAGATAAGTATGCATAGGATTAAAAGCATGGAGGATGCCTATCAATTAGCCTTAAAGGCTGAGGAAAAACAAAATCGTCAAAGTTTTAGGAGATCACCTGGAATGAATAGGGGGGCCTCAACTTCCTTTCAGGGATGAGCTGGTTTCAGCCAAGGTAGGGGAGAATCATCTCGTGGATTGGAAAAGCAAGAGGATACGAGACAAGATTTCCAGAATCAACAAAGAGGCAGAGGATTTTCTAGGGGCAGAGGATATGCTGGCGATAGAGGATGGGAGGCTCCACGAAGACCATTTGTTTGTTACAGATGTGGTGAAGAAGGGCATCGAGCTTTTGAATGCCCACATACTTATACACATGACAAAAGGCAAGGAGATGCTCCAAGAGTAAATCTTGTTGAAGCTGAGCAAGTAGAAGATGAACAGGACCTGGAAATTCCACCAGATGTTGGAGAAACTCTGATGATCAAGAGGACGATGATTGCTCCAAGAAAGGAGGTCAAGGGGGATGCATGGCTGCGTACAAATATTTTCAGAACAAGATGCACTTCAGGAGGAAAGGTATGTAATGTTATTATTGATGGTGGTAGTTGTGAGAACATGGTTTCAAATGAGATGGTCGATAAATTGGGTCTGCATTGTGAGAAGAATCCTAACCCTTATCGTATTGCATGGTTTAAGAAGGGTAATGAAGTTACTGTTGATAAGAGATGTTTAATAAGCTTTTCTATTGGGAACAGTTATAAGGATGAGATTTGGTGTGATGTTATTCCTATGGATGCATGTCATATGCTGCTAGGAAGACCATGGCAATTTGATAGAAAAGTTATTCATGATGGGGGAAAGAATACTTATACTTTCTGGAAGGATGGCACAAAAATAGTTTTGCTACCTCTTAAAGAAGAGGGGAAGGCTGAAAATATGCTTTCTGCAAAGGAATTTGTGAAGGAGGCAAAGGCAACCGGTTTTTGTTATGCACTAGTTGCAAATAAGGATGAACTTGTAAGTGCTCAAATACCAATAGAAACATCAGAATTAATAGAAGAATTTTCGGATGTTATTCCTGATGAGCTACCAGATGGATTACCACCCAAAAGAGATATTCAACACCATATTGATTTGATTCCAGGGTCTTCACTCCCAAATCAAGCGGCTTATAGGATGAGCCCGACATTGCATGCAGAGTTGAATAGGCAAGTGGCAGAGCTCGTGCGAAAGGGGGTCGTAAGGGAGAGCATGAGTCCATGTGCAACACCAGCTTTATTAACACCAAAGAAGGATGGAACATGGAGAATGTGCACGGATAGCAGAGCGATCAATAAAATTACAATCAAGTATCGGTTCCCAATACCTCGCCTTGATGATATGATGGATGTGCTTGCTGGATCTAAGTATTTCACCAAGATTGATCTTCGAAGTGGTTATCATCAGATTCGGATCAGAGAAGGAGATGAGTGGAAAACAACATTCAAGACAGGAAATGGATTATATGAGTGGTTGGTGATGCCATTCGGGTTATCCAATGCACCTAGTACTTTTATGAGATTGATGAACACCGTGCTACGGGAGTATAATGGTAAGTTTGTTGTGGTTTATTTTGATGATATCTTGATCTTTAGTAAAACTAAAGAAGAACATTTGAGGCATCTAAGGTTGGTATTTGAAGTGTTAAGGAAAGAGAAACTCTATGCAAATATGAAGAAGTGCACATTCATGCAAGAGAGTTTGGTATTCTTGGGCTTTATTATTTCAGCAGATGGGGTACAGATGGACTCAGAAAAGATAAAGGCAATTATTGAATGGCCTACTCCATGGAGTATAACAGAGGTAAGAAGCTTTCATGGTCTAGCAACATTTTACAGAAAATTTATTAAAAATTTCAGCAGTATTGTAGCACCTATAACAGATTGCACAAAAGGAAGGGAGTTTTTGTGGACAAAGGCAGCTGAGGATAGTTTTCAATTCTTGAAGAAGAAGGTGACAGAGGCACCCATTTTGGCACTACCAGATTTTGATAAAGTGTTTGAGGTTGATTGTGACGCCTCACATGTGGGTATTGGAGCTGTTCTAAGTCAAGGAGGAAAGCCAGTAGCTTTCTTTAGTGAGAAACTGAATGAGGTAAGAAAGAACTACTCTACTTATGATGTGGAATTTTATGCAATTGTACAAGCATTAAGGCATTGGAGGCATTACTTAGTGCCTAAGGAGTTTGTGTTATTTACAGACCACATAGCCCTGAAGTATGTGAATACCCAAAAGAAGTTGAATAGTAGGCATGCAAAGTGGGTATCATTTTTGCAGGGATATACTTTTTCTCTAAAACATAAATCTGGAAAACAGAATCAAGTTGCAGATGCATTGAGTAGGCGTGTGACTTTGTTTACCACTATGGAAAATGAGGTGGTGGGTTTTGAAGCAATAAAGGGTTTGTATTCTTCTGATTCTGATTTCAAGGATATTGTTGAAAGACTAATTAGTCCATTGTCAGACAATGCAGGAGATGTCCTGGATGAGTATATTTTACAGGATGGCTACCTATTCAAGGGACGCCAACTATGTATTCCAGTTGGGTCTATGAGAGAGAATATAGTGAAAGAGTTGCATAGCGGAGGGTTGGCTGGGCATTTTGGTAAAGATAAGACGATAGCCTTGGTAGCAGACAAATACTATTGGCCAAAGTTGAAAAGAGATGTGGTAAGATATGTGGAGAGATGTCGAATTTGCCAAGTCTTGAAAGGCCATGCACAGAATACAGGGTTGTATATGCCGTTGCCTGTTCCTAAAGGGTCGTGGACAGATCTGAGTATGGACTTTGTTTTGGGATTACCAAAAACACAACGAGGTAATGACTCAATTTTTGTGGTTGTTGATAGGTTTTCTAAGATGGTTCATTTTATTGCCTGCAAGAAAACAAGTGATGCAACAGGCGTAGCAGATTTGTTTTTCAGAGAAGTTGTTCGTTTGCATGGTGTTCCAAAAACCATTACTTCAGATAGGGACACAAGGTTCTTAAGTCACTTCTGGCGGACTTTATGGAAGAAATTTGGAACTCAACTACAGTTCAGTAGTGCCTATCATCCGCAGACTGATGGGAAAACAGAGGTGGTAAATAGGAGTTTGGGAAACCTGTTAAGGTGCATTGTTGGGGAAAAGCCGAAACAATGGGACTTAGCATTACCACAAGCTGAGTTTGCATATAACAGTTCCATAAACAGATCCACGGGAAAGTCTCCATTTTCAATTGTGTATGGGAGTAATCCAAATGGGGTGTTAGATTTGGTGCAACTACCAGTTGATGGCAGAGTCAGTGATGATGCAGAAGCATTTGCCGAACATATACAACAATTGCAGGAAGAAGTGCGGAAGAAGCTGCAGAATAGTAATGATAAGTATAAGGAAATAGCAGATGTGCACAGACGGAGAAAGGTATTTACAGTTGGTGAGTTGGTTATGGTATATCTGTGGAAGGAAAGGTTTCCAAGAGGAACCTATAACAAGCTGAAGTACAAGAAGATTGGTCCCTGCAAAATCGTGAAAAAAATAAACGATAATGCTTATGAGGTAGAATTGCCAGGGAATTTTGATATTTCTCCAGTGTTTAATGTTTCAGATTTGTATTCTTTTCATGGGGATGGTGCAGAAGGGGATGTTATTGATGAAGTAGTAGATTGGAGGCAGCAGGTTCCGGTGAAGAAGAAAGAAGAAGTGGATCAGATTCTAGATAAGAAAACAATGGACACACGACATGGGAAATACAACAAATATTTGGTACATTGGAAAGGACTGGAACAAGAGGACAATACTTGGGTCACAGAGTGGGAGATTAAGAAGTTGGATGTAGATAAATGGAAGCAGTTTGAAGAAGACAACTTGCAGGAGCTGCGTTTTTTTCAAGCAGGGGAGAATGATGCGCCAGAATTAGCAGGAACTTGACAAGGTCATAACTTGAGCTCCGGGTGTCCGTTTGAGTTTTTTTTTTTGAAACCACGTGTTTCGATGAGACGAACGCAGCAGCAACCCGCCCTACCAGTTGGGGCAAGTTTTCGACACGTTTTCGGGCCCTAAATCCGCCATCTTGAGGCCGAAAATTAGGATTTAAGTTATAGTTTGGTTTTTTCCTATTTTTGAGCATTAGTTAATTTTAGTCTATTAGTTGCATTATGAGTTAGAAAGTTGGCAATTCCTCTAATTTAGGGATGTAGAAGATGCGTGGCAATTTCTGTGCCCGTAGGAATAAGCATGCGAACTTACTAAGAATAGCAGGTTCTAGTAAACTGCTAAAAATAGTAATTTCCGCCACCTAGAGTAGATTTAGTCAGAGTTAGCTAGAGTTTACTTGGCAACTCGAGTTGGGAGTTGTTTTCCTATTTAGGAAACATTGTAATTCATTATTTGATAACAAAGAAGGAGATCTATTTTCTTTTGGAGTTCATAATATTTGCAGCATATCTGGTTTGTTCTTAATTTGGCTACAAACAGACTCCAACCATAGTATGGGCACTGTACTTAATCAGGGACTCTGTCTTTATGCGAATCATCTGCATAAACACTCTCAACAGCATATCTTACTCCAAGAATTAAAGATATATTTAAATACCTACTCCAATTCTCCGCATTTCTCTTTTTCCTATTGGGAAAATTAACTTTGACATGGTAAACTGGTCCTATAAATTTGTATTTATCAGCAACATGAATTGCAGTACAATTGCTTGTACAAGTCATTAAGAGCCTGCAGGATATTCATCAATCTTGCATGCTAGGGAACTTTATCTGTTCAGTTATATATGCAGACCTACTTAAATGCCATGAAGAAATATTTGGTTAATTTCATGTTTTAGCTCCAGCATATTTACAATAATGGCAATGTTTGCATTTTCCAGATCTTTTTTAGCATTGAATACACTAAGCATTATCTATTTTAACTGAAGAAAAACATAGAGTTATCTAGGTTAATGTTAACAGTCCTTGAGATGTTTTGTAGGCATTATGATGACGCGGATTTCTCCCAAAATCCGACCCTTTTTCTAAATATGACAAATGGTAGAAGCTTAAAGGTCTTAAATGTTCATAGACTTTTTTGAACAAGGTTTCCAACCGAAAAAGTGTGATTATCTGATCTGTTCTTTCCTTGAGATTTCGATTGTAGAATTCACCCATATGATCTTGCATTCCTTGTTTTACATCTTGATGCATTTCATCAAGATATTGATATTCTATATCTTAACTCGGAATACCTAGCATGCATTTCTAATACCAGAATACAGTCGTCTATTGTAACTTGGCAGAATCCTGAGTCATTGCTAGCCTGAATTGGGATAGACTATTCAGATTTTTTTTGTTCAAAACATGTCCAATTTCGAAGAGGAGCTGAGTTTTCAGTAACTAGCTTGGTTTTTGTCTGTACTTTATCCATTTTTATTTTGTTGTGCTTCTAAATTCAGTTTCATGTATTAATTTGGTGGGTAACTCTTTTGGTAACATGGCCTGGGTAGCAATCAGCTTCTAGGTGCAACCAGGTAACAAATGTTACAAATCTATTATGCTCCCAAAATATAATCATGATAAATTCTACTTGATTCCAAATACTGTTTAGCTACAGGAAGGTTTGACCAAATCTATCAAATTTGATTGTAATGTCTTCTTATTTGTAATGTTAATTGTCCACCCACGAGGCCAAGGCAATGCTCTGACACCACCATTCTAGGGAGCTAGGTAATTTACATGTATTGTAAACAACTGAAATACAGACAGTTGATAAGTAGAATGTTTTGACATGCCATATCTGAAAAAACTACAACTGTGACTTATTATGGCAGTGTATTAACTAAATATTGGTATCTAGATTTTCTATTAGCTCTGGCCATTTAGAATAGACTATTACTCTATGGGGAACGACACAGGTTTATGTAGGTGAAAAAAAAATGGTTCATCTTCAAATAGATTGGACAAAAGATAATGAAGAAGAATACAATCTCTAAATCATGCCTCAAAGTCTAATCTCGAGAGCACGAGGAGTACTCAATCAGAGCAATAGATGAGTCACCTGACAAAGCAGTTGGTCTATGTCATACACTGCTTCCAAAATAAGCACATATCTCCGATAAGTCAATCTGTATAATAAACTTAAGACATTAGCCTTTTACCAATAAAGTCCAGTAAATCTCTTTTGCTTGACTAGCATGTAACATTTATTGCAATCCCTAGAGAGTTTCTGCTAGCCATTTTTGACTGTGCAGTCTGGATGCTATGTTACATGACTTCACTCATCCAGTAGCAATTATAATTAGCCATTAAATTCAATTCAATAAGAAAAAACATGAAACTACATCACATGGCTGAAGTCCCAAGTTGATATGGATCAAACAATTAAGAATATTTAGTTCTTAAGGATTCAAAGAATTGGTACATGATGCGAATGCAACAGTCCTTTGGTCAGTGCAACAGATCTGGTCACTAGATAGTCCTAGAACATAGACGTGGTCAAACAGAGGTCAAAGCAGCGATCATAGTTCTCGAGTCAACACATGGTAGCAAGTTGTCAGTCATTGCTATGCTAAAACTCAAGTAACATCTTCCTAGGTAGATGCCAAGAAAAATTCAGACAACGTCTCTTGGAATAGTCCATGGTACTATATGGAGAGACAAAGTGTGGCATCGAATGATCTTCAATTGATGAATGCTTTGCATATCATTATTTACCTGATGGCAAGTTGTTGATGTAAATCATCGGTCAAATGGGTTTAGTATTCTTGGAGGGATATCATCTTACAAAAGGTTTGATGATAAAGCAAAGGTAGCCAATACTTAAGAGTCCTATTTTCATTCACAAACAAAGGTAATTCATAATTTGAAAAATCACTTCATTTTTGACTTGATAAATTCAACGACGATATCAAAGTTCAATAGATGTCAATTCGTGAATATCAATTGCGATTACATGGACCTCTTCTTGTCTATAACTTTTACTGTTGAGAGTTGCTGCTTTCCACTCTCTGGGGAGGCCTTCTAGTACCTTACTAAATATGCAATTGATTAGCTCCTTTCAAAGCGAAGGACTACTCACTACTGGCAGGGCATGTAACACCCTAAGTACTCTTATGAATCTGCGACTTAAATGTACTTTTGAAGCTTATTCCTCTGAGTCAGTCATAAGAGGAAGAATCATCTTAATTACATTTTGTGCAAAAAATAAAAAAAATCATGATAATATCAGTGATGATGTCATAAAGTTAATTTGCGTTCAAATGGATGCCATCAACCTCTTCTTGATCTAATACAAAGTACTTCATGACAGTGTCTTTCTGTCATGCTTTCTTCTAGCTGGAGCTTTAAAAGTTACAAATACACAATTTAGATGGTCTCCTTTCAATAGTGAAGGCCTACTTGGGGCCGTAAGAACCTGGATTTACTGGGTGCATGCCCTGATGACAAATTGTATGTACTCTGCTTAAGTCTGTTGTATTTTTTCAGGATAGATGAAGCCTATGCAATTTCTTTTATAGTCCCAATTTTCAGATCTAAGATCAAGTGAGCAAATGTGAATCTAGCAACTGTGAGTCTGAAAAATGAGGTTTCACCACAATACGACCATAAGACAGCTTGTAGTCGATCTTTGGTGTCAACATAAATGAGCTATTAATTCACTCATCAGGATCAGAGAAACACTAACAAACGGAGCAAAAGCACTTGGGGTATATGTAGGCCCTGGGGCACTATCATGTACAGTTTTCAACATGTGTAGGACAGGGCCAACGATAGATAGTCTCTGTAAAATGTAAGCCCCGATTTATCGGGTGATAAGTCTCTATATATTAGTTATAGCGAAACTACGCTACGTCCTATAGACCTATCTGGTTGAGGACTCAACCTATTTTGTAGCTATCTAATTCACCATCAAGGCAGAGAATAACGGACAAACAATGAAAGGAGTGTGGGTATATGAGGCTTTCTCTTCAGGGCTTCCTATATGTACAGTTTTCAAAGATTGTTTATCAGAGTGAAACCAACTTTAAGGGGTCTGCAAATCAACGAAAAAGGGTGTGAATACTAGGTCAACTGCATCCAACGTTTGAACTTTCTAATCACGATTCTTTGAAGCACCAGTCATCATTATAGCTGCCATTACAGTCACAGATTCGAGGGCTATAAAAGGTTAAAACCTATAGCTTCCATGCCTGTTTGTTGTGTGTTCTATTTTTTGACAGAAAATCGCGAGTTAAATTTATAGTTACCATGCTTTTATGGTGATCTTGTGCCTTCTTCTAGACAGCCTGGATACGGGTACGGTACGCCGATACGGCAAATTTTTAAAAATCTTGGGTACAGTACGCTTCGGTTCAGTACGTTTTATATATATATATATATATATACTGATATATATATATCCATACTATGCTTCAAATAAATCAATCATGTATATAAGTATACTAAAGTATGTATATAACATTATAAATTTAAAGCAAGCATCCATTGCATACTTAAGACTTGACAATTTATTATTTCATGGTATAATAACAGTCTATTTATCTTAGTGACCTGTACGATAAGCCTTCAAGTCTTGAGTTTGTGGATTGTGTCAATTGGAGTGTAAAACACGAAAAAAACTCTTGATCCACTCAGCAAAAACGATAATACCTATGCATTTGACATGATTTCTTGAAGTCATCATTTGAACTAAGCAGGAAAAATATGTGATCCAAGCTGGCAGGTGGGACGATTAGTCCGAGCACGGGAGAATACTCGCCGAGATTTGGCGAGTACTCGCCGAGTTTTGGAAAGTTATCCAGTATTTTTAATTACTAATCTGTCTACAGGCGATCAAAGCTTATGATTCTTTCAGAAGATTGCAAGAAGTTGCTTAGTCCAAAAAGGTGCAAAAATGGATTTTATGAAAATAAGAAAAATATTGCCATCAATGCGTAGAACTCGAGAAAATATGCACTTTTAGAGAAAATGACACCTGAAACAGAGCCACAGAATGAAAGTTATGGCACGTGCAAGTTTTTGCTGCTACATCTTCCCGGACCCTTTCCAAAAATGGCAAATTTTATTCTGTACTAGTGTTTCTTCACCAAAAATCCAAAAAAGCAAAGAAATGCCAAAGAAGGAAAGAAATGTTGTCTTTGGCGAGTTTTTAAGTTTTGGCGAGTTTTTTTGGCGATTTACCAACCGAACAAGTTCGGTTTTTCCAAAAAATTCGCTGCGAACCAAATTTTTGCCCATGTTCGGGCGAATATGGTAACTATGGTTAGAAGACTGAAGAAAATCGCAAGTTTCATACGAGAGTTTCTAACAGTTTCAAAAGGGCATACAATGCAGTCACAAAAAGGATCGCAAAAGCTTTGGGAGGACATATACTACAGTCACAAAATGGACAAGGTTTTAGATATTCGAAAGGACATAAAACACAATCGCATTTACAGTCATGAAAGGTACAGAATGAAAATGTAAACAGTCGAGACAGTTCGCATAAGATGAATTCAAAAATACAGAACAGCACAAGAGTTTTAAACTAGTAAACACCATTGAAAGCATGTCAATTCACAATCACGGCTTTCAAGTAAATAAACTCTCTTATTTCTCTGAATTTTTCTGCAAGCAAAAGCAAACCCTGGTTACTTTTTTTAAGAATGGAGTCAATAGACAAATATTCTGGTTTCAATTTCCACACCCCCCCAAAAGTTAAAATCCGGATGCAATTAATGAGCAAAAATTTGTGGAGTATAGTTAATGGAAAAGAAAAACCACCCACTGATGTTACTAAATTGTTAACGTGGGAAAACCGTGATGATAAAGCAAAAGCTATAATCAGGTTTGCTCTTTCTAACTTTAAACTCCATAAAGATTTAGATAAATCGTCCAGAGAAATTTGGGATAACTCGAGTAGATTGTTTGGGGCAAAAGTAGTGAATGCTAAATTTTCTTCAAAGCTTCAATTGTTTCAATTCAAGATGGCCGATGATGTTACTATGTCCAGTTATATAAACAATTTGAGATCTCTTCTTAAAAAGTTAACATAGGTTAAAGCTCCAGTAGATGGCGAAGACTCTAAAGCCATTCTATTAAACATTTTGCCCTCTTCATATAGCAATGTCATTTATACTCTCAGTCAGAGGCCTTTGCAAAGCCTAGAAGATATGATTCAAGCTCTCTTTGCTGAAAAAAAGAGGACTCTCGGACACTACAGAAGGTAATTCTTCACATGAAAGTGCACTATACTCCTGCATAAGAAATAATCACAGAAAATCAGATGAAAGCACCAGGCAAGTTGAGTGTTATTATTGCAAGAAAAGAGGTCATACAACCTGGAATTGTTGCATTCGAGCTAATGATGTTCTCAAAGGAAAACTCAAAGATAATCTAAAAGAAGCAAATGTGGCCTTCGTTGACAATCCACCAGACGTTGAAGATTTTATTGATGAAGAAGAAGATGAATATGTACTCTAAGAAGTTAGTGTTTTGAAGACAATAAGGGATCCAATGTAGGTAAAACTCGACATGGATGGTTGTCCAGATAGTTCGAGAGATTGTGGATCTCGGGAATTCACCTTTACGAGGATCACAAGACAATCTGATGGAGCACTGTGGGAGTAGCTCAACATATAGGGTTGTCCAACAATTCCGAAAATTTTGTAATTCGTGAGTTCGGAGAGGTGGAATCGGGGACTCGGGAATTCGGCTTACAAACTACATCTTTACGAGGGTCAAGGAGGCAGCTTGATGGAGTTCTAACTGGTCCTAGTATAGTTGTTCAAAACAAAAGCTTTTGAAGATTGTAATTTTATCTTCTTTTCAGTGTAAGCCTTAAGAGGGGGTATTATTATATAAGGCTTATTTTTTAATGTTAGTTTAATATTAGTTACATATTAACCAATAAACGGTTAAAACTACTTCAACCATTTTGTAACCATCTTTCACATAATAAAATGACAAACACACAATGATAATGTGTGCATTCCGCTTTCCCTTCATTTCTTTCCATGTGCGCGTTTTCTAACAAGAATAGGCTAAAATAGGAACTTCTATTTAGATTTGAAAATAAAAGAATCTGCTCCCATTGTACCAAGGTATATATAAATCTGTCCATTGGAGTGCATTTATAAAGTAAAACCAAACCTTGAGAGCTTAACCCATTTCACTTCAAGTAAGGCTGATAAATTTAACCATTCATTTTGGGGGTTAGATAGTTCTCAAAAGCATACAAAATCATCAGGTAAAATATTTTTCAATGCATATTTTCACAAGGGAGTAGTAGCTTTTTCAATCATATGATTTAAAACCTTAAACCCATAAGCATGGTCATCCAAGACAAAAAAAAAAAAAATCTTGAAGATGAGAAAAGGAGCAAAAGCATGGACAGAGATACATGTTAAGCCTTCTCAATCAGAAAATTTCAAAATACCCAGTAGGAATATATGCAGACCACATTGTTGCTTACCAAGAAAACAAAATGCTGTTTCTTATGTGACTCATTAAAACCAAAAGATCTGATAGCCCCAAGACCCAATTATAAGATCAAGATCAAATTGAGTAAAGATATGTAAAACAAAGCATAATATCCTTAATGTTGAGCAAGGAAATAGCTAATGATAATCCCTGTAATAATATGATATCAAATATCCTTCTCACCATGTAACGATATGCCAAATCCAAGCCCACCGCCAAGTTCTCTTTCACTGTCTTAATGTTCAGTTAAACATTTGAAATCCAAAGTGTCAAAGTCCAGTAGCAAGGTGGAGTGGTAGCCATAATGATGGTCCAAATGAGACCCACTGGGCATGGCGCCAGATTTGACATTGTTCGCAACCAAACTAGGCTGGGTGTAAGTCTTGAGGGAATTTGGCAGAGTAGAAACCCCGTATATGCAGCTTCTAAGACAAACAATAATCTGAGCTTGATGATACATTTCCCAAGCAATAAAAGACAGTGAGTGAGTGTTAAAATTTGAATTTTCCGAGCAAAGAAAACTTAAGTTAAGTTCATTATCAACATAAACCACATTTATAAAATCCATCCACAGCGTGCTTCTTGACTAGGCCCATTCCAGCCAATACTGTCAAACAATCTCTTTCTCACAAATTTTACTTCATATATTATTAAATATTCAATCCCAAAATTATGTACGATAAAAAAAAATCCATATTAAACTAAAATTCTAATAAATTCTTAAGCTATTTGACCCCAACAAGCACAGCAGATATGGAAAAACAGAAAATCGCCATCCTACATATTACTTGGTGCTTAAAAGTTATAACAAATATCACTTAATTCTATGTTCCACGCTAGAACCTTGTGTTGCAAAACAATCTGCAATCAACTCCACAATACAGACATTTTGCTGATCTTTACCCTTTCTTGGATTTTTAAACCATTTTTTCCTGTTTCAGGCCAGTTATTTCCCTGAGATTTCAGATTATAAATATATTTATTTGTAGAGTGGTCTTGCAGAGCCATTACTTAGACACAACCTCCCGTGACCTCATTTCTTGTCACACTGTCATTGACTGTCATGATTTCTAGTTCCTTATTTCTCGTAACATGGGTTTACCCCTTCTTGTGATGTTTTTTGCTTCAACGTTTGAAATTTAGATACTTTACTTTTGGTCACTGGCATTTTGTATTACATTCCTCACAAATTACTGTAACCTACCATACCCTGAGACACACTGACCCACATAGGACATTCGTGGACATTAATATAATCTCTTCCCATCTTTCTTTCAAAACAACACATTGCAAGAATTTTCCGTCTTTCTTTCTTTCAATACATCGTGTTGTAAGAAACTTAAAGTGGCATACCCCAATTTCACTCATTGTTAAACGGAGTAATTCAAATCTGGATTGCATTGATTGTGTCTGTAACTGTTGCCACCATATCATAGCTGGAGAGGTAATCCACTCAGTTCAGATGCAAATTCCTTATAAACTACAATGCACAATGAGACTAGGAGAAAGTAAAACCAATCCTACAAGAATATCTGTTCTTTGCACGCACAACAGAGGGTTTATTAGTAGTTTAAAGGCACCAAACCACTATCAACTTGCTTGAATCCAGCCATAACTTCCAGCCAGAGGTCCCTGGATACACTTCCAAAATCCCTAGACTTTTCCTAAAATACATAAAAATGTACTAGCAAGAGCTCTGCAAATGTTGTTGAATAGGATGAGCTTATGTGGTAAATCATCAAGGCTTTTATGGCGGAACCCCAGGTTCAAATCCCTGTGTGACATGGTTAAGTGTTGAAATTGGATAAAATATTCCATCCTACTCTGTGTTTGGCATAGCCCAACAGACAATGCAGAGTGCTAGTCCCAAGTGACTTTGAAAGAAGAGACATCCCTCAAACTGTGGCATTTAAGGCAATAGTTACCCTGCAAAGGAATTTCCAAATTAAAGAAATTAGTCAATCCAACCCCAGATTAAAAAATTTTCTTTGTCTGCACAAATAAGGATTCATCAGTACACAAGAGGCACTAAACTGCAATGTATGTGCCAGAATCATGTCATAAGTCCCTCCTTAGAATTCCAAAATCCCTAAAATCACTTGAATTCAACCATAAATATAAAATACATAAAAGCTGCTAGAGAACTTTCAAGTTGGTTTTTCCTTTTTTCCAATGGACTTCATGTCATTTATACATTCAGCCATTGAAGTTCCGAAGATCGTCTATGAAATCAACCTTCAGGTCAAGAAGGCTGACAGCTAGAGTGATAGCAATCAGGTACTCGACAGGAAAGGACTCAAAAAACTATGTGTCAGGCCATATAGGGCAAAATCTAACCGGTGGATAATTATGTCTCACAAATAGCCAACGAAGGGTTGATTATCCGAAAATGTCAGATAAGGGCTGCGGCCAGGTGAGAGCCCCGGAAAATTCGTGGAGTAGATACCCCTCAGTACCTTGGCACTAAGCCTAAGAAGAACGATTGTACGTGCACCCAATACCAAAGGATTGGTTTGTTATCAATCCTGAGCAATTTCCCTCGATTTAAATTGCAAAACATGTGACAAAATTAGATTTTTTAAAGCAAGCGGTAGAAAGAAAACCATTTTTTTTTTAAAGCATCCGCATTCCAACCTATTAAACCTCATCAACGATTAGCTAAAGATTACAAATTTCTGAGATGTCTGTGAATAGTTGAATTTATAAAGTTTTTAACATTTTGCTTACATATGCAAAAGATTTACAGAGCTGCGTTTTAAAACCCTTGACTTTCACAATACATAACATTTTATTCTCAGATCATTTGCAATTGTTCAACAAAAGAAAATAAATTTGCATAATGGCTTAACTTGATAGCAGCGAAATTTTCACCGTGCCTGTGTATGATGTCTTGTGCAGTTGCAGGGAATAGGAAAGGAGTGAGTGATCTGGACAAGCTTTCCCGAGCATAAATCGACTGAATAAATATATAGCCCGACCTCAATCCATTCAGATTGTTTATGTTATTTTGGTGAATATGATAATTAATTATTATTATTAAATATAGGAAAAATATAATAATTATGCAATTTAATACTATTGAGATAATCCAACATGTGGCGAGGTTGTGATGTAATACATATGAAGTACATAAAAAAGGAAAGATCTTTTATAATGTCTCTATTGAGAGCCCTATTTTGGGTTTGGAGGGTAGCTCATGGCATACGACACCGCTTTATATAGAGTATTTTGGGTATGGAGTGTAGCTTATAGCATATGAGACCACCTCATACATAAAATTTTGGATCATAAGGATAGCTTTGAGCATATCAAACCATCTCATTGAGACTATTTTGGGTCACAAGGGTAGCTTCAATCACATTAGAGCACCTCATACTCTTAATATGTCAAAGGCATCTAAATATGCTTCAAATATATACGAGGAGTACATACCCTACTCACTACAAGATTTGTACTTGTGAACTCCCTTTCAAGAGTACAAATTCTTCACCATTAAGCCAAACTCGAGTGTATATGTGAATGTACAGTTGAACATTAATTAAGGTATTTTGTATTATCTAGGTTAGCAAATTAGCCTAATTGCTTGTTGGATCTAGTTGCCTAGTTAAAATGGGGATATGAGCCAAAAGACTTGGGTTTGAGCCTTGTCACATTTTATGCCCCAAGGATGTGTGCTTTTAAGGCCTCATCCTCCCAACATCTTGGAGGACCTTCTCTTAATAAAGGCATCATCCAAATGAGTTCATGAAATCCCTCTATAGAAGTGTGTAATAAAAATAAAAAAAGTCAAAACTTACTACAAAATAGTCTAAATCATCTCCCTAATAACAAATGTTTAAGGTGTTTACATGTGCTTTTTGGTTGTTTTGTGCATAAACATATAAAACAATAAAAACTAGATGTAATCCATATTATATAAATAAATATTGTAAAATATAGTAATTTGAACTTAAATCAGGGAAAACATGTTTATTCTAGAAAGAGAGGACAAAGATAATGTTAGAAAGTACTCAATGGAAAGATCCAACTTGATTTTACCTAAAAGATGAATATGCAATGAACACAAAGATCTAGATGTAGCTCATAAAGGCATCATCAAGCTCTCTGGTTAAAATAATTGTCTGAAATAGTTCACGAACATAGGTGGAAATGGCATATGGTAATGTCAAATGTTAGTGACTGAGGTAGAGAGTAGTGTTTAGGAGCATCTAACATGTATGTAATTTTCGGGAGATGTTTGTTCGTGGCTAAACTTTAGGTTTATGGTACTAGACCACTAAGAACTAATGCAATAAACCATGTGTGGCGTCTCATTTGTTTAAACCCTAATAATGCACTTGTACAACAACACACAATGAAAAGTCCTAGGAACTATTGGGTTAGATTGACCTCAACACGCCCCCAATGCATGTGAGTACTACAATACGTACCAATACTCTAAGGAGGACTCAAGTCGCATGTAGTTCTCCCAATTCCTATGTGAATTTATAACTACAAAATCAATGTGCAATCTAAAGTGGTCTTTTTTCATTTTTAACATTAGGCATCGTGCAACTTTGAACCATTGTACTTTAAATTTAGCTTTGTTGATGCAGTCACGGTTAGAGAGTCCAATGAAGGACTATCCTAGACCAAACAACCCCCATATTTTCACACAAAGATGACCTCACACATGCAAAGATAATCACACAGTTTAAAAGAAATAATAAGCTTATTATATTAATCAATAAGGAAAAATTATTGACTCAAGGCATGACACATTACAACATGTTGGAGGTTGAAAACATCAACTATTAAAGATTTTTTACTAACAACATAACATGGGATTGTTTCTCAAGTATGGGACTTGCATCTTGAAGCAATCCTCTAGAGAGAGTTGGTTCTCGTCTACTTCTAATCATAGTCCTATCACTAACAACCTAATATAACATTACAGGGGAAAGGGAGGGTGAAAATAATAGAAAGAGAAAGGTGATATGCCAATAGAGAAATAGGGATCTTCATCCTACTCTGTGTTTGAGGATAACACAATATATTAAATTAATGTAAGTATAGTCCACACACACATTTCATATCTTAACAACTATAAGTAAGAATGATCTATAAGAGATTAGTGAGACAAGATAATAGAGTAAGGCAGATATAAGCCACAACACTCAACCTTTGCTCAAATATACACAATTATATTAGACTGTAAAAGAGGCCCTTTATGCATTGCATTCATCAATATAGAGGCTAAGACATCACAAATAGAAAATGAGAATCCAAGTGAATTCCAAAGAGGAGAGAGAGAGAAAGGATGAAAAAGTGTATAGAACATAATAGAATATATTATTTATAAAATAAAATGGAGTGAAAGAGAATTTGAAAACAATTCGGAGAAGGCATGAAGGAAGAATAGTGGATCATCCCCCATTGTAAAAATCCAATATTCTAATAGTGGTCAGTGCGTCTCAAGGGTAGAAAGAACCTTTTAAAGAAGCTAGCAACTGTAAATGTCTCATGTCCCTAGAAATTTATGTTTTAACCCACTTGTGTCACAACAATTCAAATGTTAATCTCTACAACTAATTTAGGAATATAGTTAGGATTTGCAGTTATCATAGTGTTCCTACGACAAAAGGGTAGCTCGGGACAATAATGCATATTAATAGTGATCTACAAGATAGAAGAAGTGAGTGGAGGGGTCTAAACACATGATATCATAGAGTGTCACAAGCTAAAGAAAAACTCTGGAGGCCTTTAAATAGGAAGAAGGTAGAAAAGTTGTTGTTGTACTAAGAATTGGACCAAAATAGTCGAATGCAGGTAGCCAAACTTTCAAAGCGTCAAAGAAAAGTATGATAATAAAACGTAGTGTTTCGCAGCATGAGGAGAGGATCACAAGTGTTGGCGAGGTAGTGCAACTTCATATGGAAATGTGTGGCTTTGGAATCTCTTTGTGGCACATATAGTCTTTGTGGGCCTCTCACAATGTTTTATCAATCATTCGTAGGTTTGCATGGTGATGTGTAGCCTTAGAATACTTTTATGGTAACTTATGGTTATTCTTAAACTATGAATAGCATTTGCAATTTGAAGATAATGATGTTACATCAACCAAGCATATGTAGATTTGAATAGTGATATGCAACATTCTAGTGAGTTGTCAACATGATGTGACAAGAAGGAAAGAGGTGGTAGGGAAAGAGAGGGAAGAACTATGAAGGGATGATGAGTTAGCATTCAACAATCAAGAGAAAAGGTTTGAGACATGTGGCATCACTCTTGGCACAAAAGGATGAGCTGAGATATTTTAATGGCGCATGGGTTACAAAACACAACGGGAGAGAATTTCAGAAGATTCAAGTGTTTCATGGCTTGGCCAATGCTTATGGGCCCAATACGATGGTTCGTTAATGGTTTTTAACTTGAAATATCATGACATGGCATGATGGTGCTTTAATAGGATGTAATGTATAGAGTTTCATGGCCGATAGACTGAACAAAGTGTAACTAGTTTTGCAGAATGATACAAGTGCTTGAAATCTTAATCCTGTAAGAGCACAAGATTAATAAAATTGGGTAGGGTGCACATTTTGATTATTTTTAGAAACTCATGGGGACACTTTCATTCTAAGTTTGAAAACTAATAGCCTTTGAGCATCTATTGGGCATGGAGTCTACATGTGAACACTTCTTCTTTGGCTTTTATGAATCTACATCCTCATAAGGGCTCTAAAAATTATGTACAAAACAAAGAAACACGTACATATTCTAAGTGGAAAATCAGTAGGGTGTGCAGATCACTTATTTTGCATAAATCATAACCTATTCTAACCTACTCTAACAATATACAGTGAAAAATTATATGAAGCCACAAAATGACTTAGAGAAGTAGTTGCCTTTCCTCCAAAAATTATGTACAAAACAAATAAAGACATATATATTCCAAGTGGGAAGTGTAGGGAGAGTAGAGCACTTATTTTGTAGAAAGAAGAACCTAAATTAACCTACTCTACAATGTACCTAGAAATATTATACAGAGCCACAAAGTGGCTGAGAGAAGTAGTTGCCCTTTCTAACGATTCATTGTCATGTAATGATCTTTGTGGTAGCCACAATTAATGACAAGAACACACACAGGGCTCAATGTTCCTTCTCTTTCAAAATGTTGGATTCACTTATGAAATATACCCCTTATTCATTTTTGTTTTGCTTTAGATGGTGTAGTAGATGACTCTCAGTACATTGAAGTTATTCATAATGCTCTATAATGAGCATAATCAGTAACGACTCTAATTTGGGCATGATGTTTGATTGGACATCCATTTTTATGGTTAAAGGGATATTCCCTTTAGAAAGGTCAACCCCACGATTAGCCCCATAAAGGGTGTCTTTAAAAATTTATCCTCCTTTTCTTCTACTTTGGTTTCAGGCTTGTATGCCTCCTTTACATTACATTCTTCAAGGGTGACAACAAACTCTAAACACATAACACAATTGTGGTCATTGCACTCAGTAAATGTAACTTGTTCATCCTCTTCTTCAATATCTTACAAAAATTGACTGATCATCCTTGTTGGGATTTTTAGCCAAGAGAAAATGAAGCTTGATCATCACTATAAAAGTCAATCCACTAGATAGTTGTACTTCTTACTCTTTGTTGATGAATCCTATCTTGGTGGGTTGTAGAGTACTAGCAAGGAGTTTGTTCTATCTTAGCCTCCATGAAAGGAATATCTCAGCTCGTCCTTCTCTATCTACCTCTCAATTTGCTACAATTTTTATTCTTTGATATGTTCTTGCTTCTACAACTCAAGCGTAATTAGTAAGTTACACATGATTTCCTTTTGCTTGTAGAATTCCTCCAAGTTGAACAAATATTCGTCTGTCATGGCTAGTTTAGAGTCTTACATGATTCTTTGTGGGATTTTATTCTTGTCATGAAAATGGAACACATTTTTCCACCACTCTTGGCTCATACCCAAGCTTGAACATATTTGGGAACTAGAAAAATTAAGCTTTCAAGTTATCGTAGCCTCCCAAATTTTCATTATGAAAGGTTTGGGGGTGAGAAATACTTCAAGTTATGGCGAGGGATTTTTCCCATAAGATGGTTTGGAAGGGGGCTCAATATGTGCATGGATAGCTAAGGGGGTGTCACAATGTATTAAAAGTAATAAAAATGGAGAGGGGATTTCTGACACTAGCCTGAATGAGACGCTTCTCGAAGAGAATTATCTCTAAGAGACTAAATCAAAACAACAATATCATAACCAAAGGCTCTTAGGTAGAATAAGAATGAAATACCTAGTAGGGTTTGCATTCTTAGGGTATTATTTCCCAAGTTTTTCTAAATATTATGTTGAAACTTGTTAAACATATTTTTGGGGTCCTTTTTTATGGTGTTGATATGTTCCAAGAGAGATATGACATATATTTTCTCATTGAACCAATTGTTCAAATTTTCTCCTAGTTGATCACATAAAGAGATTAATCATGTTCCCAAGATTTTATACCAATATAAAGTTTTTTCTTTGGGAAAAGAAGCAATCAATCTGAGTACTAAATTTTCCTTTGTGACATTATGTATTGCACATGATTTGGCCAATGTGTTGAATACGATCAACATGACTCATATAATCATTTCCATAAAATAAGGGTAGGGACTTTAGAGCTACTTCAAGAATAATATCTCATTGCTACCAATGAAGGGGACCACCAGTGTTCCAAGAAGAAAGAGAATGAGCTCTAGAAAGAGCCATGGGAAGATAATAAGCATTTTAACATGGAGGGGATAGCCTATATTATAGAATGAGTCCTTGAAAAAGTGGATTTGTATGGTGACATATTTGAGCTTCAAAAAGTAGGTAAAGTCAAGGTTCTCACCAAAATATTTATTGGAAGTTTTTAAATATGGGATTTACAGAAGATTAACGAAGGGGACCATCGGTGTTCCAAGAAGAAAAAGAACGAGCTCTAGGAAGAGCCATGGAAAGATATTAATCGCTATAACACGAAGGGAATAGCCTAAATTTTATAGGATGGTTCCTTGAAAAAGTGGATTTTCTTGGTGATAGATTTGAGCTTCAAAAAGTAGGTAAAGTCAAAATTTTCACCAAAATCTTGATTGGAAGTTTGTAAATATGGGCTTTACATAAGATTAATAAATCTCTTGTCCCACAAAGCATGCTAGAACTATTGGAGGTTGAAAGCATTTGTTGTGAAAGATTGTTCATTGATAATGCAACATGGGATTACTTCTCAAGTGTTGGACTTGTGACTTGAAGCAATCCTCTGGAGAGAGTTGGATCTCATTTGTTAGGAAAATAAGTGGGTTAGTATTCACATGAGTGAGTAAATATAAAGGTGTGAGTGAATATTTGTATAAGTTAGTGTTGTTATGTGTTTACACCCTAATTATTTTATAGGTGTTGTAAATGTACAATAATTATAAGGTTATAAGGGCTAGATACATGCAAACTATTTTGATCTTATTAACTTCCAACATCAATTATACATGACCATACTAATGCATTCAAAATTTAAATGAACTAAACGATAAGTAAATTCCTCAAAACACGAGAAGAGAGATAAATTTGGTTATCTGTGATAATACTAGAGTGATCTATGTACATGCATAATGGTGGAATATAATATCTCGAGTTGTAGATTCTTCATAGATGATTTTGGAACTAGAGAATGTGTAGGTGCAAGACCGTATAAAATTTGTACGGCCTAGGTAGGTAAGAATGATAGAAAACCATAACCATAATAATTTAGATCACACATTCCCAGCCAATCAATCTCATAACAGAAAACCATATGTAGCTGTAAATGACTCGGTGGAACACTGATCTCTCATTTCATGACTTGGTATCATACCGATCTCTCATGTTAACTCAATGATTTGTATACTAAGTATACTTGGTTCTCTTAGCCTTTTCAGGGTATTAAGTGTTTTGTTTAAGAAACCTATCTAAATATCTGTTACCAATATTAATCTAAAATCCCACTTCTTAAACTAGGTGATATAGGACAATGTAACCAGTATCTTGTGATACTTTGGCCAAAGATTTTCAACATACTGTTCATGTTTATATTCCTAGACGACATACTCGTCAAATGAAATAAGTCCTTCACCCCACTTCATCTGTTATCTAGAATGGTCTTTACTTACTCTTGTCAGTCCACTTGTTCAAGGTTTAACCCTAACCAAGGTTAACAACATAGATTAGTGTAGAGGACTACTCGCGGTGACTAAGGGTACATAGACATACTCAATCGACCTAAGTCGATTGCGTGTGTCTAGTTATCCTAAGTTGTCATGAGTTGCCCCCGACACTAAATTATGTTTCTAACTTAACCTAGGGTATAACTATGATCAAGTTCGAGTTTATGTAGATCTAGATGATTAAACTTTGAAGGGAGTTACAATATGTCAACTGCAACATAATATCCGCATGAAGACCCAAGTCTTCATGAAGGTACTGTACTGCAGTTGGCATGTGCCAACATCCAACTGAGTTCACCTCATTTGGATGTACATACCCAAGGAAAGAAGTTAATGACTTAATTATTTTCCTTATGTAAGGGTTAATTACAATAGCCCTACTGAACAACTAGTTTCATTAACCATTAGGGGTTACAAGCAAAAACTGATAATTGGAATTGCTATGTAAATACATCTGCCAACAAACGTTTTTCCAAAGATTTGTTTTTCTTTCATTCAACTTTCTAATTTATGATTCAGTTTCACAAACATATTCAACATACTAATAGTGATGTTAACTTAATTAACTTATCCAAGTCTTAGCTTGTTTAAGTTCTGAATCAGATCCTTTATAATAGGCTTCATTGGAATGAATTCTACTCCTATATATGTATATATATTCTTTTCATTGGTTTTATTCTGATTAAGGAATTAATCAAGAGGAAGCACACCTTCCTCTATCCAAGATAACATTAAGATTTAATTCCAAAATGTCTTAAATCAGATTTCTTATCATTGCAGAATAGTTGCCTTCCCTTTACTTATTAAGGATTGAAGGTTCATTTATAACCCCCTAACCTTTTACAAGTTATCATCATGGTTTCATTTACCCACTAACATTATTTTAGTAAAGTCATAGTGATTTAATTGAATGTCGAATCATGAATTCCAACTTTAATAAGTTGAAATAAATAAGAGGGTAGTATATCTAGTACCCTTAACCTCTAGTTTATTTTAAATCAACCCGAAGGGTTCATATATACACACACACACATGTACATGTATGTGTGTGTGTGTGTGTGTGTGTGTGTGTGTGTGTGTGTGTGTGTGTACACACACACACACATATATATATATATAATAGAGATAAGCTTATCATTGCCATTCACAGAATATCCAAAAAGATGACACATCAAGTACATATAAACCCACAAACTTTTTCATTCATCAAATTGGAATTCATACATTATAATTCCAAACACTTTAGACATCTTTAGTGTCAAACAACATCAATAAGATCAATTAAAAAAACAAATTTCCTTTCCAACAAATACATTTCAATAATGATTCATATTTCATCATAAAAGATCTAGTCTCTTTGGTAAACAAAAGTAACATCATAAAAGATATTTTATCCTTTTATCATATATGAAGTCCATCTGCATTGAATTGGTAGCATGGTCAATTCATTGAACTGAGTATGATAAGCACTAAGCATTAAAACGATGTGCTTTTAACTAACTGTTTCATAAAGAGAACTATTCTTTTATGAAACAGTTAAAGCATTACAGAAAAACATACCATAAAGAAATATCAGTCATAAAAGAGAGAGAGAAATAAGGTGATAAACCATATCATTATTAAGAATAGATCATGATATAATCAGATTCAACTTTCAACTAATGATTACATAAAAGAATTTAAAACATTAATCCAGTTAAATAATATTTCACCAAAACCACAACTTGCTTTTCATTTACTGATTTTCATGATTCATATCTTAATTAATACCATCTAACCTGAGAAGGTACTAACACTGCTATCTCTTAGGAATAAATTTGCATTAGATGGAACAATAGTGCATTCATCTCAGTGTTATCTCACTTAATTTCATCCTAAAATATAAGATGTCAAGCTCAATCAAACATTAGGATAAATTCAGGATGAACCAACAACATATTTAGTAAAGAGTTTCTTATTTAAGAATTCTATATCCTAAATCCAGAGTCAAAACCAACCTAAGTTTAGGATCAGCACGTCAGACAAATTTGACAAAGGATGAATTCAATTTGACATGCAATTGGAACTAATCACACAATAAAAAATGAGGTACATCATTACCAATGTAAAATTCAAAGAGAATAATGGAGGAATTTTCAACAACAGATCCTGTAATCCTAATATATCACCGCAAAAATCCTTCAAATATATTTTTACCCCAAAAGAGTATAACAAGTCCCATGCACAAACCAAACAGGTCAGCTCCCTCTACAGGAGTGATACAAATGAAAAATGAAAGGAAAGAGAAAAATAGATTGTTCACTCGAGATCTAAACAAGGATAAAATAGACAAGTATGGACTCTACTATCCTCCATGTAAATCCCAACAGAGGTTAGATCAAGCTTGGATTAGATGATATTTGTCCGAGGTAGAGAGAACAAAGATCAACATTCATTTACCTTTCAAAATTCAATGAGGATGGTATTATAAATACCTTAACTCCCCAGATTATAAGTAACCATCTCCTAACAGCTATAAAGGAAAACAAAATAGAATAGCTAAGGAGTAAGTCTTCCTAGACTCCTTAACTTAGAACAGAAAGAGGAGATATCATCGAATAATGGTAAAGATGAGGCCTCAATCCACATTCCTAAAACAGAGGTACTCTTGCCTAAGATTGAAAAAGAAATTGAAGATAAATTTGATGGTCCAAGGCCAAGAAAACAATTAACCCCAAAAACCATTGAAGCCCAATGAACTATTCAAAATTACAATCGATAACAGCGACTGTAACATATAAAGCTACAAACCGAACAATGATTTCCCTTCTAAAAAATATTTGCATCAATTTCAGGAGTTATCCCAGTTTCCCAAAGTATAGAAGACAAAGTA
The DNA here is from genome assembly GCA_019776745.2 of Taxus chinensis. Classification (NCBI taxonomy): domain Eukaryota; kingdom Viridiplantae; phylum Streptophyta; class Pinopsida; order Cupressales; family Taxaceae; genus Taxus; species Taxus chinensis. The sequence goes on from CM034152.1 coordinate 653,797,062, forward strand.
ACATTTAAATAATTTACCCTTTTTCAAGAAAACGATTTCCTTTTTAAGGAGATAACATAGTAAACTTACCCATCCATTGATGGTGAACGAAAAAGTGATAACAAGACTTAACAGAAAAAACTTCCTTTCAAGCCAACTCAGAATAATGCATCATCCATAATAATCACTGAAACAGACAACTGAAACAGGAAGGATAAAACCCAACCCAGATTCATAACCACAGAGAGAGATAAAGAAACGTCGGACATGACCCCAAGTCTTGTGCATGAAGTCAAACTTAGAAGATATGCTAAACTCAAAAATGCTAAAGTCTATTTCCTTCAAGGATTCATTCAAGCTTAGACAAGAGTCAAGTTACTCTACAGTTCAACATTATTTACCACGAGATCATACAATATCAACTACACCTCAGATTTAAGTAAAAAGAGCAAGACATACTCAACAAGTCGAATCAAGAAGAATGAAACCAAGACCACCCTTTCCTCACACCAAGAGAAGATGCAACAAAATTCAAAAATCAACTCCACAAATCACACAAACAGGGTTAAACTAACAACCATGAAAAACCCAGATTGCTCCCCAAGGTGATTCATTCAAGTTCAACATCAGACAAGTTACTCATAAGTTTTAACACAACTTCAACAGGTGTTCAAAAAGATACAACTTCATCTCAAGTTCAAACAGAAGTTAAGCATAACTCAGTATTTTTCCCAACAAAGGAATCAAAACCCAGAAAATTCTTCCATCATAACAAGTGGAGTAAAAACAAAAAACATAGTGAATAATACAAGCATTGAAAACAAGATCATAACAACATACAAAAAATCATTTGTTCCCCAAGAGCAGAGTTCTTTTAATGAAGACATTTAGGAAAAAGTAGAACAACTTAATGGGTAGAGCCTATCATGCTTGATAGAGCTTCTTCCTGATTTGTAGAAGATTTCCAATACTGAGCCTCAACAGCCTCTTCTTCTCCATGTAACGTCAACCAACTTCCAATGCTCTATCTTCTTTTATAACTTTCACCGAGTCCAAAATAGCTCAAGAATGCAAAAATAACAATGATACAAAAATAGAACTGCTGGTTTGAAGAACTGAAAAAACCCCATGCAGAGCCAAAGCTTGAAATGAACTGAAGACCAAAACAACCATGCCAAAAACCCGCCATGCATTTTTCCTAGGTGGTTTCTTCACCAAAAATGAAGTCAATAAATGCAAAGGACAACAGTTCCCTCCTAATTCTCCATGCCACCACCATCTATAGTTTGGCGACACGCTCTATTTTCAAATTTTGCATGCAACTTAACTTGGTGGTGATGCCAACTAAGCATTCCCCCAAACCTCTTTGCTTCTGCCAAAGTTGGCAGTCCTTCATAATAAAACCACAAATCAATTCCATTTAATGCCTTGAAAACTGATGCCACAACTATGCAAATTGCCATGTAGTCCATAGGTACCCCTTAGGTTAGCAATAACTTAGGTTAGGTTAGAAAATCAACCTATGTTCTTAGGTAAGTCTTATTTACCTAAGTTTGTATTTCAATTAAATAAACATAGCACACCCCAACTTAGGTTAGATATACCCTTAGACTAGGGTCAACCTTAGTGTTATATTATTAGGTCCAAGGTCCCTATACGCCACTCAATGCCTTATCAATGGTAAGAAGAACCAGGTCATCATCAAAGGCCTAATGCTAAGTAGGGATCCCTGAAGAAGGGTCCTTTACAATTGTAAACAAAACAAGGCCCAGTCCATCTTTTTCCTTCCTTTCAGAATGCCAAGACAACAAGATGAAAGGTAAGAAGAACTAAAGCATACCTTGGATCAATGGAATTGATCCAAGGTGTTTTTGTTTACACAAAATAAGTTATGGCAACAGAAATACAAGTTCAACATCTTTAAAAATGAATTTAAGCTGTATAAAGAGATGAATGGCCTCATTATCAAACAACAAAAATCACAACAGAATGAAACTTTTCAATAGATGATTAATTATCCATTGCAAACATGATTTCCAAAAGTCATAAGAGTACACCTTCCTAAGACAAATCACCTGTCAATGTTTGCACCGTCAAGAGTGGAAGTCATCAAGTAAGTAGTCATGCTAGAGATGTTACATACCTCCCTCCTAAAAAGAATCATCGTCCCAATGATTAACTTAGTCAAATAATTTAAGTCTAGGATAAAATCAAATTATCATCCTTCCATTCGTATGTTCATAACATAAATAGATTTGAGAAATTTATATTTCATAATCATCATTAAAATAGTTGTCTTATTACTAAATAGTTTAGTATCTACCCAAAACTAGTAGGTTTATTGACATATCATGAATAAAATCTTAAAATTTTATCAGTCAACAGAATCAATTCTGTTCAAATAAATATGGAAAAGTAGTTTTCATATCTTCAAGGTTTTCCCAGGTTGCACTTTCTTTGTTAAACTGGTCCCATTGGACCTTACATTGACTTATTTCATGATTCCTTAAGTGCAACTGGTGAGTTTCCAGCACACGCAAGGGTTTAACCACGATTATTCCTTCTTGGACCTGCAAGGAATTCCAATTTAACACATGTGATAAATATGAAATGTATTTCTTAAGTAGAGAAATATGGAAAACATCATGCATTCATGATAAAGTAGGAGGTAAAGATAAATGATAAGCTACAGGGTTGATTACTTCAACAATTTCAAAGGGTCCCACATAATGAGGTGATAACTTGGCAGCCTTGCCAAAAGTTATAGAACTCTTTTTTGGTTTAACCCAGCAAAAAGACCTTCTCACCAAGTTCAAATTTCTTATCAACCCGTTTTAAGTTTGCATAACTCTTTTTCCTATCTGTTACTTCCTTCAAGCGTTCACGAATCATTTTAACTTGTTGTTCCATTTTCGTAAGGATTTCAGGCCCAATTACCTCCTGTCCTCTATGTTATCCCTACTAACTGGAGTTCTGCATTTCCTTCTGTATAATGCTTTAAAAGGTGCCATTTTCAGAGAGGCGTGATATGTGTTGTTATATGAAAATTCAACTAATGGGAGGTACTCTTCCCATTTATACTGTTGATCCATACAATACATTCGTAACATATCTTCCAAAACTTGATTAACTCTTTCAGTCTGTCCATCCATTTCTGGATGGTATGCAGAACTGAAATTAAGCTTAGTCCCTAGGGTTGCATTAAGTGTTTGCCAAAATCTAGATGTCATTCTTGGATCTCTATCCAATATGATCAATTCAGGTACTCCATGTAATCTAAAAATTTCATGCACAAATATTTTTGCTAAAACAGGTGAATCATCCTTAAGATTACCAACAATAAAATGTGCTACCTTTGTTAGTTTATCAACAACAACTAGAATAACATCATGTTTATTTCTTGACATAGGCAACCCTTGAACAAAATCCATACTTATTACTTACCATTTATATTGTGGTATGTTGTGAGGATATAATAAACCAGCTGGATGCATATGTTCAACTTTAACACGCTGACATTCTAAGCAGTGTGTCACAAAATCAATCACATCCTTTTTCATCCCTTTCCATAAATATTGTTGTTTTATATCAGCAAGCATTTTCGTAATGTGCCGGGGTGTCCAGAAAAAGGTGAATTATGAAATTCATTAACAACTTTTTTCTTAATTCATTCCCTGAAGGTATATATACTCGATTATCATATCTCAAAATTCCTTCATTATCAAAGTGAAAACCTTTATATCTCATATCATTTGGATCTACAGCAAGTGTTGTTTTTACTTACTGAAAATAAGAATTAGATTCCATGACACTTTTTACTTCATCCTTAAACTGAGTTCTCAACGTTATAAGAGTAGAAATGTGCTTCCTACGACTTAGTGCATCTGTCCACTCTATTCTCCTTTCCTTTAATATAACTTATGTCAAAATCATACTGAGATAGAAATTCTAACCATCTTCGTTGTCTTGCATTCAGATTGGGCTGAGTGAAAATATACTTCAGTCCAAGATGATCAGTCTTTAATTCAAAAGGTCTACCAAGAAGATAATGCCTCCATACCTGAAGTGCATGAACAATGGCAGCAAGCTCTAGGTCATGTGGAGCATAGTTCAGTTCATGTAACTTGATTTTTCTACTCTCATAAGCTATAACATGATCATTTTGCAACAAAATACCTCTGAGACCTTCCCCAGAAGCATCTGTTACTACAGTAAAGTCTCCATTAGGATCAGGTACAACCAAAATAGGTGTTGATGTTAACTGATCCTTTAGAGTCTTAAATGTAGATTCACATTTTTCATTCCACACAAATTTCTTATCTTTCTTCTGCAACAAAGTTATTGGTGCAAAAACCTTAGAAAAGTCTTTAACAAACTTCCTATAGTAACCAGCAAGACCCATGAAGCTTCTAACTTCATGTACATTCTTAGGTGCAGGCCACTCAGTTATTGCAACAATTTTTGAGGGATCTACCACTATTCCATATTTGCTTATGACATGTCCCAAATAGTGCACTTTTGTCTCATAGAAAGAACATTTGGACAACTTACCATACAACCTTCTCTTTCTTAAGATTTCCAGAACTATTTTCAAATGCTCATGATGCTCTTCAATGCTTTTAGAGTATATGAGAATATCATCCAAGAATACAAGCACAAATTTGTCCAAGTATTCTTGAAAAATATTATTCATTAAATTCATAAAATTTGTAGGTGCATTTGTTAATCCAAATGGTAAAACTGTGAATTCATAATGTTTGTACCTTGTTCTAAAAGTTGTTTTATGAATATCTTCATCCTTTATTCTTAACTGATGATATCCAGATCAAAGATCTATTTTAGAATACATTGATGCACCACACATCTGATCAAACAGATCATCAATTCTAGGAAGTGGATATCTATTTTTAATTGTTGCTTTGTTTAACATCCTATAATCAATGCACAATCTAAGTGTTCCATCCTTCTTTTTCACAAAAATTACCGGTGCTCCCCAAGGTGAGACACTCGGTCTTATCAAACCTTTAGACAAAATTTCTTACAATTGTGCCTTAAGCTCTACTAACTCAATGGTAGTCATTCTATATGGTGCCTTGGAAATAGGTTTGGTTCCCACTTGATCTCAATCATGAAGTCAAACTCCCATTTGGGTGGAAGACTAGGTAACTCTTCCAGAAACACATCACTGAAATTTTGTAACAATGGATATCTTTCCAAGAAGTCACTACTTTCATTCAGTTGTTTCAGAAATTTTTACTGCATACAAAGTGCAACCTTTGTTTTTGGCCTTTTTAAGTTGCATAGCTGACAATTTCCTAACTGAAATCTCACGTTTTATCCCCTGAATGTCTGTTGTTTTCTGCAGGTCATCCAGACAACTAATATGTTTTTCAAAACAATCAACCTTTGCCTTATGTTCAGCTAGCCAGTTAACACCTATGATTACATCATAAGACCCCAAAGGAGCAACATAAAGGTCAACTTCAGTGGAAAAACTAGGTAAGTCAAGGACTGCTCCAAAAAGACACATACTAACTATGTGAACAACATTATTTCCATAATGTACAGCCCATGATTTATCCATTTTTCCCATCTTTTATTTTTAATTTTGAAGCTAATTTAGTAGAAATAAAGCATTCAGTTAGCTCCAGTATCAAAAAGTATAGTTACAGGTATACCAAATAACTTACCTGGAACTTCTATGGGTGTAACTTGCTTTTCAGCCTGTTTGTCAGCTACTGCAGTGTGTATCTTATGCTGCTGATTTGGTCATCCTTCTTCAAAGGACATTGATTTGCGTAATGATCCTTGCCACAATTGTAACAGCCTCCTACAGGTCCCTTCTTAGGCTCAAATTTATTTCCAGCCTTAAAGTTATCATTCTGACCCCCATAGGACTTATGTCCATTATTATTGTTCTTGACAAAGTTGTTTCGCACATTAGCAGCAGGTTTATTTGTTGTTGTTTTCTTGTTGTTATCAGTAAAAAATTTGTTTTTCATACCAAACTTTTTCCATGGTCCCTTTTTGGGTGCAAGAGATGAAGAAGAGTTTGGAACTTTCTTTCTGATTTCTTCCTTATGGGCAGAGATCGCTTTCAATTTCTGCTCCTACCTTATGGATTTTTCTACAACCCCTTCCATAGTGGTTGGGCTGTGAACATCCACTTCACCACCTATAATGGGATTTAATCCCATGATAAATTTTTGTATCCTAAACTTCTCGTCAGTTTGATACTGAGGTACGTACTTAAGGAGTTTAGTAAACCTCTCCTAGTACTTCTATTACAGTTAATTTTCCCTGAGCTAAGTTCTGAAATTTAGTCATTTTCTTATCATAGTAAAGTTGTGGCAGCCATCGTTGCCTAAAATAATTTTTAAATTGATCCCAAGTAATGTTTGTTTCATCAATGTTTAACTCATCCTTATGGATGTCCCACCATGAAGATGCCTCATGGGAAAGTTGATAAGCTCCCCATATTGCTTTTGTTTCCTCAGAGAAGTTCCTTATTGCAAAGTACTTCTCCATTTTGTTGAGCCAGTTCTCAGCTCCATCTCCTAGTGTAGTGCCATCAAACTTGGGTGGACTTATCCTTTTTATGTCATTAGTGAGTTCAGCTACCAATCTTTCCTTTTTATTCTCAGGCTGATTAGGTGCATTTCACATTAGCATTGGCTGCATTATTGTTATCAACGCCCAAATTTCCAACATTGGCATTGTCCACAGGAGGTGGCTGATTTTTATTACCAACATCTTCTTCCTCCTCCTCATTTCCCATTACTTTTTGTTCAAGTACAACTAAATGATCTCTTGTGTCCAACAGGGAAGCAAGGATCTCATCGAGTTTTTGGGCAGTAGCTACTTCTCCACCAGGTGGTGGGTTGTTTACAACATTTCCTCTCATTCTAACCATTTTCTGTTAACAAGAAAATTTAAGTTTTATCAGATTATGGACACAATAGGTCCAAGAGCTGCAACCTTCAGCTCTGATACCAAGATGTAACATTCCCATTTTAAGACTTTAGAAACAAGGGAAAATTTTTTTTGAATAATGTTCTCTATTCTAAATAATCATAATTTAGAACACACATTCCAAGCCAATCAATCTCATAACAGATAACCATATGCAGCTGTAATGACTCGGTGGAACACCGATCTCTCATTTCATGACTCAGTATCATACTGATCTCTCATGTTAACTTAATGATTTGTATACTAAGTATACTTGGTTCTCTTACCCTTTTCGGGGTATTAAGTGTTCTGTTTAAGAGGCCTATCTGAATATCTGTTACCAATATTCATCTGAAATCCCACTTCTTAAACTAGGTGACATAGGACAACACAACCAGTAGCTTGCGATACTTTGGCCAAATATTTTCAACATACTGTTCATGTTTATATTCCTAGACGGACATACTCGTCAAACGGAATACGTCCTTCACCCCACTTCATCTGTTATCTAGAATGGTCTTCACTGACTCCTGTCAGTCCACTTGTTCAAGGTTTAACCCTAACCAAGGTTAGCAACATAGTTTAGTGTAGAGGACTACTCATGGTGACTAAGGGTACATAGACATACTCAATCGACCTAATTCGATTGCGTGTGTCTAGTTATCCTAAGTCATCGTGAGTTTCCCCCGACACTAGATTATGCTTCTAACTTAACCTAGGGTATAACTATGATCAAGTTCTGAGTTTATGTAGATCTAGATGATTAAACTCTAAAGGGTGTTGCAACATGTCAACTACAACACAGTATCCTCATGAAGACCCAAGTCTTCATGAAGGTACGGTACTGCAGTTGGCATGTGCCAACATCCGACTGAGTTCACCTCATCTGGATGTACATACCCAAGAAAGAAGTTAATGACTTAATTATTTTCCTTATTTAAGGGTTAATTACAGCAGCCCTACTGAACAACTAGGTTCATTAACCATTAGGGTTACAAACAAAAACTGTAATTGGATTTTCTATGCAGATACATCTGCCTCCAAACCTTTTTCCGAAGATTTTTTTTTCATTCATTAACATTCTAATTTATGATTCAGTTTCACAACACAGATTCAACATACTAACAGTGATGTTAACTTAATTAACTTATCCAAGTCTTAGCTTGTTTAAGTTCTGAATCAGATCTTTTTATAATAGACTTCATTGGAATGAAGTCTACTCCTATATATATATATTCTTTTCATTTATTTTATTTTTGATTAAGGAATTAATCAAGAGGAAGCACACCTTCCTCTATCCAAGATAACATTAAGATTTAATTCCAAAAGGTCTTAAAATAGATTGCTTATCATTGCAGAATAGTTACCTTCCCTTTACTTATTAAGAATTAAGGTTCATTTATAACCCCTTAACATTTTACAAGTTATCATCATGGTTTCATTTACCCACTAACATTGTTTTAGTAAAGTCATAGTGATTTAATTGAATGTCCAATCATGAATGCCAACTTTAATAAGTTGCATTAAATAAGAGGGTAGTATATCTAGTACCCTTAACCTCTAGTTTATTTTAAATCAACCCAAGAGGGTTCATGACAGATATATATATATATATGATATCTATATATATATATATATATATACATAAAATATAATAGAGATAAGCTTATCATTTCCATTCACAGAATATCCAAAAAGATGACACATCAAGTACAGATAAACCCACAACTTTTTCATTCATCAAACTTGGAATTCATACATTATAAGTCCAAACACTTAGACATCTTTAGTGTCAAACAACATCAATAAGATCAATTAAAAATACAACTTTCCTTTCCAACAAATACATTTCAATAATGATTCATATTTCATCATAAAAGATCCAGTCTCTTTGGTAAACAAAAGTAACATCATAAAAGATATTTTCTCCTTTTATCACTTATGAAGTCCATCTACAAAAATTGCTAGCACAGGTCAGTTCATTGAACTGAGCATGATAAGCACTAAGCATTAAAACGATGTGCTTTTAACTAACTATTTCATAAAGAGAACTCTGCTTTTATGAAACAGTTAAAGCATTACAGAAAACATACCATAAAGAAATACCAGTCATAAAAGAGAGAGAAATAAGGTGATAAACCATATCATCATTAAGAATAGATCATGATATAATCAGATTCAACTTTCAACTAATGATTACATAAAAAGAATTAAAACATTAATCCAGATTAAATAATATTTCACCAAAATCACAAATTTTTTCATTTACTGATTTTCATGATTCATATCTTAATTAATTCCATCTAAGCATTATCTCACTTAATTTCATCCTAAGGATATAATATGCCAAGCTCAATAATACCATTAGGTTATAAATTTCATCCTAAAATATAATATTCCAAGAATTCAATCAAAATTAAGATAAATTTATGATGAACCAACAACATATTTAGTAAAGAGTTTCTTATTTAAGAATTCTATATCCTAAATCCAGAGTCAAAACCAACCTAAGTTTAGGATCAACATCAAATAGATTTGACAAAGGATGAATTCAATTTGACATGCAATTGGAACTAATCTCACAATCACAAATGAGGTACATCATTACCAATGTAAAATTCAAAGAGAAGAATGGAGGAATTTAACAAACAGCTACATATCCTTCAATCCTTCAAATATATTTTCACCCCATAAGAGTCTTACTTAGGAATTTCCAACCTAACAAAACAATTCAAATGACCTTTTTCTGCCATTATCTTATTCTAACACAAATGTATTTAATTCTTCAAGCAAGTCCCAGTGGAGGTATACGATACAAACCAAACAGGTCATCTCCCTCCTTAGGAGTGATACAGGTGAAAGATGAAAGGAAAGAGAGAAAGAGATTGTTCACTCTAGATCCAAGCAAGGATATAATAGACAAGTCCGGTCTCTACTGTCCTCCATTGTAAAGCCCAACAGAGGTTAGATCAGGCTCGGGTTAGATGATAGTTGTCCCGAGATAGAGAGAACAAAGAACAACATTCATTTACCTTTCAAGAATTCAAAGAGGATGGTATTATAAATACCTTAACTACCCAAGACTACAAGTAACCATCTCCTAACAAATACAAAGGAAAATAGAAATAGAATATCCAAGGAGTAAGTCTTCCTAGTCTTCTTAACTCAGAACAGAAAGAGGAGATATCATTGATTAACGTAAAGATGAGGCCTCAATACCATTCATATAACAGAGGTACTCTTTCCTAAGATTGAAAAAGAATGAAAGAAAAATTTGATGGCCCAAGGCCAAGAAAACAATCAACCCCAAACAACCATTGAAGCCCAATGAACTATTCAAAATTACAATAGATAACAACAACTATAACACAAAAAGCTACAAACTGAAAATGATTTTCCTTCTAAACAGTAATTACATCAATTCAGAAGTTATCCTAGTTTCCCCAAGTATAGAAGACAGAGTAACATTTAAATAATTTACCCATTTTTCGAGAAACGATTTCCTTTTTAAGGAGATAACATGATAAACTTACCCATCCATTGTTGGTGAACAAAAAAGTGATAACAAGACTTAACAGTCAAAACTTCCTTTCAAGCCAACTCAGAACAATGTATCATCATAATAATCACTGAAACAAGACAACTAGAAACAGGAAGGATAAAACCCAACCCAGATTCATAACCATAGAGAGAGAGATAAAGGAATGTTGGCACGACCCCAAGTCTTGTGCATGAATTCAAACTCAGAAGATATGCTAAACCCAAAAAGTCTATTTCCTTCAAGTATTCATTCAAGCTTAGACAAGAGTCGAGTTACTCTACAGTTCAACCTTATTACCATGAGATCCTATAGTATCAATGTATCTCTAATTTAAGTAAAAGAACAAGACATACACAATAAGTTGAATCAAGAAGAATGAAACCTAGACCACCTTTTCCTCACACCAAAGAAGATGCAACTGAGTTCAATAAACCATTCCACAGATCACACGAGTAGGGTTAAACTAATAACCATGCCAAAAAGATACAGATTGCACTCTAGGTGATTCATTCAAGTTCAACATCAGATGAGTTACTATAAAGTTTTAACACAACTTAAACAGGTTTACAAAAAGATTCAACATCATCTCAAGTTCAAACATAAGTTAAGCATGATTCATTCATTTTTCCAACAAAGGAAACAAAACCCAGAACACTTATTCCATTATACAGTGGTTTCATGTAGAAAAACATAGTGAAAATACAAGCATCAAAAGCAAGAGCATAACATCATACAAAAACTCATTCGTTCCCCAAGATCAAAGTTCTTTTAATGAAGACATTTAGGAAAAATCATAACAACTTAATGGGTAGAGCCTATCATGCCTGATAGAGCTTCTTCTTGATTTGCAGAAGATTTCCAAGTCGAGCCTCAACAACTTCTTCTTCTCCATGCAAAATCAACCACCTCAACTCTTCCACTTCTTCTTATACTTCCACAGAGTCCAAAATAGCTCAAGAATTCAAAAATAACAGTAATATCCAAAATAGAACTATTGGTTCGAAGAACCGAAAAACCCCATGCAGATCCAAAACTCGAAATGAACTGAAGATCAAAACAACCATGCCAAAAACCCATCATGCATTTTTCCTAGGTGGTTTCTTCACCAAAAATGAAGTCAATAAATGCAAAGGACATTAGTTCCCTCCTAATTCTCCATGCCACCGCCATCCATGTTTGGTGATGCCTTGATTTTCAAATTTTGCATGTAATTTCAATTTAGTGGTGATGCCAACTAGGCATCCACTAAACTTCCTATGCCTCTGCCAAAATTGGCAGTCCGTAGTAATAAAAACCAAAATCAATTCCATTTAATGCCTTGAAAACTGATGCCACCAACCATGCAAATTGTCCATGTAGTCCATAGGTACCCCTTAGGTTAGCAATAGCTTATGTTAGATTAGTATTAGGTTAGAAAATCAACCTAAGTTCCTAGGTAAGTCTATAGTTACCTTAGGTTGTATTTCATTTAAATAAACATAGCACACCCCAACTTAGGTTAGATATACCCTTAAACTAGGGTCAACCTTAGTGTTTTAGTATTAGGTACAAGGTCCCTATATGCCACTCAGCACCTTAACAATGGCATAAAGAACCAGGTCATCATTAAAGGCCCAATATTAAGCAAGAATCCAAAAGAAGGGTTCTTCACAATGGTAACCAAATCAAGGCCTAGTCCAGCTTCATCTTTCATTTCCGAATGCCAAGACAACAAGACGAATAGGTAAGAAGAACTGAAGCATACCTTGGATCAATGGAATTGATCCAAGGTTTTGTTGTTTACACAAAATAAGTTATGACAACAACAATACAAGTTCATCATCTTTTAAAAGTGAATTTAAGTTGTACAAAGAGATGAATGGCCTCATTTTCAAGCAAGCAGAAATCACAACAAAGTGAACCTTTTTCAACAAATAATGAATTATCCATTGCAAACATGATTTCAAAAAGTCATAAGAGTACACCTTCCTAAGAAAAATCACATGTAAACCTTTGCAATGTCAAGAGTTGAAGTCATCACAGTAACGGTTTGTGTAGTTTTAATAGGGGATAAAGAAGCTCATAAAAGAGTAACTTTATTAAATTATCATTATGATGTTTTGACCCCAATTTTGAGCTTTGGGTTTAGACCAAATTCAACATTTGGTATCATAGCAGGTTTCTCAGGAATGTATGATTGTTAGTCTTTCATTCTTAGTCAACACGACATAATGGCTATGTAGTACAAACCACACAAATTCCATTGTTTTGTCTAGTCACCCCTTCTTACATTGTGTCAATAGTCGATAAAGAATACCACATGCAACCCATTGACATTCATCAATCACTTGTAGAATCATCACACTTCCACTCAGTTCATTTTTTATGCAGCTATTCATTCCCATTTCATTCACAATTTAAAAATTATGTGTGTGTGTATCTATGTATGTATGTGTACACATATACATATCTATACATATTATGTATATATATGTATATGTATATATACATATTGATTTAATAAAAAAATAGTATTTATGTATAAACCCTATATTGAAGAGTAACAAATGTAAACTATGATAACTAGCTGTCATATACAAGATGACATAAGCAATAAGCTGGGTAAATTTAAAACCCTAAGTGCAAGAGAGAGAAAGAGAGACTTAGCTGATTTTGCACTGCCCCTGGAATAGATTTGGATGGGAAAATTGGTGAATAGGAAGGGGATATTATCATAATTGTGCATAATAAAATATGGAACTATCAGATAAGCCCAGACTAGGGCGCCTAGGCACTAGAGTCTACTATTAGGTGCCCATGATTCCGAAATGAATTTTTTGGTGTCACGTGGTTGTTGTTGATAGTCGGTGTTGGTCACTTGTTTATCATTGTATGATTGCAAAATTCACTTGTAACCTACAAAGAGATAATGACCTATAAAACCCTTAAGCTACATCAAATTCTAAAAAGAAAAGATGCAATATGGGGAGTCAGATTGACCTCTGATGGTAACTGTGACTGAGTGAACTTGTGACTGAGCGTTACATTACATATCAGACTCCATGTAGTTCTTGTCCGTGTGTGATAGAATTGTGCCCTAGGAAGCCCTTGTGCAAGTGCATTTGATAGTGCGAGAAATAGCTAGATGTACCAATGTAAATAGATGTGTGGACGGAAAAATAAACTTCCCCTTCCTATGAAGTGTATGCAGAAAATGCATAGTCCCTTGTCCCTTGTATGAGTGCTAGCTAGATGTCTTTGATGCTCTTAGATGCCTTTGGATGCAACCTTAGGTGATGATAATATAAGCTTAAAGCTTGGTCCTTTATTTTGGTCATATAGTTTTGTATTTATATGATTCCCTTAGTTTGGTTTCCTAGTTGACAACTGGAAGATCGACCCATAAGAAAATAAGATGCCCAAAAGATAAAAGAAGACCCAAAAGATAACGAGTAAGGATTGAAAGAGGGTTAGGGGCGCCCAGAAGGGGACGAGGGTGCCTAGGTGCATTGACGTCCTGGCTAGGCGCTAGTGTCCGAGAGCCATAAAAGATAAGCAAGTGAAATACTGTCTGGGTTGTAGGGTGTAAAAGACCAGAAAGAAGACAAGAAACAAAACAAAGAGGCCAAAGATATTTGTCAATTACTAGATTTCTCGCTTAGGAATCATGTGAATGCAAGTATGCTATTTAGGACCTAGAAATATACCCAACTGCATGATTTTGTGTCTACATTTTCCCCTACTTTACGTTGTTAAGTGACCATACTCAATAACACAAAGTAGATAAGAGATGCGTACTTAATAACAACATTGTAGATTTTGAAACTGTGATAGCATGCATGAGGTGACAAGTGAACCTTGTTTTTTGGACAATTTCTACATTGTATTATGAAGAGTTGGGGGCAAATGGAGGAAGTAACCAAAATGCATTGAAGCGTAAATGCAATATACAATGAAATACAATAGTTCAACGTGCTTATGCATTTGAAAAACGATGGAGTCAGAGTTCTTGAAACCCATTACTCACTAGGCCAAAGTAGTTTTGAAGGGACTATACCCATTGAATAGAAATGTGTACTCAAAGGTCAAAAAGTTACGATGAGATCGAAACATCATTTTGTGTTGAACGAAAGATTAAACAAAAACATGCACAATCAACAACTCAATATAGAACGAATATACGATTGTAAATATGGTATTGTTTGCGAATGCACTCATCGCAAATGAAACCCGACGAGAACATATCCAAACAACTATGGAAATGGGCTCACCTTGTGACCCACATGGCGATTCAGATAGAGTTATCGGCTTCGTTGTACAGGTCCAGAAGGGGCATGAATGTTTGGCTTCCCTTGCAGCCGCATGTGCAATGTCACAATGTAACGCCATGTAGTTAATGGCTACATGTCAATCTTGCGTCTAGATGGCGTGCAGGGACATGAAGATAGGCCATGGCAGGAGGCTGAGACGGAGTGGTAGGGGATGATCTGCTTGAAGTAAATTGCAATATGCGGTTTCTCTTTGGGACCCCAAAAGTCCTAATTAACCCCACTTAAACTACGTGAGACTATGTAAATGTTAGTTCAATGAAATTTTTTATGCTTTTGTATAATAGGCCCACCACGTGGCGATTGATATGCTGCCATGTTGGCATTCCCCAACTTTTTTGCCAGTCTAAGGACTGTAAAATCTTGTAGACTTACAAAAAAAACCCCAGAACTCTTCCTCATCAGTCACAAGGATTTCGTTTGCACGTAGCTCTGAACATAAGTTGCTCAAAGACTCGTACCTTTGAGCCCTAATATTCTCGCTAATAAAAAACTTACGACCTTGTTTTGCAAAACACTTCTCCTTGGACTCATCCACCGTATTGCTAATATGCAAAACACATACAACAAGTTCCAAAAGTCTTTGTGGCTCCTAAAGACCCGTTGGGAAGTCACCTCGCTTTTTGCATCCCCTAAGCCTCTTGTCGAGCATTCTTGCTGGAAACAATATCTTCGAATTGTTCCTTCAACAACATTACAAGGTCACTAAAAGAAGTTTCAAAATAGGTGGAGGCATATGTTTAATTTCTGATAAATTTGGGTTCTAGGATTCACGGGATCGGCAGCTGCAGTAGTTGCAGTTGATTTAGCGTGATAAGTCCATGGTGCAACCCATTTGGACTTTCTCTCAGGATTTTTGTGAGATTTTTATCTTCGGGTTTGTATGGATTTAACTCCAGAGAGTTTTTATGTACTCACCTAGTGATGGAAAGTTTGATATTGTTACTGGTTTCTACGTATGTGATTTAGAAAGGGTTTTAATCATATTTCTGTGTGCAGGTAAAAGTCACAAATCGTGATTAGCGAGCGGCCATGACGTACTGCTAGCTCGGCCGATTTTGGGCAGCTCTGCAAAAGGTTCAGGAATCGACGGCACCTTGATGCCAGCGGCCACGGACTCAAGAATTTTCGGTCCTTCTTCCAGAAATTTTCCTCCAGGGATCTCGCTGCTCACACTGTCCACCTTCTTATTGACCAGGTAGGGGTTTAGTGCATTCCATTTTAATGCCTGTGATTTGAAAAATGAGCTCTTACGTGATCTGCATGTCTATGTTAATATTACTGTGTGGATGATATTCTTCCAACCCTGGTATCGGGTTGGATAGAGGAAGGAATTATGATTTAAGGGTCGTAAAAAGCCTAGCTAACCCTAATCAAGTGAAATTAAATAATGCCCCCGAGTTGCCGGTAAAACGTATGCGCTGAGTTCTCTTTCCACTCAAGCTTGTGGGTCGGTTTGACAAAAATTGCATATTCTATTGAGACCCCCCAAGTTTCCTAAAAATTAGCTTATAAAATTCTCAAACGGTAAAATAGCTCCTTTAGATGTGAAGGGTACAGGCTGATCTATGATTTTGACATATAATGAACCCCTTCCATATCAACAGTGAGTACAGATAAGATGTTTTAACGATTATGCAAAAGATTGTTCCCAAATAATGGGCAGTTCAATTCGGCTTTCATCCTATGTGATTGAAGTAGACATGACTGGCAATCAATCCCAAAAAAATTCGCTAGAAGACATGCCTTGATTTAGGTTAGTGTGGAACTGGAAATTCATCATATACAAAAATATCCGCACATTAACGGCACACATTACATCCATTACTAATGATTTTCCACTGCCAAGACAGGATCCTTTATAATGGCTTTATAAAAATTCAAGCTAGGCAGAACATCCCTTTACGAGGTAGGAATCTGCTTGAAAGGAATTTTTTTCACTCGAAGCTAGCCAAGCTGTCAATTATCATTGATTGCCTTTGTCTGAATGAGGAAAGCTCTGTGTATTTGGATGCGTTGAAACTACAATAGCATTATTGTACTATGTCAATCAGCGGGACCGACAGTATTAGTCCTGAATAGACCATAAGCTGGGCTATCTAGCCTACTATTCAAAAGATTTCTAACTAGATTAGAGAGTCACCTTTAGTTGTAAGATTTGGAAGCATTAGCAATCAGATTGCAAGTATTATACCCCAAAGAGCTCACCATTTCTTCGGACATTAGAAGCTCAAGTTTGACAGCTGCCCAAAGGTTCTCAACATGAAAGAAGCTTCAGCTATACAATAGTATGTATCTTTCCTATTGATCCCACAATTTGTTTATATGATTCTTAAGTCAATGCAGGCAATTAAATCTGCCTCAGGGATGGGATTTGACGGGCACCCGTCAAACTTGTCACTAAGTGCTAATCAGTGAGGTTGGTTTAATCCATTTTTTTGTAGACCTGTCCTATTACCATTATTAAAAAACTATTGACAGTGGCACGGGATTCACCAAAGAGTCAGGATGCTAGCTTCATCTTTGTGACAACAGGTAAATGAACATTTATATGGGGTTCAAATCTAGCAATATTGATCTTGCACAACAATGATAATTTCCTTATATACTTTGTTACAAGCCTATCTTTTGTTTCTGAAAATACTATCATTCCGAGCCTTCCAGATTCTCCACATAGTGTGGGGCAGAACAAGTTACCACAGTATTTTCACCATGCAATGTTTGAATGGAGAGCCCCATTGCTTCCAAGCCTGAAGACAGGTAAGGGGAAAAGTCCATCTCAGATTAAATTTATCAAAAACAAGCTACCAAATTTTGGAGGCAATCTCACAATGAAGGAATAAATGTTTTATATCTTCAGCCTCTTTCTGACACATGCAACATCTATTTGGCATGATGAATCCCCTCTTGATGAGATTGTCATTAGTTAGAATCTTGCCATTAATAATTAGCCACCAAAAGAAGTTCACTCTAGGGGTTATCTCCGGAATCCACAGCTTGTGCCACTTAATTTTGCTTTCCATGGATACAAAGGAAGAATTATATCCTGATTTAATAGTGTATTCCCCATCAAAAGAATCTTTCCAGATGAGCTCATCCTTAAGGTTTTGATTACTTATATGGATTAGGGAAAGTTGATTATGAAGATATGCAATCTCAGCCTGTATACTATCATTCTCCACTTTTAGCTGTTTCCATTTTCTTTTGTTTACATCCCTCATAATGTACCCCTGGATTTTGTGCCCATCTGTATTTAATATGATCAAAAGAAGAAATCCAGTTAGAATCTGTCCACTTATCAGTCCAGAAGTTTATGTTTTGTCCATCTCCAAGCTTCTAGCTACACCCCTGAGAGAGAATGTGTCTGCTGTGTAGAAGGTTGTTCCAAAAAATAGAACCACTTGGAAGAGACTGATCATATATGAAGGAAATCTTGTTTTGATTTGAAAGATATTTAATCTTAACCAGCTCTGTCCAAGGTCTGTGTTCTTTTATAAGCCTCCATCCTAATTTTGCACTAAGGGCAGTACTCATATTTTTGATATCTTTTATGCCTAACCCCCCTAGCCTCTTAGGTTTACAAACCTGTTCCTAAGCCACAAGGTGATATCTGAATCTGTCCTTAGTACTGTGCCATAGAAAGTGCTTTTGAATCTTCTCAATGTTGTTCATCACTGCAGAAGGCATTTTGAACATTGACAGTATGTAAATAGGCAAGTTTTGAAGCGTGCTTTTAACCAAAGGGCACTTACCTGCACTTGAAAGGACTTCTCCTTTCCAGCCAGCCAACTTTCTTTGAAATCTCTTAATAAGATCATTCCATACCTCCACAGAAATCTTGCCAGTACTTAAAGGTAATCCTAAGTCAGTAGCTGGTAGAGATTAATAGTGCATCCTAGAATATTAGCAATCTTTCTTTGCCTTTCCTTAGGAGTATTGAAGAAATAAATAGAGCTTTTGTCAAAATTAACTTTTTGTCCCGAGGCTTCCTCATAAAATCTAAGGGACAGTTTTGAGAGCCTTTGCCTCATAATGGAGCCATTAGGAGCAGCAAGTGTCATCGGTAAACTGCTGATGAGAGGAGATCTGATTACCAGTAGTTGGAGGGAAGCCTTTATCTGCCAATGTCAATAGCTTTGGAGATGGATCTACTTAAAACTGTTAGCCATAATAATGAATAAAAGAGGGGAGATTGGGTCGCCTTGCCGAATACCTCTGTTGCTGGCAAAAAAGCCCACAGGTTCTCCATTAACAACCACAGAGAATCTAGAGGTAGAGATACAAGAGTGAATGATTTTTCTGAATTTGCTTTGAAACCCAAACTTGGATAAGATCTCTTCCATGAATCTTTAGGAGACTCTGTTGCGTATTAAGGACAATCCTATAAAAGAAGAGCAAAAGAAGTAGTCAAATATTTGTATATGATTTTTTTTGCATAAGTATGTATAAGTGTGTAAAAATGTGTAAAAAGGAAAGTGTGCACCTGATCCGTAAAGAGTGTAAAGGATAGAAAATGTCCTAAAATGTTGTAGAAGAGCGAGTTTTTTGGGCGATCTCACGCCAAGAGTGATTTTTTTGGGTGATCTCATGTCAAGTTCGAGGTTTTTAGGCAATCTCACGCCAAGAATGAGTTTTTTGGGTGATCTCATGCCAAGTGTGAGTTTTTTGGGCGATCTCATGCCATGACAGAATAGTGTTGGGGAGAGAGGTCTAGTGTTACGCTCTTTCAATGAATACTTCCCAAATTTATACACCATTGTAGATGGTGTGATCCGTGTTTAGTTCTGAGTTGTATCATATTTGTTTCGTGTAGAAAATTGAGAAAGAATGTATTCTGATTGTTGGAGGATTGTGCCTGTACTGCGAAAATTGGTCTATAGACTATTCTAATATGAGATTTTTTTTGTATCTTCCCCCAGGACATAGGGATATAAAAGAGGTCAGGAGCACCCCGGTGCTAGTGTCTGTCATTGGGCATTGGTGCATGTACTTAACTGAGACCCATCAGATTGAGAGTCGTTTATGTTCATGTGTTGAACTATGTTTATAAACTTGTTGGGTTGGACTGATTCACCCAATGTATTCCCCTCATTTGGGGTGCATGTGTGTTGCTAGGAGAAAATGCGGCCAAAAAGATGAACTGATGTACCTGGAAACTATGTACGAGTGCAGGGGGAATGTGCAATGTAGAAACCAAGGACATGAAAAAATAATGCTAATATATCCTGTTATTAGAAATGAAGTCAGCAATGTCGAGAGAACAGTAGTCAACAAGCAGCGTGCATCAAAAGAGATCCCACAAAAACAAGTTTCAATACAAGGGCATCACTTCACAATCTCACAGACAATCAGGGTTGAAGCAACCAAAATCATACAATACCATACAAACAAATGGAATAGCCCACAAACAACAACATACAATTGAAAACAAGGTAAAACAACAACCCGTAAAAGTATCAGATCAGACAACCCTGGTGCAAAATAGTCCTGCAAGCAAATGTTTGCACACAAAGCACCCATAGGACATTTAGAGATAAATAACATGTCAAAAGACAGGTCTGTATCATAAATAGTAGCTTTCTAGTAAAATAGAAGTATCAAATTAGTGTAGTAATGTTGATGCCCCTAGGAGCCTCAATGGGACTGGTAAGAGTACAATGTCCCAAAAAAAAAAACCAATCATTGCACTGATGGTTGATCATGGTTATTTGACAATATAAGATCTAATAAGCATCGATATGTGGTGGTTTAGAAGAAGAGTGTAGCTGATAATCATATTAGAGAATGTAAGAGTGGTGGGGATGCATCTAGTACAAAACGAGAAAACAAGAGCCCTCGAGACGGAGGAGCACACACGATATGTATGATTATCTTGATAATCAATAACTTTCAATCATGCTTAGGCAATGGGATCATGAATATTTTGACTTTTTTTTGTCATTTACTAGCTTGAATGTTGAAGGCTCAGGGAGATCAATTGCGTCATTGTCGATGAGATCTTGAATAAGATGCCTAAGTTTGAAACATCAAGCAGTAGAATTCCTAACACATTGATGATAACCACATATATCATTTTCATTATAGTTGTGGCCTTTCAGGTGATATAGATCAAGATTCAGTGGTGGTGGAAACGTAATAAGATTGCTTTCGATAAGTTGTGGCAATAAAATATGGGGAGCACAAGGAATGTAAGCATCTCCCATTTTACGATACTAGAACAAGGATTTTTTTTTTTATACAACGTTCTCTGTTCTGAAGTATGTAATTCAAACACAAAACTTTCTTTTTTAAAACCAAGTTCTCTGTTCACATATTTACAATATGGAACATATACCTTCAATGTCTTCAATCATATAACAGATACCATAATGCGGCTCGTAATGACTCGAAGAACTACCAATCTCATCTCCCATTTTATGGCTTCAGCAGTTTTCAATGATCTCTCATTTCAGGACTCACGACTTACCGATCTTCATGTAATCCCGCATTGTATAATAAGTATACAAGGTTCTCTACGTTTCTGGTGATCGAAGTGAATCCATTTAAGAGGCCTATATGAATATCTGTTATTGATTATTTCCTATCTGATCCTTCTTTGTTAAACTAGGTTGATTAGGACAGACTCAACAACAACTTGCGATACTTGGCCAAAGATTGTCACATGCTTTGCAATGTCATATTCCCAGATGTTATCACTTAATGAAAATGTCCTTCACCTCACTTCTTCTGTTATCTAGAATGGTTCTTTCCTTATCTCTGTCCGTCCTTCCTCCAAGGAGGTCAAGCTCTATCCCCACTAGTATATGAACGAGTTAGGAAGCACTCATGGTAACTAAATGTATGTAGACATACTAATATCGTCCATAGGCGCTACGTTTGCTAGTACCTTTAGCCCCTCCAGATTCACTCCGTATACACGTCCTTCCTATCCTCGTCTAAGTAACTTAGTCCTAGCTTTATGTTAAACTTGATGATATTCGATTTTGATGAGGGGCTGTTATAAAACATGTCAGCTACAACATGTGTCGTCATGAAGCCCCGCCTTCATGAAGACCAGATTAACAGCTGACGTGTACGGAATCCTCTCATCAAAGAATACAACATCCATCTTGAGTGTTGATTGGATTTAAACTTAAAAATATTTAAGATCAATTTTCATCAGCAAATGCTGATCCTTTTAACCTCATTGTTCGTTATACATTGTATATAGCTAAAAGAGACTCAATTGGTCTTATAGCTTATATTACGTTTACCCCCCTCCAGACCGAAGGATTGCATATTTTCCATCTTGGTTCTTTACTACAGCCTCGGACTAACAGTCCACTACAGCTGACGTAATAGTTCAACCTATTAACTTAACCAAAGTTTTATATTAATCCACACTGTATTTAAATTCAAATTCCATTCTTGTTAGACATCATTTATAAGAGGTTCTTTTCTTAAAGAAGGTATTCAATTTATTCTCCTTAAAACCTTACTCATTAAGTTTGTTACAATAGATTTGTTTTTCTCATATCTAATATATCCTCTGAATTAAACACTACGAGGATTTAACGAAGTCCGAATACAAGGTTCAGCTACCCTTTGTTATTGATATTCCTTGCTTATAAACTAATCCGCTAATTATTCAATTAGAGTCTCATATCAATTTAAACCCCTTTTTTCAATGTCAATTTAAAATTCATATTAACCCCAAGTATGAACTAATTGTCACATTCCAACTTAAAAGTTGTATCAAGTAAAGAATAGATATTATGTCCTTTTAAAATCTTCCACTATCATTTGAATATTTCCCAAATCATGAATAATTGATATTCTCAATCTTATTCAAACAGTTTCAAAGTGTGATATCAGTAAAATATCACACTTTCCTTGTAATTCAATCCATTAAGATTTATAATCTAAGTACAATTACTGTCCAAACACTGGACTTCAGATACATACAATCAAACAAACATTACAACACGTAAAAGGGAAGAAGAATGCAACTTCTTCTTTTCCCATTTCCTCATAATGAAGAATAAACTATCGAATACGATCGCATCCTTAGATACGCAGAAGAAGCATCAAAAACACCATTTCGTTCGTCTTTTTTACTCAAGGAACAATTCTAAAATTTACTTGCACGGGCCATTTTTCATTGAATGTACACAGTTTAAGCACTTTCCTTACAATGAGGTGCTCCTTAATTAATTTTTTCAATAACAGAACTCTACTTTTATGAAAGGTTTCAAAAAACAAGTTGACCGCTCCAAGAATTAAGTGCTGTAAGGATGAGCAGCTTAACATCTCAATCAGCTCTTACCAATCACAATTAGATAAAAAGATTAACTAAGTTTCTCCCAAATATTACTACAATACTTAACTTTCCTTAAATAGTTTCCAGAATAAAACATTTGTACGAACTTTATACACATATGTATAATAATGTTTGTTCTAAAGCAATTGCTAATCAATTCATCCCTTATAATAGTTGAAATTACAAGGGATAATTTGTACTAAGATTTCAACCAGACTGCTTCCTTTTTTTTTTTTTTTTTTGTTTGTTTTGTTTTTTGTTTTTGTTTGTTGTTTTGTTTTTATTTTTCTTTTTTTTTGTTTTTTTATACCCAACCCCCAAACCACCACCCCCACAAACCACCCCGCGGGCAACCCCCCCCGCCCAACCCCACACCCCCACACCCTCACCCCACCCCCCCTCCGCAAGTGGTCGCGCCCCACCGGCGTCCACAACAAAGTTTTCCCAACAATCTCTTAACTTCCACAGGCTCAAAAATGGTCATGGCTACTCCAAATAATAGCAACACTTACCAAAAATAGTAGCAGGTTCGAAAGAACCATGAAAGAAATGTAGAGCAGACTTCAAAACCCAAATGAATACAATGACCAACAAATTTTCCTCTATCCTCTTTCCAAGGCGAGCTGGTCCGCTAAGACCAAGATCACTAAATGCATTGAATGCATTACTTTTTCCTCAATTCTCACGCCACCTCCAACTCAGGTTTGGTGAGTTTCTTTTTTCAAATTTTGCATGCAATTCCCTTTTAGCTTCATAGCTAGTTGGATGTCCCTAACTTTTCCTATGTTCCCGCCAAACTTGGCGTTGAAACTGCAAGGACTTCATTTACTGTCCTAATAAATCTCTAACCTATCCATCTTATCCACTCACTAGCATGTCCATAGGTCCCCCCTTTTTAGATTAGTAATAGTTTAGGTTTTTCACCTAGGTTGCAAATCATTAGGATTTGCCATAACTTACACCCCATGCTATTTAAAATCCATGTAGGGTAGTAGTTAGGCTATAGGTTATAACATAGTTATAGGTCAGGATTTAATCCCATAGCATTTACTTAATAGTTTCCAACGAGTCTTACCGACTGACATTCATAACTAATATGATGCAAGACGTTCCATCTAACACGTACATTAATACACAGAGCTCTTGTATTAAAACTCTTTCTGCCTTACGCTCTCCAGTGTTACTGTTTTGTATATAGTTTGAAAATCGAACCTTTTCCTTTAGCATCAAGGTACTGGATATTTATACTTGTAATCTGGTGCTGTAACCTTTATATCAATCTTCAGTCTGGTTCATACTTCATTCCGTTTTTAGAAGTAAATCGACAAAACGATCACAAGAAGGCCACAACATACCTTGGATCAATGGAATTGATTCAAGGTGTGCTGTCAATCAATGATAAGAGTTTATCAAACATACAACAAGTCTGCTGTCTCATTTTTGCAAAACACAAGCTATAATAACCTCCGTCCCAAGTAAACAAATTATAGTAAACAAGGGTCCAAATCAGTAACACATTCCTTTTAAGATTAAAAGCTATATCTTAACATTATTATCCTCATTTCTACAGTTACAACATCATGAAAAGAGGTTATCATAATAGCTTATAGAAATCAAGACGTTATAAGGAAATTTTGTGAATGTATGCTTTGGACACTGTCATTGAAGATTTTTAGGATTAGAGACATTGTTAACATTATATTTTACTTTAATGGGATTAGGAAATGGCTTGAAATTAGGTTTTCTTTGAAACCAATTAAAAGATGACGCCTGATCATGATATTTGAGCTTTACCATAGATAAGAGTTTTCTTTCGCATAACTTAAGAGTATGGCATAGCTAATCAAATGATGATACTCTTTTGCAATGGAGATAAACGACTTCGGACAAAAATATCTTACTATTCAGAGTCTGTGAGTACATTAGACATCTTACTTAAGTTGTTCTTATATTGTAACACATAATCTATTGGATGCTCATTGGATCCTTGTTTAATTTGTGCAAGTCGTGCATAGGATATTTTAGAACCGATATTGATTGAAAAATGTGCGATAAAATAATTGGCTAAATACGTAAATGATGTTACTAAATGGACATGTAGATTTTAGAACCAACACATAGCATAATCTTGGAGGCTTCTAGGAAAGAACTTTACTAATAAAGTATGATCATTTGCATAATCTAGACATGCCACATGAAAATCTTAGAGATGGTCTTGAGGGTCACCATGGCCATTGAAGGTGGACAACTTAGGAGTAACGATGTTTGGAGTAAGTGAATAAGTGGAAATGGTGGGTGCGA
Organism: Taxus chinensis; assembly: GCA_019776745.2. NCBI lineage: Eukaryota > Viridiplantae > Streptophyta > Pinopsida > Cupressales > Taxaceae > Taxus > Taxus chinensis. The sequence continues at coordinate 653,822,440 of CM034152.1, forward strand.
AAGGAGTATGAAGGAGTACACTGGAATCAAGAGATGGATATGCATGAGAAGTAGCCTGCTGAAGTTGATGGATTTGAACTTGGGGATCCTGATAGAGAGAGGCTTGGTCTTGAGTGCTAGTGGAAGATGGTTTTCGCGTGTGATAAATAAGAGGATAAGTGAAGTGGTTAGTGGGAGTAGGAACATATACGGGAACAATAGAAGTAGGTGGAAGGGTGGAATTAGGGGGTTAAGTAGTAATAGGCATGGAAGTGGTAATGCATGTAGGAACATTAAGATCAACAAGATTGGTGGCCTCCTCACGAGCAGCTAATAAGAGCATATCCAGATCTTAGGGATGTTCAACAAGACAAACATGGAGCTCTTGAAGGAAATCTTCAGTAAAGGGTTCATAAGATTGATCCATGATAAAAAAAAATATTGCAATTTTTTTTAGAAGCAAGGTAGGGTCTAAACAGATGGGTTCACCAAATAACTTAACAAAAAAATAGTTTTTTATATAAACCCTATATTACAGAGTAACATATATACAATATGATAAATAGTTGTTATATACAAAGAGTGACTTAGCTAATTTCATGCTATCCCTGGAACTGATTTGGATTGGAAAACTAATCAATAGGAAGGAGAGACTGTCGCAATTGTGCACAGTAAAATCAGGAACTGTCAGATAAGCTTGGACCAGGGCGTTTGGACTATGTCAGGGGGTGCTGGAGTTTGCTAATGGGCTCCCATGACTGTGAAAATGGTCAGAACCTGAATTTTCTGGTGTCACAAGGTTTTTCACTGATAGTTGTTGTTGGTGACTTGTATGTCACTGGATGATCACAAAATTTGTTTGTAACTTGAAAAGAGATAATGACCTACAAAAACCTCAAACTACATCAAATCCCAAAAATAAAATATGCAATATGGGGAGTCAGACTGACCTTGACAATCACTCGACTGAGTGAACTTATGACCAAGCACTGCACTGCATATCAAACTCCATGTAGTTCTTGTGCATGTGTGATAGAATTTTTCCCTAGGAATCCCTTGTGCTAGTGCACTTGATAGTGGGTGATAGATAGATGTACTAATGTAAATAGATGTGTGGATGAAAAAATGAACTTCCCCTTCCTATGAAGTGTATGCAGAAAACATAGTCCCTTGTCCCTTGAATGAAAGCTAGATGGATGCCTTTGATGCTCTTAGATGCCTTTGGATGCAACCTTAGGTGATGATAATAGATGTTTAGAGTTTGGTCCTTTATTTTGGTCACATAACATTGTATTTATATGATTCCCTTGGTTGAATTTCTTGACAACTAGAAGGCCAACCCATAAGAAAATAATATGCCCAAAAGATAAAAGAGACCCAAAATAAGTGAGTAAGATAGAAAAGGGTTAGGGGCACCTAGAAGGACAAGGGCACCTCAACGTTGGAGTCATGTTTAGGTGTTGGTGTCCATGAGTCATAAAAGATAAACAAGTGAAATACCGACTAGGCTGTAAGGGTGTAAAAGACCAGAAAGAAGACAAGAAACAAAGCAAAGAGGCCAAAGATAGTTGTCAATTGTTAGTTTTCTCACTTAGGAATCATATGAATGCAAGTATGCTTTTATGACCTAGAAATGTACCCAAGTGTGTGATTTTGTGTCTACACATATATGTGTATGTATATGTATATGTATATATACATGTATACACTAATGCATGATAAAAAAATTCCATTAGTTCATATTTGCATTGATTTTGATGTGATTTTTATATCTAGGGATTTTAATGGAAAAAGTTTACAGGAAAATTTGCATATATATATATATATATAATATAATATACATTGAATTTTTTTTCATATTATTGGATTTTATAGAGAATGATGGGAGAAAATAATTCTATTTGACAATTGGATAACATTTGGCATTTTCAATCTCAACATCAGAGTCTTTTATATTGACATGTGCATTATGGCATTCGACATTGGAGCGTTGAACATGACATTAACATTCTTTGCATTGGTATTCAACATTTTAAAAATGCCTACATAGTGTATGTTTCATATTCAACATCCATGGAAGGTCCTCAACACATGAGACTCCTCCCTCAACTCTTATGGTTTTGTTAATTCCAATGACTCCACATTTCATTGACTCAACATCATTAATTCTGCATTTGGCATTCAAGCCCTACCCGTCGATTTCTACAACACAACTCAACTTCAACACTACCTGACATCCTCCAAACTCTACATTCACCACCTTACATTGGATCATAATAGATTTAGTCACACTTAGGTAGAATTGGTCCTTGCAAATTGATTATGGGGACTGACTCCCTTAAACGACATTTAACCTATTATTCATGTAGTTTGAATTTCCTCCAGTCTACAATAAACTTAGAATTAAATGAAACTTGATCCATGTCCAACTCTAGATTCCTCATGAGATCCGCACTTGTAATGGCGAGATTGACATTTAGCTAAATATCATTTGGTAACTCTATTTTAGACAACCCTATATTTTGGAAGGATATGAGTTTTATACCCTGCACATACAACTCAAACGTGGAAAGTTGGATCACCAAAAATACTTCCACCCATATTGATTTTGATATCCTCTATGATATCTTTTTTTTCTGATTCAGAGTCAATGAATTTCTTAAACCCTATTATCTCCTAGCTTAGCCTTCTCTATATGGTATCTTCAATCTCAAAGAACTTTGGTGACACCCAAGCCCCTTTTGAGGTTTGCAAGCATTTTCTAACTCAAGTAACGGCCCCTCCAGATATCACAAACTCAAAACCAAATCCTTCAAACTTATGGTGTGCACCCTAACTCTTCACACAAACCCCATAATGGTAAAACAACCAATAAACTTAAACCCCCCATATACCTAGCCCAACACGATGAATTGCTTTAGTTTTTTTTAAATGCCAATTTTTTAAAGTTTAAAACTCAGCTCTCCCATTTTAATAATTAAACGGATCCAAAACCTGACCAATTGTGAAGGTTTTTGTAAAGACATCGGTTGGAAGGTAGTCGAGTGGTTGACCCACCCCATCACCACAAAACACATGTTTTTGCGGTAAAATTATTTTGAAAATAATTTTTATTTGGTTGGTTGTAAAAATCTAAAAGTGGTGAACAATTTAAAGTAGGGTATGTATCAATAGAAGGGTAAATTTTTAGGGGTGAATTTCTTGAAAAGTAGGTAAATATTTTTAAAGGGGAGGGGGTAATTCATTTTTTTTGACATTTTGTATAAAGGGTTTTTTTTTTTCAAATTTTTTAAACTAGATGCATTATCAATAGAATACAAAATCCATTATTTTCCGCATTATGATGGGGGAAATGTGTGCACAATTCTCATAAATTTCAAATCCTATCTTATCGAGTAAGCAATAACTAGAAAAAATAGAGGATGCACACAGTGGAAGAATAATGCCAAACAATACACTACAATTCTAGATTGTGGCGTCTTCTTCCATGTTCACACTAAGGGGGAAACATTAGGAACATAAGTAGGTTAGTACTCACATGGATGGGTAAATATAAATATGTGAGTCAATATTTGTGTAATTTAGTTTTGTTATGAGTGTTAGTATGAAATATATTATGTATATTGTAAGTGAGTTGAAAACAAATTGACATAGATTTTTTAGGTGTGAGATATTGTACAAGGATAATTAAGGTTTTTGAACTACCCACCTAGATTAATGTTAGTTGTTTGTGCACTTTTAATAGGATATTAATGAGCCTATTAAAGTGTAACTTTATTGAATAATTATTATGATGTTTTGTATTGATTTTGGATCAGACTTGCACAGGTAAAACACACAGAATAATTATATTATTTCTCTATATTCAATTCATACGAGATTATTACATAATGAACAAGCTGCTAATATATAGGGAGATAGTTTCCTATTAAGTAGGAAACAACTCAACCACAAATCTATATATATGTGAGTTGTTATAACTCCCAAACAACTCACGTATATAATATAATAACCTGACATTCTGAGTTTGTTTATTACAACTCATAATATATTACATAATATTATTCATCCATATATATGAATAATGTGAGCACTATATAAGTATTCCTAACATTCCCCCCCTTAGTGCGAACATGGGGAAACAACAATTGCACTTCCTTCTGCAGCGTGCCGCCCGTGCGTGCTCATGATCTGGATGGTTTTTCAGGACAACCAACAACCTCAACATGGATGGTTTTATAGGATAGCCAACAACCTCAACATGGGATGGTTTTAAAGGACAACCAACAACCTCAACATGGGATGGTTTTACAGGACAACCAACAACCTCAATATCATGATGCCGCTTTTCTTTTGTGCTTTCATCTGTCCACAATGCTTTTCCTTTAGGGAATTATGTAGGAAATACTGCTCATTGATAACAAATATGAAAAAGAGAAAATGGAACATTGAGACCATGTTCCCCCACTCAATGTGAATCACTTATTCAAGCCATAACAGGAACACTGAAAAAGAATCATGCTGCACACAACTGAAATCGACTGCAACTCTGAAAAGAAAGCAAACTTACACACACACTATCACCACATCTTCATGCGGCCTCGTCGTTGGTGACTGACGAGAGGTTGCTGAATGACCTCTAGCCTCCTATGCCTCCATCCTCTAGTTGCATGCTGCTAACTCAACAGAATATATCTTTGAAGCTCATCAAGTTTCACATTGTACTTTATTTTGTCTCTCCCCCGTAATGTGAAAACAATTATTTCCAGACATCGGATAACACCGAAAATGCGTCTGTGAGGCAATTTTTATTTTTCTTTAATATTTGACAAGGACACTATTGACAAGACTCGATAATACTATTTTGACAATATGTCAAACACATATCTTGATGACTAACATAAAATCCAATTAAAGATTGGATTTTAATAGATAAACAAAATGTGATTTTAAAAAAAAAATGACTATTGAGACTAATGATGACAAGACTAGTATTATAACAATACAATGATTTTGACTGACAGACAATGACTTGACAACAATTGACTCGAAAATTTGACTATAACGACATAAACTCGACAAAGACTCTTTATAAATGACACAAAATGATACTTTAATGGCATGGATTTGATACAGAAAAAAAAAATATATATATAAAAAAACAGACTTCTAATATGGCACTTACGGACAAACTAAACTTGACTTTACCTTAACTGTTCAAATAATTATTTGATCGGCACAATTTTGGACTCAAAAATGGATCATACGAATTATGGAAAAATGTTTGAAGAATGAGCCATGTGGACACATGCATGATCTAAAATGCTGACAACCGTATAGTTGATCAGTTTGAATGCACAATTGGTCTGCAAATAATAATGAATGGCCGTTTGAACTGATTGAGCAGCTATGCAGGGGCAAGATCTTAGGGAAACTCATATTTCTAGAGATAAATGTGAATGAATCGATTGGAGTTGTCAAAGCCAGAGCTCGAGGCAATTGGACGCATAACATGTATAATATTACATGCTTATATTTGACCAATACACATTCACCAAACTTGTTAGAGCTGGCTGATTCAAAATGCTGAAGTAGTCAATTAGGAAAAACCCAGAATTTGATGATTGATGGATCTGCAACAACAAACTGTATTTTTCCTTTTTTAATATAAGATAAACACAAGAATCAGATCACCTTATGCTGAGAAGAATTGAACCCACACAAATGGAGTCAATTGAATCATGCCACAGAAATAACTGGATCTCAGAAAATAGAAGAATTAGAACTGAAGTTGGTGTCAACGCCGATGGAGATCCCTTTCAATGCAACGTTGTTCCTTATCACACAAGTGTTGAATAATTCCTTCTAACAATAGTCAAGTTGCATGGAATCTATGTGAATTAGATCCAATTATAGTGGAGATGTCCCAAAATTTGAGAATACCTCTCAGAGCAGAACAAATGCGGCTGCAAGTGTAATACAATGACTCGAGTATTAATTGATCAGGTCCCTCTAATGCATGAGTGTGCAAGAAAATCCTAGGAGGAACGTTTTGCAAAAAATAGAATTGCATCTACAGGAGCAATAAAAAAGAAACATTGCCCCTTGATAACTATTTTAAATTTCCATCACACGAGTCAATTCGCTCTGATGCCAAATATTGATTTTGGATCAGACTTGCACAGGTAAAACACACAGAATAATTATATTATTTCTCTATATTCAATTCATATGGGATTATTACATAATGAACAAGCTACTAATATATAGGGAGATAGTTTCCTAATAAGTAGGAAACAACTCAACCACAAATCTATATATATGTGAGTTGTTATAACTCCCAAAGAACTCACGTATATAATATAATAACCTGATATTATGAGTTTGTTTATTACAACTCATAATATATTACATAATAATATTCATCCATATATATGAATAATGTGAGCACTATATAAGTATTCCTAACATTTTGACCCTGATTTTGAGCTTTAGCTCTTGACCAAATTTAACATTGTCTACGTTTACTCCTAATGTTATCAATAACTACTCAATCCAACAACTGTAGGGGAAAATGGAGGAGGAAAATAACATAAAAGGAAAGGTGTGTTAGGAAATAAGGGATAAAATATGTTGAATAGTCCCACTCAAAATCGTAATAATAGAAACTAATATGCAAAAAATATTATAGATCTGAAATAAAAATGCACAAAATAAAAAAACACAATATAGAAACAATATTTAACGTGGTTCACCCAATTTGGGCTATGTCCACCAAGAATCACTTGTTCAAATTTTATTACAAGCCACCTCTCTCTCGATACAATGCTCAGATCTGTTTGGAGATGTGCTAAAAAAACTCTCTTGAATTCACACCCGAATTCACACACATCTACAATATTACATTAACCCTACCATATGCACAAAAGAGCATAAATAGGCATCTTCTTAAGTAGTTTTATAATACCATGGGTACCAAAACCATGGGCCAAAACCCATAAGCCTATGGGTAAAAAATACCACCCATATGAGAAGAGCATGTTTCCCGATATATCGGGCACGTCTTGTGTACGGTATTTTTAGTGTACAATCTTCAACACTTACACACATGAAAACAAGCTCCACAACATAACAATGTGATGTGCTAAGAGATAAATATGGATCTTCACTCCACACTATGTTTTAGAATAACATAGTATATTAAATGAATGCAAGTATAATCCACACACATATTACATCTTAAGAATAAGAGAGAACAATTTGCAAGAGATTACATAAACAAGAGAAAACAGTAGGGAAAGTACAATCCATAACACTCAAATATTTCTCAAATATACGTAATTGTATTAGACTACACAAGATGCACTAGATGCATTACATTCATCAATATAGAGAGTAAGACATCACACATAGTAGTGAGAATTCAAGTGAATTATAGAAATGAGAGAAGAAATGGATTAAAAAGTGTTTAGAACAAAAAAATGTATTCTTTATAAAAGAAAATGAATGGAAAGAGAATTTGAAAATATGTCGAAGTAGGCATGAATGAAGAATGAAAAATAATTCCTTATTGCATAAAATATGGGATTTTGGCAATGAAAAATGTGCCTGAAGAGGGAAAAGAGTTTTCTGAAGCAACTATCAATTGGAAATGTTTTGTGTCCTAAAACTTTATATTATCACCCCAATTGTGTTACATTAGGTTGAACATTGAGTCTATAACTGCTAACACCAAAATTTGGTAACTTATCCTTGTGCAATGCCAAGTTTGAATATGTTTCCTTGCTAAGACAAATGCTCACATTCATAATCCAATCTCCTCATCTCTCTAGCTCTTCTACAACTTGATTATCTTTACACTCTACTATGTCATGAATTTTGAGAATATTATTCATCAAAGCAACATAAAATATCTGATATTCATGATAGATTTTAGTTTTGGTATTTCTCTCTCTAGTTTGAAAATGTATGAAAGGGTCGAGATGTAGGGTCTGGTCTTGGATGACCTTTACGGTCCTTCCCTTTCACATTCATCAACTCTGATTTCAATTTCAAATCATTTTTTTGGCCAATTCATCTTCCTAGGGTCGTCCTTATTAGAATATTTCACCTATGAAAGGCTATGTAAGCAAGTCATTATCACTTTGTAATTCACTTGACATTCTTATAAGCTACTATTGCAAATATAATTCCAAAAGCACTTGAAGGGTTCCTAAATCTTCCTAATTCAGTTGCACATCATCTAGATCAGTCCCTATTACAAGTATGAAGCACTTAACAAGGTAAAATAGTCTAACTTCATACATTTCAAAGTATGCAAAGGTCATAGAGCCGTGTATTAACAAGAGAAAATTCACTTCAAACATTGCAAAAGGGTTTAAATAAATAAAGGGTTAGGCCACATAGCTAAGGAACACCATATCTCACTACTACCACATTGGGTACATTATATACTACACAATTAGTCTACTATCTTGGTGTCAAGAGACACTATGGTACCTCTAAAGGGTTGGTTAGATATACACACTTGCACAAATTTCCTAGGAGAGCCACATGAGACTTGATCCCACAACAAGGGCATGTAATGCAATTTGGATTGGTTTGATAACTAAGATTATAACCATCAAGGGTATTTTTGCCTCAACCACACACACACATTTTCTCCTTTTAGTTTGTTAATTCTTCGATGAAGTGTTTTATAGGTTGTTATGGTTTCTAATTTGTTGTAGGTTATTATAGGTCATCTTGAAGTTGTGTGAGAAAAAGAGAAATAAAAAAACATCATTTTTTGAAAAGGAAAATAATCATAAAGTTATAGATTTATACTTTCAAAAATTCTAAAATTGTACATCTCCAAGTCAAGATCCTATAGTTCTAACATGGACCATAAAAAAGTTATACGGTCTTGTGCTTGCTTAGTTTTTAGGTCTAAAACTTCCATTGCAGAATTTACAGTTTCAAATCCTCATGTTTCATTATTCTACACACATATATTCTCTTTTACCTATTCTAAATAACTAAGTTTATCTCTCATCTCATGTATTCAAGCAAATATTTATCATTCATCAACCATTTCAATCATTTCACATTTGAATGCATTAATCTGGTTGTGTATACTTGATGTTGGAAGTTAATTAGATCATAATATCCTACATGTTGCAAACCCTAACATCCTTATTATTTGTTGTGCATCCCATAACATCAAAATTTAATTAGGGTGTAAACATTTGGTCAACCTAACTCTTGAATCAAATTCGTTGCTCCAAATCTTGATTTTAGTACATTAAGAATTTAAATATCATGGATCATTATCACCATTTATATAAAATGTCCAAGGATTCCCGCCCTTCGAACAATCACACTTAAAGGAAACCGCCCTCTGATGGTAATTTTCCTAGATCTTGTGCGCATGTACATGCTAATATATTTACTCATTTAGTATTTTTGTCTTCACTAATATTATACAAGGTGATGGCCCCATGATAAGGATAATAATCACGTTTTATCATATGAGGTAACATAACATTTTGCACACTATTTACAAGTGAATACAATATAGATATTCTTATTTATACCACCCGTGATCAACTCAAACATACTATTGTATATTCCATATTTGATCATAATCCTTCTTTGTCATCTAATATGTATGCATTAACCATCCCTACATCAAATTTTCCTATTTCATTAGGTGATTTAATATAAATTAAATTAATCTTATTTTAGAGTAACTTACTGTAACAAATGATATTCAAATAATTAACTATAGTAACATGCAAGCACTAAGCATTCAACGATGTAAAACCCTAAGCAAATGAAATAGGGATGATGACTTAACTAATTCTGTGTAACCTGGGAATGATCGGGACTGTGTATCTGCTGAAACATGATGGAAATAATGTCGCAAAGGTTTGATGAGGGTTCAAAACCCTAGGAATGTACATGACATAAGTTCCCGTAGGAGGATAGGAGCACATCAGGTGTTAATGATTGATTTGGGTGCTTGTGTTCTGCTCAGATGCTTGGAATCTACTCTATCCTAGGTCGAAAGGTATTCATTATTTCTCACTATTTGTAGCTCTAGTATTTTCGATGCTAGATCATAGATCACACCTGTCCAACCTGAAAAAAAAAAAAACCAGCTGCACATGGCCCCAAACCAAATCAAACCTAATAAAAAAGATGTGGAACATGGAATCATAATGAATCCGATGGTCACCCAAAGAGTGAACTTAACAACCGAGCGTTGCGCTACATCTCAAACTCCATGTAGTTCTCCGTGTGTGTGTTTATCCATGTGCTAGGTTGCCCTTGTGCAAGTTACATGATGATAGCGGGCTAGATCTAGATTGCTTTGAATATGCAAAAATGTGTGTGATGGAATAGAATGAAATCTCCTCATATACAGTGCATGTAGACAAATGCAACCCTTGTTCCTTGTATGAATGTGATAGATATGTACTTTGTAGTTTCTCTTGTGCCTTTTTGAAATCTTAGGTGGTGATAGATAATGCTTATAGTACTTGGACCCTTATTTAGAAGAAGTAACTAAGTATATATATGATTCCCTTGTTTAAATTTTGTAATTGAAAACTAAAAGGCTGACCCAAGGTGTTAAAAGGTGACCAAGAAGTGAAAAGGACCCAAAAGAGTAGGCAAGAAGAAAGAGAGGGACAAGAACGTTCAGGAGGGATAAGAGCACCTTGGAGCACTAAGCACTAGTATCATCGAGGCCATCAAATTGAGGTATGATCAGTAAATTAATCGACAAACACTATAATGTTTCGTGTAGCACCCTTATAAAATCCCCTATCCTAATAAAGCAACCAATAGGCACATTATTACGTAGTCAAAAACTAGTTTTCTTGGACATTAAGAGATCAAAAATGTCCATGCACATTAGTAATTGCTTTAGGACCTTAGTAATGAATGGACCCGACCTGTCACAGATTTCTTGCATCCCCATGTTAGGAGAGACCGTAAAAAAACACTTTTGGTGTTACAATGATTGGTTTGAATATGCCTATGAGCATTTGAGTAGTGATTCAGATGTTTTATGGAAGGTATTTACACTTATGTTATTATCCTATATAGTCTTCTTCTAGTATAAATGGTATGACATGTCACATTTGAATAGCATCTTGTCTAAAGTTTGCATATTGCAAGAAGATCTTATTTTATTTGTTTAAAGAGTTTTTAAAAAAAAAAAAAATTGTATACATGAATCATTTATTTTTCATACAGTATAATTTTTTTTTTATATAGGACACTAAAATTATGACCAATAAAATTACAGGCAAATAACACCAATATGTAATTATATCATTATAACGCTGGTTTCATAAAAAGCTAATGTCCAACTTACTGGATAAAAACCAAAATGCAACAACACCAAGAATATATCACCAAATAATAGAGAATAACAACCATTCATAAGCAATCTTGTTATATGTCCAATGGAAGCTTTTTCCTTTTTGTGTAATTATTTTCGTGTTTACACAATTTCTATTGTAACTCACAGGCTCAACGTTCATGACAATCACAGTGTGATTTTTAAAGTGCGTCACAATCCTTAGTGTTACATTATTAGTTCTATATAATTCATTATGGTTTTTGATTATTCTGATAAAGACAATATATCATCAACTAACCTCATATATTTCTAATCTTGGAGTCAAAGTTTTCCATCTCATTTAAGCCGGAAGACATCATGCTATTGAAACCTTGTAAAGGTTAGACTAAGGTCTTAAGTGCTCAAACAATCACTGAAGTTTATAATCTAGCAAACTAACGATTCATTATGTTGAGTATAGTTCTTGCATACTACTGTTACATTAGAGTAATATCTATCGTTTAAAGATTTATCATAACTCATTGAGTTTTAAGGAAGATGCTCTACTGACTGTTGTGGAGCACTGAAACAATGGCTAACATTCTTTGGTACCTTGTTTTGGTCCACTAATGTACAGTTGACTTATGAGTTTTATGTGTTATTTGTACAGTTTTTTTTAACTTTGACAAATCACCTGTACACATGAGTGTCATGACCAATGTGTGTGTGTGTGTGTGTATGTGTGTGAGAGAGAGAGAGATGCACAATGTTAGAGAGATTATAGATTTTGAGAGAGATGATCAGAGACATACTTATAGAGAGAGAGAGAGAGAGAGCATACATAGTCTTCTCCACAAATTATCGCCTTCTAAAAACAGAGAGATTTTCTTTCTAATATCTTCTCACAAATTATGTTTCCATATGTAATTAGATCTTCAAATCCCTCGTCTGTTATCGGTCATCTTCAGATCATTGGTAAGTTTCCAATGTATGAGACATTATTAGATACTCAGTTAATAATTATCAATTACACTAATCAATGGTCATGGTATTTAGCTAAATTGGTAAGAGCAAAATGATTTGAAACAAAATCCAATATAATATTTCTATACAATGCAGGGTTAATATTAGGACTAAGAAACTTTAAACTTGCTTGGAATTTAAACTAATAAAAATATCTTAAATAATATCTAAACCTTTAGAACAATGCTCATTGATATAAATTGTCAAAGTATTTTAGTTTAGATTTCAATTGCTATCGTAAATTGATATAATAACTATATTCCCCCACTTTCTGATGTCATATTTCACAGGACTTATGTACAACTCACCTTAAAACATCGCCCCAAGATATCTACCACATAATACAAGATATTATTATTTTTTATTAAGCTTCTCATAAAATGACAACATAAATCTAGAGTCGAAATGGAAATTGATTTTTCATTTCAGAGGATAACAGATTACATGTGTCACATGATCTGTCAAAAGTCACCCCTTTTTGCTACAATTAAGTATGAGGGTTTGCTCTATCAACTTTAATATAGTCATATAAAATTTTCCTTATGAGTACGATCTATTGGAGGATAATGTAACATAGTTTCTTTTATGCAGTGTGGATAATTGGATCTTTGCCATAATGTAGCACAAACCTGATCATTGCCAATCGAGCCTTTCATGAGCACCTATGGATTTGCTTGTTGCTGATTTCTTATACCCATAGGTTCCACAATACAAACCCTCCTTGATATTGCAATCTCATGTACAACTGAATCAAAATGAGGCTACAAGCATTCACTAGGGTCTTTTACATAAGACTTTATTGACAAAGTTTTATCAACAATATATGATTGTTATTCTTGAGCAATTGTAGGTAACAACACTCTATGCTTGGGGAAAAGAACCAAAATTGGTGAACATTAAACTGGTGACAAAAAGACAAAATTTGAGTTTGGATCATGAAGATAAGTCTTGAATGATTTACAACCCTTTAACAAGACTTGTATTCTTATCTTCAAAACAACCTTTTAAACTCTTTATGTGACCTCCATTTTCATGAAACTATAGTTATGCCACCAATACATGGGACTATGTTATGAAACTATTGTAGTCATACAAGAAGAAAATTAAATTTATTACCCCCAAACACCATGAAAATTCCTCAAATAACTCATGCACTCTCCTATACTTAAACATCATGACCTTAAAGTTCATTATGTTTAGATAAGTAAACCCGTATCCCATTTTACTTTCTAATTTTAATCTTGGACTATAAAAACATGGTTATGACTAAGTTTTCACTTTCCCCCTCTAACACCACAAAACCACTAAAATGTTTTAATCATTCTCATTTAATGTACAACATGCTCCCATAATTTCATCATTCCCATGGTTAGAATTCAAGATTTGGCCTTTTTACCTACCTTTTACACAGACCGAGTTTTTGTGATATCTTTCACAATATGCTCCATTGATCTAAAACCAATTGTATTGCAATCCTATCTCCAAACACCTTTACTCACCAATTTTCATTGCTATTTTTATATATTGGTCATTTATTGTTTGTGCCCTCTGGTTCTAATTTTTTTTGCAATACCGGACTGAATCTATAAAATACAATTTTGAGATTTTTAAAATCTTTCAAGGGTTTTTAAACCTCATAGGCTACCCATCTATGTACACCTTCTAGATGATTTATATTACAACATAAAATTACAAATACTTGTTTTCTCATCAAACTACCCTTCTCTCACTCAGTCACAACCCAAAAGGATATAAAATTCAATTCTTAGTTGTTTTAAAGATCTCAAAGTCTCTTGCCTTATTGGATTACAAATATCTTACCATTTTCCCTCCTTTATTTGTAATTTTCATGCATATTATTCAAAAAATATGTGAAACACCCACATGATATTCCAAATAATTAACTATAAAAAGGCAAAGACTAAGCTTCAACGATGTAAACCCCTAAGCCCAAAGAAGAGGGATGAACTTAACTAATTCTGTGTAACCTGGGAATGATCGGGACTGTGTATCTGCTGAAACATGATGGAAATAATGTCGCAAAGGTTTGATGAGGGTTCAAAACCCTAGGAATGTACATGACATAAGTTCCCGTAGGAGGATAGGAGCACATCAGGTGTTAATGATTGATTTGGGTGCTTGTGGGTCTGCTCAGATGCTTGGAATCTACTCTATCCTAGGTCGAAAGGTATTCATTATTTCTCACTATTTGTAGCTCTAGTTTCGATGCTAGATCATAGATCACACCTGTAACCTGAAAAAAAAAAAAACCAGCTGCACATGGCCCCAAACCAAATCAAACCTAATAAAAAAGATGTGGAACATGGAATCATAATGAATCCGATGGTCACCCAAAGAGTGAACTTACAACCGAGCGTTGCGCTACATCTCAAACTCCATGTAGTTCTCCGTGTGTGTGTTTATCCATGTGCTAGGTTGCCCTTGTGCAAGTTACATGATGATAGCGGGCTAGATCTAGATTGCTTTGAATATGCAAAAATGTGTGTGATGGAATAGAATGAAATCTCCTCATATACAGTGCATGTAGACAAATGCAACCCTTGTTCCTTGTATGAATGTGATAGATATGTACTTTGTAGTTCTCTTGTGCCTTTTTGAAATCTTAGGTGGTGATAGATAATGCTTATAGTACTTGGACCCTTATTTAGAAGAAGTAACTAAGTATATATATGATTCCCTTGTTTAAATTTTGTAATTGAAAACTAAAAGGCTGACCCAAGGTGTTAAAAGGTGACCAAGAAGTGAAAAGGACCCAAAAGAGTAGGAAGAAGAAAGAGAGGGACAAGAACGCCCAGGAGGGATAAGAGCACCTTGGCACTAGGCACTAGTGTTCGAGGCCATCAAAAGGTAAATCAGTAAAGTATCGACAAAACTATAAGATGTGTAAAACCAATAAAGTGTAAGAAATAAAGCAACCAAAAGGCCAAAAGGAGTTTTCAACCACTAGTTTTCTTGCTTAGGAATCATGTATACATTAGTATGCTTTAGGACCTAGAAATGTACCCAAGTGTATAGATTTTTTGTGCATCAGGGACATATAATCCTCCACTTCACAATATTACTATGAATATTCCTATGACCACTATTATTCCTACATCACCTATTTACACTCATATTGCTTCACATACTTCTTCTTCTAACACACATGCTCTTGAATCTCTTGTTTACACTTTGCAAGCTGAAATCTTACAACTGTAAGAAGGACACTACAATAATTTTAGTTAATATAACACTAAAAAAACACTAAAATTCAGGCGTATAACACCAATTTATGATTCAATAACGCTGGTTTTAGCTATGTGGTAGTTGTTGGATAACACCAAAATCCAACAACACCAAAAATATATCACCAAATTTAGTGATATATATAGTGTTATATTCCATAATTAATTTCAGTGTTAGATTTTCGTGTTACACAACAACTACCATAACTCACACCAACGTTGTTGAATCACAAATTGATGTTTATGCGTGAGTTTTAGTGTTAATTATTTAGTTTTATATAATTGATTTGGTTTTTGATTATAGTGATAAAGACAATATATCTTCATAACCTCATTATTTTAATCTATCATCAAAGTTTTCCATCTCATTTAAGCCTTTAAATATGTATTGAAACCTTGTAAAGGTAGACTAAGGTCTTAAACCCTCAAAACTCACTGAAGCATAATCTAGCAAACAAACGATTTACTATCTTGAGTATAGTTTAGATACTACTTTTCATTAGAAAGATTATATTTTAAAGATTTATCTAACTCATTGAGTCCTAAGATTTTTATACTGACTGTTGTGGAGCACTAAGAAGGGTTCAAACCCTTGGTACCTTGTTTTGGAGACAAAATACAGTTAACTTAAGGTTTATGTGTTTCTAACAAACTTTTTTCATTTGACAAAACACCTCTACACATATTCATGACCAATATTTGGGCAAGTTATAAAAATAAATAAAATGCACAATGTTAAGGATTATAATTTTGGAAGAATGATCAAAACATACTTATAGGAAGAGTGGAAAAGCATACATATTTGTCCCCATTATCGCCTTCTAACCCAAATTTTCTTTCTAATTTCTTCTTCAACTATTTTCCATATGTACTTAGATCTTCACCTCCCTCTCTATTACCTTCATCTTCATCATGTAATATCCAATTATAAATATCACTACTCAATCATAATATCAATACACTAATCAATGTCATTTTATTTATAAATTGGTAAGAAACAAAAATGATTTGAAACAAAATCCAATAAAAATTTCTATAGTATGCAGGGTTTTAGGACTAAATCTCAATCTTGCTAGGATTTTTCACAATAAATTTACCAAAATAAAACTAAACCTCCAGAACAAGAAAATGATTGTTGTCCAAGTATACTCCTTTTGCTCTCAATTTCTTCGTAACTTCTATAAAATTATTCCCCCAGTTGATGATGTAATATTTAGAGGAAATGTGTACAACTCACCTTAAAACATGCCAGAAGATATGGATAATATACAAGACACAACTAAAACTTAGAAGCATACACAAAATGACAACAAAAGAGAGAGGCGAGATCAATTATTTTTGATTTCAAGTATAAAATCATGTGTTACAATCTTCAAAAGAGAAAACATTTTCTACAAAAAAGTAGAGGGTTTCCTCTATCCTTTTTTTATAGTCATATATATAAGTGAATATGAGTAGATCAAATAGAAATAATGTATTATTGTTTCTTTTATGCATGTGGATAATATCTTTGCCATAATGTACACAATTTGATGATGCAATGAGCTTACGAAGGCCTGAATTTGCTTGTGGTTGTTCTTATACCCATAGGTTCCACAATACAAAATTTGATATTACAATGTATTTTCAACAATCAAAATGAGGCTACAACCTTCAAAGGGTTTTTATAAAATTTTCTTACAAAGTTCTACAACAATATATGATTGTTTTCTTGAGCAATTTATTAACAACACTCAATGCTTACCAAAAGGGTTTCTTGACTGGTAAAAAAGATTGAATTTGAGTTTTGATCATGAAAATAAGTCTTGAATGATTTACAACCCTTTAACAAACTTTCACCAGCTTATACAACCTTTTTCTCTCTTTATGTGACCTCCATTTTCATGAAAAGATAGTTATGCCACCAAAACATGGGACTATGTTATGAAATTATTGTAGTTATACTGAGAAATTAAATTTATTACCCTCCAAACACCATGAAAATTCCTCAAATAACTCATGCACTCTCCTTATACTTAAAACATCATGACCCTAAAGTTTCATTATGTTTAGATAAGTAAAACTCAAGTTATCACAATTTTACTTTTCTAATTTTAATCTTGGACTATAAAAAACATGGTTATGACTAAGTTTTCACAATTTACCCCCTCTAAACACCAAAAAACCACTAAAATGTTTTAATCATTCTCATTTAAATGTAACAAACATGCTCCAATAATTTCATCAAGTTCCCATGGTTAGAATTCAAGATTTGGCCTTTTTACCTTACCTTTTACACATACCGAGTTTTTGTGATATCTTTCACAATATGCCTCCAATTGATCTAAAACCAACTTTATTGCAATCCTAATATCCAAACACCTTTACTCACAAATTTTCATTGCTATTTTTATATATATGGTCAATTTATTGTTTGTGCCCTGGTTCTGATTTTTTTTGCATACACGGACTGAGAGCTGAATAAAATACAATTTTGAGATTTTTAAAATCTTTCAAGGGTTTTTAAGACCTCATTAAGGTCTACCCATCTATGTACACCTTCTAGATGATTTATATTACAACATAAAATTACAAAATACTTGTTTTCTCATCAAACTACCCTTCTCTCACTCAGTCACAAACCCAAAAGGATATAAAATTCAATTCTTAGTTGTTTTAAAGATCTCAAAGTCTCTTGCCTTATTGGATTACAATATCTTACCATTTTCCCTCCTTTATTTGTAATTTTTCATGCATATTATTCAAAAAATATGTGAAACTCCACCTTTTTCTCCTTGGTTATGACTGTAAAATAGTCTATTGAACCTCAAGCTTCAAATTACACAAAACCAACAAGAACACTAGCCAAAACCACTTACCCTACTCAACTCCAATACATGTTATCCAAAATTACACCCCATGTAATTTCAAACAAGTCATAAAAAATGGAACTAGCCACTTTTTCCTAGGAAATCCACAAAAGAATAAGTTATCCTTCCATGAAATGTAGTCACATAGTGTTTCGTGGGTTCTCTTAACCCGGGGAACACAGGGGAACAATTCATGACTTAGGCAAACTTTTAAAGGAGATAGTGCTTCATGAAGGTTTGTTAGTGCTTCATGAAATTAAGGAAGTTAATATTCTATGGATGTCAAAGGTGGTATCTCGCGTGTTGAAGGTAAGTCAGAGCATCTTGGAGTTTTATACACGCTTACAAGAATTAGAAAATCAGCTAAGGACAAGATTCGTGGAGAGAAAGGAGGAATGAGAATCTTGGTGCTTCACGATAGAGAAACACAATGTCATATGGACTTGGAAGACATATCATTCCATGAGGTTTATTAATTTCATATAACGCAACATGAAGTCTTCCCTCAAGAAGCCAAAATGCAAGGGAGAAGTACCGCAAGGCACCACACTACAAAGGAAAAGTAAGTTGAAAAGCGACTAAGGTTGGAAGATGTGAAAACACTTCCCTAGTATTTCGTGGGATTTCCAATTGTTGTGTTGCATGATTTATCAAGGATTTGTGGGAAGAAGGAACATGGTCATAGGTAGAAATACCACTCAAGAAGAAAGAATACCTTTACGACATAACGATACGTGTGAAGGAAAGTGTGAAAGTTTTAAAATCCGCGGAGGGAGCCGTGAAACATTCAGAGCTTCACAATAAGAAATAACCATGGGATGAGGTTAGAAGCTGTAAAACATGTAAAATATTGCTAAACAAAGAAACTTTGCATATGAGGAAAGTAAAAGCACATTTGGTATAGCGTGTGTGATGAGACCAAAATATGTCTCATTATATCACCAAATAACATTCTTATTCTCTCTCTAAAAATAAAGCTTTCAAGTGAATTTAGATGTAGTTTTAATAACAAATATCATATTTAAGGTAGAATATATGATTTATCTTATCATCTCTTTAGAAATCTATTTGCAATCTAATTGTTGTTATTTCTTGATATTTCTTCTAAAGTTGGAATGCAATAGTGTGTAGAAAACAGGTCATAAAAAACTATACTCCAAGTTCATAGATTGCAGCTACGGAAATTCTTCACGTAGCTATGGAAATTCTTCACACAACTATGGACATGCTTAGCTACGGAAATTCTTCACGCAGCTACGGAAATTCTTCACACAGCTACGGAAAATCCTAGCTACGGAAATTCTTCACGCAGTTATAGAAATGCCCAACTAGTGAAAGTATTTTGGTTTGTTCCAAAATAATGTAAAGGAGTACCGAACTATTCAGCCTACTCTTTGCTTCCAGTCATCAACCAAGAATATAGATCCAAACATGTGGCAATCCAAAGTCATGAATGCATGTGGTATTCCAAGAAGAATTCAAAGTCATGGACTTAGCACTCCTCCTTTTTCTCTCCATGTTTCAAGGATGAGCAAATGGTGGAATAGTATTAGGAATGTTGAATAAGTACTCTCCCACTTTGTCTTCCTAGATTAAAGGGATGAGTTGTAGAAATATTCTCCACGATAAGTGGGTTGTTGTAGTCAATTTTGTTTAGTATTTATTGCTTTGAATAAATCTGCCCAAGAATAGGTAGTTAGTTCTTGGAGTGTGGACCAAGTAAACTAGGAGTAATGTCTATAAATACGTCTTCCATATATTTGGAAAGGGGACATATTTTGTAAATCAGTTTTGAATCAATACAAGTGTAGTTTTAAAAGTTAATTGTAGTTTCTCCAAATCCAAAGGAAAGAGAATGGCCAAAAGCCGCTTTTCCCCAAGGAGGAGGATTTTTCTGTTATTTCTTAGTATAGTTTATTTACTGCAGATTTATTTCAGTGTTTTAGTTGTTGTGTGTTTCTTTTTCATGCATGTTTAATTTCTGTATATTTTCTTAGGAAGAAGTATTGTTGAATAAGATTTTCCTTTCTCCTTTTGCATACAGCTTTAGACACCACCTTGGTTATAATGACACCAACTTGTCTATGAGTTGGTTAAATGACTGGTAATACAACGACCCGTCAGTGTGTGGAGTTGTGTGAGGACACGACATAGGTTGAGGATCAAAGCAGAAACATCAAAATATTGTGAGGCACCTCAAATATGTCCCTATTTTTTGAAGTGACACTCAACCACCTCACCTACCTGGTTTAAATGATAAGCGATGCCCATGCTCTTACCTATGAATCTTGATGGCATGTATAAGAAAAAACAATGATTTTTCAAGGAGGTAATGACGATAAGATTTGTGGGCGATGGATTCATCCTCATTCATTTAAAATCAAAATTTTAATTTCCCCCCTCTTTTCTCTTTCTTATTCTTTCATTTTAACATAAATTTGGAACTCATTTTCATTAAAACGGATCCTATTTTGTTGTAATGACATGCCAAAATAATGGCCGACTTCCCACGAGTTTTAGACCTCATATTTGGTCTCTTTAATGTATTTTGTGCCTTCTTCCATGAATATATTGACATTTGCATACCTTAAGTAGTAATTTTCATGTATTTATGTCTCCTTCTATCATGTACTCATGTTTTATCATTTCCTTGTCCCTCCATTCATCTTCTGGTTTGAAATGTGCTTTTTCTACTTGTAGGGTCCCACCTTTTATGTGTTGTAAATGTGTGGGAAGGGTTGGTTTATGTGGTTTTGGTTTGTGGCACATTTTTCTACCCTATCCTCCTATATTTTCCCCCTTTATTCCCCTTTTGGAGAGTGACCAACCTTCTTTTATGGTGTTATCACTGCCCTTTATCTTAGTTTTGCTTTTTTTGCATCTCTTTCTCTCACTTTCTCCTTGGTCCCTTAGAAGTGTTAGTGTAGGTTAACTTAGGAGTAGTTTTAGCATTAGTTTAGATGGTGTTCTGTGGAGTCTCCTAGTCCATGGAACAAAGGAAGCCAAGCTTCTCCAGAGGTTTATCTCAAGATGTAAGTCCCACACTTGGAGACAATCCCATGTTTCACCAAAAGTTCTTAATCTTCCATGACCATTCAGAGGGTGCAATTTTACATGATAAAAATTCTGACACGCTCACTGGGACTAAATTTAAGTGCTTTACAACTTCACGTCATCAAGATTGACGTGTTATTGGTGATATTCAACCTTTGGAGGAATTTTCCAAACACATATGGCGACTCCACTGATCCAAACTACCCATTTCCTCAACCCATAGACCACTTTACATCACTCCAGTCTTCTTTTCTACGAAGTTATGTAATCATGAATTCATATCCTCACTAGAATCCTCTATTTCAACAACAATACCATTAAAACCCACCTCCATTTTCCCCAAATCTATCTCCAGGTCATCAAACCACACCTCCATTTCAATTTCATGAGTCAAATCAGGATGCATATGGTTACTCAACTAACCATGGTGTTGGGTTACTCAACTAACCATGGTGTTGTTCAAGAGAGAGGATATGTAGATTTTGGAGGTCATTCCACACATGAAGATGAATTTGAGAGGAGAGTTCATCCTATGGAGGAGATCATTCAAAAAATCAAGGAGAAATTACAAATCATACAAGATAAACAACCTGGTTTTAGGTAGCCCTGCCCATGGGGAGGTCCTATACCTAATTGGTTTAGTATTCAACAAAGGCTAGAGGCAATAAGTGAATCCTTTACTAAAATGGTTGAATTTATTGCAAGATTACAAGCATTGGAGGGTAATGAATCTAAGGTTAAAGAGCCCTGTCAATGACATGTTCCTTCACTACTACCATATGGAAATTCAATGCCTCATCATCAACCTAAACCATCTAATCCTAAGTTTCATGTTCTTAGCTTTCTCAAAGATTCTCCTTCCATCCCTTTTCCTCCACAATAAAACATTGCACCTACCCCCTCTTTTCAACCATTACAAAATCAGCTAAAAGCTAAATATCCCCCTCCTCTCACATTCCCAAACCCATTTTTGGATGAAACTAATTAGAAAACCAATTTGGGAGGGAAGCCAATTGAATAACCAAGAAGAGAAGTCCTCATGTAAAATTTGAAGGATTCAAGCTCAAGGTCTGAGACCAAACAAATCCCACAACGAGTTAAACATGCAATAAAGGATGAGATTGAGGAACACAAGAAGGAGGTTGAATTTGTGGAGTAGAAGGAGGAGGATGATGCACACTATTTTTTTCTCTAAATGTAGTGTCCATTATGGCACCATTTTCTTGTAGATTATTGCTTTTCTTAGAAAAATCAGGGATGAAGGAGGAAAAATTGAATTTAGAGGCCTTGGATGTAGAGGAGATCATAAAGAGTTTCTTGCTCTCTTTTGGTGATGAAATTTTAGACCTTTCCATGTCACCTTCCACTAAGTTAGATTTGGAGGAAGATCATGAAGATGAACATGCCAAAGAAAAAACTAGACCCATTGATTCATTTTATCTTCATGACGATGAAGAGGATGAGTTTGGCATGTCAAACTTTGTACTTTAGGATGAAGAAGAGGTGGGTGCAAGAATGGAAACAATGATGCTTGTGCAAGAGTAAGAAAAAAAGAGCTCATATTAACTTGAAAACATCCATCATGAGGAGGAAAGTAATTCTACCAACTCTATTCTTGGAGTTTCATGCAAAGAAGATGGGAAAAATTCAAGGATCCGTCCATTAGTTCTAAATAACACATGCTCAATCAGATTTTTAGCTAGTTTGGATCCAAAATCAGAGTTGCCACCGGTCATTCTCACTTTATAGTATAAGGGAGATTAACAAGGTGTCAAGGGTTGGCCCCAATACCTCCAAAAACAAGAATCAAATCATACATAGGTATATGTTCTTTTCTCAGCTGATACTTTGGGAAACTATGTAGTGCAAGTAATCCTCTCACTTCCACCATGTGCTTTTGTTGCAAAATTAATCACATGGTCTAAATTTTATAAGGGAAGCTATTTATCCCAACCAATTATAGGATTTGTTTAAATTCCTTTTATTTTCATTAGAGTAAGAGTAGATTAGGGTTGTTTATGGAAAAAAAGTGCATTGTGTACACTCTTCATGTTTCCATTTGAAACAGGTATGATTTTCCATGTTTATATATAGTTTTGTGGACCCTTGTTGTTGTTGCACAGTCTAGTTTAGAGAAGGTTCCATGGTGAAAACAAGATAGTTAGAGCATTCTTCAATGTGTATTCTTTCAACTCCACAAGATCAACTTCAGTCAGTGCTAATTTCATGTAGATTCAGGAGATAATTTTTAAACGTTTAAGATCAGTTCTTCTCAAGGTTATGCTTGAATCCATGTCTAATGGGTGCTTTAAGGCTACTGGTCCTCATCATCTAACAAGAAGATGTCCCCTGGAGGTATTCAAACTATAATAAAAAAATGCACCCCCATGCATTTTTGAATAACTCATTAAAAATGGTTTTAGCCAATTTTTCTAGTGATATTTATGGAAGACTATGTCAGGCTTCCAAAAAATGCATTCACATAGTATTTTGTATGTTCTCTTAACCCATAGAACAAAGGGGAGAAATTCAAGACTTAGGCAAACTTTTCACAGAGATAGTGCTTCGCGAAGGTTTTTTGTGCTTCACAACATTAAGTTAATCTTCCGTGGATGGTAAAGGTGGCCTCTCGCAGGTTGAAGGAAAGTTAGAGAACCACATATTTTTACATACCCGCAAAATAATTAGAAAATTGTCTAAGGAAAAGATCCATAGAGTGAAAAGAGGAATGCAAAGTTTGGTGCTTTGAGGTAGAAAAACACAATGTCAAGCAGACTTGGACAACATAACATTCTATGATCTTTATTGATTCCATGTAATGAAACATGAAGTCTGCACTCAAAAATCCATGATGGAAGGAAGAAGTGCTGTAAGGCACCACACGACAAAGGAAAAACAAGTTAAAAAGTGACTAATATTAGAAGCCATGAAACACCTCCCGTTATCCAAAATAAGCCCCTTGTTTATTTTTTGGCTAACTCCCTTCATGCCTTTCTCCCTTGTGCCTCAGTCAAAATTTTTATTTTTTAGGCACTCAAAACCTTTTGGAAATGGCACCATTGGATAGAGCTCCTTCTCAGCTTTCCAGAAAGGTAAAGCTTTCCTCCTAACTCCATGTATTTTTGAAGTTATGACTCGGTGGAGTTTTTGTGGAAAATTTTCCCTAGACAAGCCCGCCGGCCAATCAGAAGCTACCACGTCGGCATCTGAGAATCGAGAGGTGGGAGAAATTTTTGGATTTTTTCCAAGTATTGGTGCAGTGGGAAATTTTCCCATGGGAGTCTCGCCGGCCAATCAGAGAGCACCACGTCAGCAAAGGGATGGTGGGAGGCGGAGGAAACATAGAGAATTTGCCGAAGTGTTTGGCGGGGGCGTAAAGGGGAAATTTTAGCCTGTAGGCCCACCAACCAGTGAGATCGCACCACGTGTCCTCGAGGGGTCGGGGGTTGGAGGTGCAAAAGGATTTTTCCCTTTTCGCCCAAGTTTGGGAAATTTCAAAAGCAAAGCCCGCCCCACAAAGCCCGAGCCAGTAAAATCATGCCACATGTTCACGTGGCAACAAAATATAATGCGGGCCCGCAGGGAAAAAGGGGGCAATTCAGGCCTGCATCTAGTAGGATCATGCCATGTTTCTAGTCTAGGGCAGTGATCAAAAGTGATGAAAAATTTGACAGCAGAGGCCTGCGACGAACCATAGCATGCCATGTGTCCTCGGGTCATCGAGCTGACGAAGAATTTTTAGAAAATTTTCTGAAGGCCAAAACAGTGGAAAATGAGGCGAAGTAAGCCCACATCCAATAAAAATGTGCCACATGGCACCTGAGTGGCGGGGGCACAGAGATTTTTGGGGAAATTTTCCAAAACGCAAAAAGTGGGAAAATTTCAAATTTTCGGCCCGCCAACCCATTTTGGCCCTGTTTTCACCCTAAATGTTCAGACGGGCATAACTTTCGATCCAGAGCTCAATTTTTCATGTTCTTTATATCATTGGAAATCTGGTGAAATTATCTACACGATTCCAGGCTCAATTTTTTTGTTTTAGAGGGGTTTGGAGAGAGAATTTTGGAAAACGCTTATGACATGTGGAAACCGACAGAAATGATGTTTCAACCACCATTGTTAATGAAGAATGGCTCACATTCTCTCCCAACATGGTATAAAACATTGGGGGATGGATTTTAAGGGAATCCATGCTACTTTTATGAATTTGGTTAGTGGTTGAAAGCTCCTCTCACGTTTTCCCACGTTTCTCTCTCCTGAGCTCGAATTTGCATTGTAAAAGCTAGAATGAGCTCATTTTTAACAAGTTAGACATTTTTCTTGCTCTGCAACTTCTCTTTTCTTCCTCATTAGGTAGATGTGTGGATTTTTTACCTTTTCATGCAACTAAAGCACCCCCTTTTGCCTCCTGGCCATTGTAATGCGCTGTATTGGACTTGGAATGATAATGTATGCTCTGTGATTGAATTTTCTCAATCCTTTCATGTGTTTATCATTGTCTCCTGATCCCTCATTACATTTTGGAAATTTTTGCATGTTTTGTGCTATATTTTCTTGTGAATTTTGTATATTTTGTAGTAGCAGGTGTCTACTACTCCTTTGGTGCATCACCTTAATTAGACTAGGTTTATTTTTTTGCATTTTCTCAACCTTGTCTCCTTGGCAAAGTTTGATTAAGTAATAGGTAAACCCTCTGCAGAATGTTATGCACACTTGAACAGAGGAGTTGAGGAACCATCCTCTAATCTGGAGGATCTTTTCTAGTACCTGTAATTCCCACATTTGTGTGAAAAGATCCAATGTTGTGCAATCACACTGGATGTTAAAATGTCAACTAGAAATCTGATAGAACATCCAGAGGGTGTTGCTGATTTGCACTAACACCTCCCTGGTATTCTGTGGGATTCCCAATTGTAGTGTTGCATGGTTTCTCAGGGGGCCGCGGGAAGAAAGAACATGGTCCTAGGTAGAAATTTTGCACAAGAAGAAAGAATACCTCTACGACATAGTGGTAAGTGTGAAGACAATGTAGAAGTTTTAAAAGACGTGATGAGATTTGCGAAACATACAAAGTTACACAATAAAAGAATAGCCATGGGATGAGGTCATAAGCCATGAAATATGTAAAATGCTGCCAAATAAATAAACTCTTCAGATGAGGAAAATAAGATCAATTTTGGTATAGCGGTGGAGTTGTGTGATGCTCTCGGAGGACATGACAAAGGTCACAGATCAAAGCAGAAACATCAAAATCCCACAAGGAACCTCAAAGAAGCGCCTATTTTTTTGAAATGACACTAAACCACCTCACCTACCTGGTTTAAATGATAAGTGGCACCCATGTTCTCACCTACGAATCCTAATGGCGTGTATCAGAAAAATGGTGATTTGTTGGGGAGGTAATGACGACAAGATCTGTGGGCGTTGGATTCATCCTCATTCATTAAAAATACAAATTTGAATTTCCCTCTCTTTTGTCCCTCTTACTCTTCCATTTTTCTATAAATCTAGAGCTCATTCTCTTTAAAACAGATCCTCTTTTGTTGTAATGACACTATGCCAAAATAATGGCTGACTTCCTATGAGTTTCAGACCTCAAATTTGGTATTTTAAAAGTATTTTGTGCCTTCTTCGATGAATATAATGACATGTGCATACCTTAAGCAATATTTTTCATTTATTTGTGGCTCCTTCTTTCACGTACTCATACTTTATCATCTCCTTGTCTCTTCATTCATCGTCTAGTATGAATTGTGTGTTTTCTACTTGCAGGCTCCCATCTTCTATATGTTGTAAATATGCAGGAAGGGTTGGATTATGTGGTTTTGGTGTTTGGAACATTTGTTTACCCTATCCTCATGTATTTTATTCCCTTTTCTCCCCTTGTGGAGAATGATAAAACTTATTTTCTAGTTCTATTACCGCCCTTTATCTTAGTTTTGATTTTTTGCATCTCTCTCCCCCTCCCCCTAGTCCCTTGGAAGTGTAAGTGTAGGTTAGCTTAGGAGTATTTTTAGCATTAGGTTAGATGGTGTCCTATGGATTATCCTAACCCATGGAATGGAGGAATCTAGCCTTCTCCAGATGTTTGTCTCAAGATGTAAGTCCCACACTTGGAGAGAATCCCATGTTTCACCGAAAGTTCTAAATCTTCCATGACCATTCTGAGGGTGCAAATTTTGCGTGATAACAATACCTTTTATCCTTGAGTGGTCATGAACTTATATAACATTGGAATAACGTATGGAAGTAGAAAAACTTCACAGACTGTAGGAGTCCAGTTTAACATGACTGTTGGCACTCAAGGTAGTGTATCCTTTGGTCCATTACCCATTGTAAGAGGTAGAGGATTAGGAGGATTGGGTGGCCTAGGTGCTATTGGATCTGGTGGATCTGGGGGCAGAGGAAACATAGGAGGAAATACACACTCTGGATCTGGTGGGTACGGTCCGCACCAGCCCCAAAATATTTATATGGAGATATCTCTTCATCTTCCTGAGTACAGAGGGATATAAGATGCTGCTGAACATGTAAATGTGTGAGATACTATGGTACACGAAGGGGATTACTGCTCTAGAGTGCAAGGCAAGTCAGTTTGTAACTACATTGCAGGGGCATACACATAGGTTGTATAGAAAGTTTGACCCTAACCAGACTTGTGTAGATTATGCTGCATTATGAGATACTTTCTTGAAAGAGTTTTTCATCCCTAAATTTTAGCAGAAGAACATCAATGTGTTGAAGGATATTAAGTAGGGCACTATGTAAAGTGTTCGGGAGTATGATGCATGGTTTAAAACCATTTTGTCTAAGTTATCTTATGACATACACGTAAGCCAACATGCACGATGGTTTGTTGGAGGAGTGATCATGCCTTTTTAGAGGTCACTTTTGCATAAGACTTATATAGATCCATGCGAGGCATTTGAGGTAGCTCTACACGATGAGGGGGCAGGAAGTGTAGACACAGGAGTGAGTCCATTTTTGGAAGCTCATATTGCAACAATAGCCAAATAGTTGGAAAAATATCTGCTAATTTGACACATGAGACGTGCAAGTGGAATTTGGTGTATAGATTATGAAGTAGAGGGGCATACTAAGGATATTTTCCCTCGTAAATCAATGTACTCCTTGTTGTTAGATTGCGAGATCTGTCACTTGGACCACAGTTCAAGTCGGTGCCCATTAATGTAGCATGTGATAAGAAATAACATGTCATGTTACTGTATGATTTGCAAGTCTTCCACTCATGATACTGAAGATTGTAGGTTGATTGATTAGATTCATGATGCCATTGGTATTTGCATACGACAGACTGGTGTTGCAAATAATTCTAAGGAGAAAGGTGAGCACCATGACCATGATCATAATGAAGGGCGTTCTGATGGAGGTCGTGGCCGAGGAAGAGGTTACCAAGGGGGATTCAAAGGCCGAGGTCATGGCGGTGGAAGAGGTGATTTCCCTCATGGAACTTGTTATACATGTAGATCTTCTGATCATTATAGGTGCAAGTGTCCACAAAACATTGTTTGTTCTTTTTGTGGAAAGAATCATAGCTATGCACAATGCCCAGACTTGTATGAACACTTGAGAAAGAATCATAAACAGGAGAACAAGGGGGATGGGAATGGTTAGAGTTCAACATGCCATGAAAGAATCAATGTATGTTGAAGTTAGCGTTGGATCTTGAGTTGGTACCTATGAAGATTGCTACACGCGTTGAGATTGTGTGCGCACTAGAGAAGTTCCAAAATCAAAACATGTTATTACTAAAGAGGATGTTATGCATGTAAAGTATCCAGACCTTATGCATCATAAGGAGATTTATCAAGAAACCATGGAGGTAATTCAGAATTTACAGGGTGAGATACAATGCTTGGAAGAGCATTAACAAAAATTGGAAAAAAATAAAACATGTTGAGCTCCATCAGATAGATGTAGATGATTTAAAGGAGGTTTGCAAGATGTTGCGCCAGGAAAACATTATTCCTTTATTGGGGAATTGGTTAAAGGGAAACACATTCTTGAGTATGAAAGGCATATTTTACATGCTAAGCTTCCCCCTCATAGCCTAGATTATGACAAGGAGATCACTCTAAATGTTGTTGTGGATGGTTGGCTTTTGGGAAATATCTTGATTGACATAGGAGTGCAGAAGTGAATGTGCTCACTTTGGATGTGTGGGTTCAGATGGGTAGATCACCATTACAACCATCTTCTAATATGTTATTTATGGTGAAACGGATGAAGGCCACACCAATTGGAGTTTTGAAAGATGCATCAATTACTATACAGGGGGCCAATTTTACTAGGGACTTTGATGTTTTAGCACTTGCAGAGGTGGATAGTTTCCCAACATTACTTGGGTTCCCTTGGTGTTATGCAAACAACGTTGATGTGTGCTTCAATAAGGGGTATATAATTTTTTGAGAAAACAAGGAATAATGTGTCATTATCCCTTTGACAGATGGGAAATATGCACCTTATGTAGAGCCCTTAAGTGAAGAAGAATTGAATAGAATTGATGTGCACACCATTCGAGATTCAGAAGTTCTTGAGCCATCAATGGAAGGAGTTATCCAATGGGATGATGCACAGTCCATGAGTGATACTACAAGTATTGCATGTGAAAACTAGGCACATGGAACTTACGAAATAGTTGGGCACAAAGTATGAAGTACAACTACACGTGTTAGTAAGCCACAGAGTATCATGCATTTGTGCAACAACCAAGTACCAAGGTACACTGGTGAAGAGAATCCAGAGGTATTCCTTCTTGATATGGAAGTTTAGTGGTAATGTCAGGTGGAAAGAAGGAATATGCTAGTTTACACTTTGGATGGGATGGCAAAGCACATGTGGATAGTTCACAGGGATAATATTTTGGAGTGGAGAGAAATAAGGATTGCTTTATTTGCTATATTTTTAAGGAGCAATGCACCTACTAAGATTTGTGCATTTCATGGTAATGATCCTGTTCAACACCATGTTTAGCAGTGTGAGAGACTCTAGACAGAGGGGTAGGAAGCTTTACCACCTTTGTTGCAGGTGTAAAAAAATTATTTCACCTTGCGAGGTTGCGCATGCACATGGTATATCTATGTAGAGTTGAATAGAGAGACTGGAAATTGGCAAGAACTTACTGCAGGTATGATTCAGACATTTGAACTATTTTTCCACTAAACCTCCGGTGAATGAGGCATTATAGGTTATGAAGCACTTAACTATGGGAGATAGTAAAAAGGCTAAGGAGATCCTTTAGGAGTTGTTAGGAGAGTCAGACTTGGGGGTGCATTTTGAAGAAGAATAAATAAATGTTGAACATCTTGGCGTGCCTGCTTAGAAAGAGAAAAGGGTAAGATGGTCTACATAGTTGATGATGAAGAGGTTGAGAACTTGTATATTGAACACACAGAGGGTACGTGCAGGATGTCTTGGATAGTGCATATGAGCAAGTGTGTGCGTACCATGTGCCTATGAAGACCAATAAATTAAACATTGGAATGAATGTTGAACCTAACGAGGCCATCATTGGAGATTATTGGTTTGACTCTGAAGTTGCTAAGATAATTGATTTGTTGTGCAAATTCCAGGATCTGTTCCCTAGAGGCTATCATGAATTGAAAGGAGTACATGAATCTTTGGCAAAATTAGAATCAAGATGAAGGAAGGAGTGCGTCCAGTTCGGAAGAGGCCTTACATGATGAATCCTGAACTTGCGCATCAAGGTGAAAGAAGAAATTGAAAAAAATATTAATTTTTGGGATCTTTGTACCCATCGAGGAATCAGAATGGGTGAGCCCTATGGTTATCAGTATCAAGAAATATGGGATAATATTAATTTGTATGGATTATAGGGAGTTAAATGTTACATGTGTAATTAATGCCTTTCTCACATTGTTTACTGAGGAAATTGCGGAGGGCATTGTAGGGTGTGAAATATACTCCTTCACTGATGAATTTTTAGGGCATGATTAGGTAAGGATAACAAAAGGGGACCAAGAGAAGACAAATTTCACCACTAAATGGGGAAATTTTGTATACATAGTTATGCCCTTTGGACTAAAGAATGCGCCTGTAGTCTTTTCACGCATAGTGGTGCAAGCATTTCAGGATTTTATTCACAAGCTCTTGTAGGTATATCTAGATGATTGGACTGTCTATGGGCTTGTAAAGGATCATTGTGATAATTTGAGGTCAATGTTTGAGAGGTGCCGAAATTTGAGCATCTCTTTAAATATTAAGAAGTGCATATTTTCCACACCCTTTGGAATTTTGTTGGGACACATAATCTATAAAGAGGGCTTGTTAGTGGATCCTGCTAAGATTGTTGTAATTTTGGGCTTAGAGGAACTAACTAGCCAAAGTGAGGTACATGGATTCTTGGGGCACACAGGGTACTACAACAATTTTATCAAAGGTTATGCCAAGATTGTTCGCGCCCCTAGAGGATTGGTTAGAAAGAAAAATAAAAGTTTTAATGGGGTGAGGCACAACAACGTGCATGTTTGAGACTATGAAAGAAAGGCTTACTAAAGTTCCTATTTGTGCTTTCCTTCATGGTAAAAACCTTTTCACGTTCATGTAGATGCCTTTAGCATGGCCATAGGCGTGGTACTAGCCCAACCTAGAGAAGGGATTGTTGATTATCCTAATTTCTTTGCCAGTAGGAAGTTGACTCTAGTAGAAGAAAATTAAACGAGTACATAACATGAGGAATTTTCTATGATCTATGCACTCCATAAGTTTTGACAGTAACTTGATGGCAACACCTTTCATCTTTTATATAGATCATATGGCACTAAATTATTTGGTGAACAAACCTGTTTTACAGGGGCACATATGTCGTTGGGTTCTGTTATTTCAGGAGTTTAACTTTACTGTGGTGGTTAAGATGGGTAAGAGCAATTCTGGTCCAGACCATTTATCAAGGATTCAATTGGGGGAGGATGCACATAGCATTATGAGGATACAATGTCTAGATGCACAACTATTCAAGTTAAACTGTGTGCCCTCAAACTTAGAGGATATTGTCTTTCTTTTTATGCATAGGTGTGGCACCATGAAGGAATGAAGGATTTGGAGAAGAAACAACTTGCCTTTCACGTTGCGCCTTACATGTTGATAAATGGAGACTTATACAAGTTGGGACGTGATGAATTTTTGTGTTGGTGTGTACTTGAGCATGAGCATGAAGCAATTATGGAGGAGGCTCATGGTGGTATTACAGGTGGGCACTATGCAGGGGATGCCACCATGTGCACGCAAGATTCTACTAGTTGGTCTATGCGTGGGAAATATTATATAAGGATTGCAAAGAGTATTACAAGGCATGTGACCATTGTCAAACACCTTGGAAATCCTGGGCATAGAGATGAGATGCCTTTGAGGCCTATTTCTAGTGCAAAACCTTTTGAGAAGTGGGAAATTGACTTTGTGGGCCCTATCTCCCCATCCACGCACGTAGGACAGGATCACATTATATTATAACTTGTAAAGATTATCTTACAAGGTGGGCAGAAGCGGCACCTACAAAGGATTGCACAACAGCTACGGAAACAAGGTTTCTATGGGAAAATATTATCAGCAGGTATGGATGCCCTTTAAGTTTAACAAGTGATAGGGGTACTCATTTCCTTAATGAGACTATTAGGATATTATTGGATGAATTTATGGTTGCACACACCATAGAACAACACCCTATCATCCTCAGGAAAATGGAACTACTGAGGCCTTCAACAAGATATTGAGCCATACCTTGAAAAAAATTTGTGATGTTGGAAGGAGAGATTGGGATGATAAAGTCTCTATTGTACTTTGGGCATACAGGAAACCTACAAGAGGTTGAATAAAGCAACACCCTTTCAGTTGGTGTTTGGCATAGAGGCAATTCTACCTATGGAATTCATGTTACCTTCTTTGTGAATTTTGTGCGTAGGAGGTTTAGCTGATGAGAAAGCACTTGAAGAACGTATTGAAAAACTCATACAGTTGGATGAGAGGTGTGCCATAATGTGTTGGAGTCAGAAGCAAGAAAAATCTAGGAAGAAGGCATGACATGACAGGCACATCAAGGATAAGAAGCTTGAGGTTGGGAAAATGGTGCTTCTGTATGATTCAAAGTTTTTGTGCCACCCTAGAAAGCTTAAGGTGCATTGGTTGGGACCATATGTTATCACTTATATACTTGATTCAGGTGCTTGCCAGTTAGAGGCACTGGATGGAACATGGTTTCCCAGTTACTTCAACGGGAGTAGGTTGAAGCCCTACTATAAATAAGTCTTCTTGGTGTTTGTAATAAGGTAATATTGCCACTTAGATTAGATTTCCTTAATGCATTCCCTTTATATGTGTTTCCTTTCATTGTTGCTATGCTTTGTCAATTTAGTTTCAGTGTTTTGTGTAATAAGTGTGCTTGCATGCCAGAAGCTGATTACTATGTAAGTGTTTTCATGCGCAAAGGACGCACATACCCTTAGTGTGGGGTGGTTTATATACAGGGTTCATTTCCAAGTTTTATTGTCATCTGAAGATGGGTATGCATAAAGAAACTTTTGTATGGGTGTTTTAGGGAAAGGTGCAGATAGAAAAATATTGCTCATGATTAAAGACCACTTATGGATGGACACACAGTGTAACGTGAGGTAGGTTATAATAGTGGAAACTACTTAGAAGAAGGTGTAGTGGCAAGGTACTTTGGTGCATGAGGGCACACAGAAGGAGGTATGTAGCCAAAAAGTAGAAGGCACGCCAGAAGGTTATGACTGTGGTGTGGAGATGAACAAGCATGGAAAAGTTTTGAAATGATGAATTAATGTTGAGGATGGTGGTAGGTGGAGAGCAATAAATGTGATAACTTTTTGAAAATCTATATAAGGATTTGATGCTACGAAATCATTTTTACCTTTGCATACAAGATATTTTGAGTGAGTTGAAGGTGAGCGAGCTAGCAAGATGGTGGTGAAGTGTAGAGAGCTGTGAACCAGTTATATCTTGTCAAATTTGTGCATGGGATAGTCTTGCACTCCATTAGTGACGTGTTTGAGCGAAGCAGAGGTGTGTGGGGAAGAGGATTGATAGATAGGGTTTGGTTTCAAGCTAGGGCACATGATTTCGAGCTAGGGCACACAAAGTTGGAGTAACAGAGCTTGAGGAAGGTAAAAGAACATGCCTTTTTAGTTGATATGGCACCCAAAAGAGCACTTGGAGCTGGTACAAGAGGAAAGAAGAAAAAGGAAGTAGAAGTTGAGGTTGAAGATGCTCCCGAGAGAAGATTCTCTGAAATGTAGTACCTAGAAGGGGTTCTCATGGGTTGTGATTGGGATTCACACATTCACCACTGCAAGGTCAGTGATTACAACCATAGGAATAAGGATACCAAGGAAGAATTGGAGAAATTTCTTGTGGTGAAGACCTCAAAGAGAACAATAGATGACATGGTGGTCTACGATGATGCGGGTGAGAAATTATTGACCAAGGTAGGATTTTTACAGTTGTATGAGCTCCCGTATTTTGGAAAACCTAAGAAGTTATACCAGTGGCTCATGAGCAGAGTCCATGAGGACTTATTCTATTTTTTTGGGCACTGAATGAGGATCACCACACCTTTGATTGGAATTTTGACAGGGCTAAGGAGTATGGGTGTTGAGATGAATAGCAACCTCACTGATAAGGAGGCCATAGAAAAGACAAATAAATACCTTGGATACACTAAAGGAGGGTGCAGGATGGACATCCCTAAATTGCATAGAAGTATCTAGTCATTCAGGAAAGTAACCCATCTCCTGACAAAGATAAACAATCAAGAGATGTTGGTCTTAGGTAAACAAGGCTTGGCTTCATGTTGCACGGAAGATGACAGAAGGTGTTGTATATAACATATCAAATTTCATTGCTGAGACAATTATTGAGGAAGCACACGGAAGGTGAGAAGATCAGCTTTGGCACTATACTTTTGTCATTAGTTTTTTTGAAATTGGAGTTCCTAATGGGCCAAAAGACAATATGTGGCAGTTTCCTACAGAGAAGAAGTCCTTGGTAGAAAGATTTTCCAATTATACTTGTGATGGATCAATGAGTGGACCCTTCAAGAAAAGGGCAGAAATGTGGTATGAGTGCTTGCACACCACATTTGAAGAAGAATGGAGGATACCCAAGGAGTTACCTTTGGTATTGGATAAACAAGTACAGTTTGCAGTGTACCAACACTTCTGTATTGGGCACTTCGGGATGAAGGATGGAAAATGGGCCCTTGGTGTAAGCTTTCATATGCCTTCACTGTGCGCTACTTTCAAGCATCTGTACATAGGTTCTCAAATGTGCCTGGTTGTTGTTCAATGCTGACAAGGTAGATTGTGACTACCACACACTGAGGAAGTCTTACATTTATCTAGGTAAGACTGCTTATATTGAAAGATTGATTTCAGATGATATTAACATGAAGGTTGTAAGTTTGGCCATTGGAAAATTGGGCAGTGAATCTGGTATATATATACTTGAAGCCTAAATTGCAAAAATGGGAAGTATTTGGAGAATGAATTCAAGCTCCCTAGACCACCCAAAGGAAAACATATTGTGGGAACTTTAGAGGAAGAGGATGTTCTTCCCGTTGAAGAAGAGGAGGGAGAAGAAGAAGAACTTCATGAAGATATTGGTGGCCTGGAGCATAGGGGTAGAAGACAACCCACTGATGAGAAGGAAAGTGCATGCGAGGTAACCCCTCCCCTACAATAGGAAGAAGAAGTTTTAGAGACATGCACTATGGAGGTAGACCTGGAAAAGACTCCTGAGGAACCTCAGTACAAGAGGGTACTTAAGTGAACAAGGACTCAGGGTGCGGGACCTTCCCACCCCAAGAAGGTCACCAAGGACTTCTCCTAAGAAACCTGAGCCTGAGAAGAAGAGAAGATGCAAGTACATCCTTCAAGAGGATGATGAAAAAGAAGGATTTGAGGACAACGTGCCTCACATTCCAGTCATAGTGGAGGATATTACAGAGCCTCAGGATGAGGAGGAACTGAAGGAGATAGGTCCAGAAATAGAGAAGGGTGAACCTTTGGGTGTGCCCATACTGCACAAGAGGGTGAAGGACCGGTACTGGACTCAGGCACCCGGATCCCAAGGGTAAGCACACAAGGAAGGAGGATGAAGCCTATGAGACCCATATAGTTGGGTATGTGGATGACAAGAGCAAGATCATACGTGTGTGGTTCCAAAGCACTTTGGAGCCTAAGGATTTGTATGGGTGGGAGCTCATGGATGAAGAAATGGAAGAACACACGCACACGAAAGCAGTTATCTTGGTCTATGAAAACTCATATGGATGAGCCTGATTTTGACATGTGTGAGAGAGTCATGTGTTTCACGTAGAATGAAGAGAGTGCCCCACGTCAGCATGTAAATGTTAAGCCCACTGTCATGTCAAGATGAATAGGTGAGCAATGCTTTGGTGAAGGTATGTGCAAAGGTTCCATGTAGGAACATCGATAAAGCGAGCAACCATTAGAGAATTGTTAGAGGACAAGAAGGACAAAGATACAGAGATCAAGCACCTCATAGAGGAAAAGGAGAAGGCTGAGGAAGAAACAAGGATGATCCTCAAGATGGATGAATAGATTGGGGATGAAATAATAGAGAAGAGGCCACATTTTCATGAGAAGCTGGAACCAGAGTTTAAGTCTTCTTTGCATTATTTACGTGCAACAGTTAGGTTGCTATTAGAGGAAGGGCTTGTGTGTATGCCAACACCAAGGGATCCTGCAGAGGAGGCAGCAAGATCCAAGGCCATGATTGCAAGGAAATTTGCAAGTTATGAGTCATTATTACAGGTATTGAAGGATGAATTGAAGAAGGCAGACCAAGCTCTGAATATGTGTGGCACCAGATGTAATTATTAGGACAAGGAAAATTGAAGAAGATACTGAGGTCCTAAAGGAAATGAAGAATGAGATGCTCGGGCACATGGAGAGGCTTTCTCTAGTAGAAGAAAAGTGCAAGGTGCTTGCAGAAGCCCAAGAACCACATAAGGAAAGAATGAATGAAATTGGGAAGCTCATTGCATAGAAAATGGATTACATGGAGGGCATGGTTTCCAGCATGGCTAACATTGTTAGAATTTTCAGAATGAAAAAGAAAACATGACTCGGGATGAGTTGGAAGCCTTGGTTACAGATGTCCTCGGATAAAACAGGTGAAGCACTGAGTGATTGGCAAGCATTAGAAGCAGAGATTAAAAATGAATATCTAGAGTTAATCCTTCCTGTAGAAGAACAAGGGCACCGAGTAGTTCTTCATTCTTTTTGTTCAAGTAATTACATATTCTTTTCATTCATTATTCTTTATTCTTGGAGATATAAGTTGTGATTACCCATTTCGGGGGTGGAAATGACTTTAGTGTGGGGTAATGTTGAGCTGAGGAAGTACAACTCAAGGTTAAAAGCACATAAGGTTTGGGCACGCGGGTAGAGGCGTGTAGGAGCACACGGAAGTATGGAAAAACAGGGGGCGCCCAAGAAACAGGTTAAAATAGGACTTAGCCATTTTTGTAAACTAAGGCTATTTTTGGGACATGGAGTATGCAGAGCACACTTATAGAAGACTTGAGGACCATGCCAAGTCTATTTTAGAGATAAGCAAAAGATTGAGTGCCATGTACAGAGTTTTGAGCTATTAATAGGATTTGTACTAGGAGTTAACTTTAGGAGATCTATTATTAGCACTTGCATGCTTTTGTATATTTATGTAAGGGTGCATGGATATTATTAGCATGTAGCCTATTTTTGGAAGGTGCATGGGTGGTGAAGGGAAAGTCCCCACCCCTATAAATATGTATTGATTTGCACGGTTTAGAGAGTTCATGATTTATTGTAGTGTTATGTTGTGAATTTGTTAGCGTGCATGAATCATGGTGACATTATTATGATGTATGAAGCTTCTATGTTTTACATTATTTAATATAATGGATCTTATTGGCTGGATATTGGTGTTAGATGTAACTGAACATGGATCTTGTATGGTAAAACTGATTATAGTAATTGTTTAGTTATTCCTTCATATGGTTTAGATCTAGATCTGTTTACACACTAGTGGTTTACTTGATTATCTGTTATGGATCTGAAATATACTTGTAATCATGCTAACATCTTGAACAAGCTTCACAAGAGGGACTTGGTACCCTTGCACGCTTCGGGTGAGCGCTCAGTTCAAGATGAGTGATGTGTCAACTACCTTGGGCTATTTGTAGTGAATTCTAGGCTACATCAGTCATGAACTCTAGAATGATCTAAAGGTACCCAAAATTATTAGTACCATGTTTGAAAGTGATTGGATTAGGTTAAGTGATTTGTTTTCCTATTCAAATTTAGTGCAAAAATGTCTCTTAGAAATTGAATTGTCACGCACCATTTGCATTTGCATTTAAAATTGGACTCTAAATCTCCTTAAAAGCACTCTGACACTCAACAAGTAGACTTTGGCATTCTTTTACTAGACTCTAATGCTACTTTTATATACTATGGATATATGCATCTAGACTCCAAAGCAACACAACTAGACTTCGATTCTCTATAAGAAGTCTCCAGAGATGAATAAATTGATTCCAAAGTTGTTGGAACTTATCTAAAGAAAAATATAAGTGAAAAAATGGTGTTTGAGGTGGTTTAGTCATTGTTTGTGGAGGTTAAAAGTGTTAATCAGTCTTATTTCCAAGAAAATGTGAACCAATTAGTCTGATTAATATAAAAAATATAGTATCAAAGGTATCCCATTTTGATCTAGAGTTTAAATATCAAATTCAGAGCATGATCTGTCATATCCGTTAAGAGCCTAAATGCACTCTGATGTTCCTCTAATGCACTTTAACACTCCTCAAATGGACTTTAACACTCCTCAAATGCACTCTATCACTCTACATACACACTTTGATGCTCTTTTTTTAGACCTCGGTGTTCTTTTTCCAGACTCCAACACTCTTTTTTGCAAACTATGGTTCTTTATAGCTAGACTCCGACACTCTTTTTCTAGACTCCAGCTCTCTGCAGCTAGACTCCAACGCTCTATAGCTAGAATGTAGTGCTCTATAAGAAGCCTCTAGAGATGAATAACTCAATTCCAAAGTTGTTGAAACTTATCTAAAGAAAAATTCAAGTGATAAAATGGTGTTTGAGGTGTCATGTTTTGTGGAGGTTAAAAGGGTTGATTCTAGACTAAATCGAGTATACATGTCGAGCATTTATTGTGAGAGGATTTCCAAGGTTAAATAAAGTTTATAAAATCTTCTCTTGAGTGTAAAATCATATCAGTATGATCTCCAATAAAATGTGAACCAATGAGTCTAATTGATATCAAAAATCTAGTGTTAAAGGTCTCCCATTTGGATCTAGAGTTTAAATATAAAATTCATAACATGATATGTCATATTTGTTAAGATCCTAAACACACTCTGATGCTCCTCTAATGCACTTTAATGCTCCTCAAATGGAATCTAACACTCCTTAAATGCAATATGACACTCTGTAAGCACACTTTAACGCTCTTTTTTTTTTATATTCTGGTGCTATTTTTCCAGACTTCGATGATATTTTTTAAAAATCTAAATCTCTGTAGCTAGACTCCAATGATCTTTTTCCATACTCCAACTCTCTACAACTAGACTTCGATGCTCTTTTTCAAGGCTCTAGATCTCTACAGCTAGACTCTAATGCTCTAAAACTAGATTCTGATGTTCTATAAGAAGTATCCAGAGATGACTAACTCAATTCCAAAGCTAATGAAATTCATCCAAAGATAAATTCAAGTGATAAAATGGTGTATGAGGTGGTTCATTCATATTTTTTGGAGGTTAAAAGTGTTGATTATAGCCTAAGTTGAGTATAAATGTTGAGCATGTATTATGAGAGCAATGCCAAGGTAAAAAAAAGTTAACAAACTCTTTTCTTTAGTGTAAAATCATTTCAATATGATCTCTAAGAAAATTTTAACCTATCAGTTTGATTGATATTAGAAATTTAGTGTTAAAGGAATCCCATTTGGATCTAGAGTTTAAATATTAGATCCAGAACATGATTCATTATATTAGTTAAGAGGAAAAATGTACTCTATCGATCCTCTAATACACTCGAGCACTCCTCAAATGGACTTTGGATCTCCTCAAATGTACTCTAACGCTCTATAAAAAGGATATGGATCTCTTTTTATAGAATCCAGTTCTCTTTGAATAGACTTTGGCACTCTTTTTCTAGACTCTGGCACTCCTCAAATGGATTCCGGCACTCCTCAAATGCACTCTAGCACTCTACATGTAGACTCTGACATTCTTTTGACAGAATTTGATGCTCTTTTTCTAGAATTTGGTGCTCTTTATCCAAAACATGGTACCATTTTGGGACATGTAGGGAGGTTTTTGGAACATCAAGGGGGAATTTGTTTTTAAGTGGAGGCTCTATGTGAAGAAAAAACCACTCATCAGGGTTTGGAGGCAAGGAACTAAGTGTTTTGTGAAGGTAGTTTGATCAACCAAGACCATTACAGGTTAGAGAAGTATTTTCTAAGAATAAAAATACACGTAAGAGGTCTTTAAGGCCATTTATCAACTATATCTCAACTTATAAGCATTTTATTCTTATGAAAGAAAAAGAAAAAAAACAAATTTAATGTTTCAAATTATTTCTCTAAGAAACCTATTGTGGTTGAGTAAAAAGTTTACTTTTCATGTGTTATTGATATGATAATGATGAAATAATATTATTTGATGAATTAGAAGGTGGTTACAGTTCTTCCACATACGTTAACAAGTCATTTTAAGGTATTGACATCAAGCTAAGAGCCTAAATTGACTTTTGTGATAGTTTTAGACACCTTTTAGAAATTTCATGCACCATTTTAATTTGAATTTGTTACAGAGGATGCCACCAAATATATAATTACCTAAAGGTACCCAATATTATTAGTAAATGTTTTGGAAGTTATTGGATTAGGGTAAGTCCTTCATTTTCTCATTTAAAGTTAATGTTAAAATATCTCCTAGGAACCAATATTGGTTAATAACGAACTTTCATGCACCATTTATATTTGAAGCCTTTATAGAGGATGCCAAAATCTCTATAATAATATAAAGGTACATGTTATCACTTGAATCTTGCATCCTATTTATCAATTATTTTATCTAGTGCAATAATGGGGAGCTAACACATTTTACTTAGTCAACTTCATTATGGCAATTTCTTCCTGACTATTTTCTTCATAATAGTTTTTACTTCCAGCAAGTGTTTGAGGTTGAATAAAAATGAGTAAAAATATGAAATCTTAGAGGATATAAACATGGGGTTTATAAGATCCTACAAAAACTTATAAGATCCCTGTAATAGATGGGAAGCTTGAGATATTCATGACAGTCTGAAAATTACCCACAATTGAGATAACAATTAGTCCTGAATTTTGTCATGATTTTGATGCCTAAGATGACCTTGTTTGGATCCTAAAATTAGTATAAAACTTCCTTGTATTATTCATATAATTTAAGGAAAAAGAGGTCCCTTTAAAGTGATTAGAAGGCTATGATTTTCATGACGGTGCTCCTCACTGCCCTATTTTTGCCTGTAGTTGGAGATGACAAATTTTCCACCTTTCTTGCTTGAAAATTATCAAGATGATTGACTTAGGACCTAAAAATTGGAATAAATCATCTTAGGGGTATTAAAAACCTAAAAAAATTAGAGGATATTTAGAGATTCTAGGAAGATTAATATTTTTATAACAGTCCTAAAACTTATACGTTTCTGCATGTGAAATAGCCTTAGTCCATGTTGTCTTAATAATGCAATGAATGGATTGGAATCACATGGATATACTAAAAAAATGATATTTTACCTTGAAAGACACCTCTTCATAATGGTTTAATTTTTTGGGATTCCTTTTGATCACTTTAGATGTAATTTTGATTCCATGCAACTTGTAAATATCAACCTTGCCAAAAGTGAGTCGACATGCCTTTAGAGGCACCCTTATTTGATCCAAAAACATTTGAACCAATAAATATAACTCAAGAAAGGATCAACATGGACCCATTTTTATATTTGTATTTTATCATAAGATCTTTGGAATTTGTCATAAAAGCATCGAAGTTTATCATAGAAGCGTCGGGGTTTATCATAGAAGCGTCGAGGTTCATCATAGAAGCTACAAGGTTCTTGTCATGGAAGAAAAAAGGGATGATCCAATTAATCTGATCCTATTTATGATTTCTAAGCCATGACACATGAGAAGGGCTCAAAATGGAAACATTACCCAAATTTATTATTGGTCCTCCATTTTCTCGTTCAAAGTTACTTTAACAGTGTCTCTTAGAAACAAATTTTAATATATAGTGAATTGTCATGCATCATTTGCATTTTAATCCTTTACAAAGGATTCAAAAAATCTAGAATGATCTAAATGTATCCAAAATTATTAGTACCAATTTTGGAAATTATTGGATTATGTTAAGTCCTCCATTTTTTGTTCAAAATCAGTATAAAATTGTCTCACAGAAACCATTTTCGGTATATAGTGATATGTCATGTTTTATTTATTATTTTGATCATTTCTAGAGGATTTAAACAACTCTATAATGATATAAAGGTACCCAAAATTATTAGTAACAATTTTAGAAGTGATTAGATTAGGTTAAGACCTTTGTTTTCCTGTTCAAAGTCAGTGTAAAACTGTCTCCTAGGAGCCAATTTTTATCAATAGTGAATTGTCATGCACTATTTACATTTGAAGCATTTCCAAAGGATGCCAGAAACTTTATAATGACCTAAAGGTACCCAATATTATTATTACAAAGTTTTAAATTTATTATATTAGAACAAGTCTTCCATTTTCTTGTTCAAATTTAGTGTAAAACTGTCTCCTATGAACCAGTTTTGGTCACTAGTGAACTATCATGCAACATTTACATTTGAAGCCTTTACAAAGGATACTACCAAATATAGAATGATCTAAAGGTACCCAAAATTATTAGTATCAAGTTTGTAAGTGATTGTATTATGTTAATCTCTCCATTTTCCTCCAATTTAATTTGATTTGGATTAAATCTAATATTGTAGAGTCACTGAAGTATAAATGCTGAAATATAGAAATGACACAAACAAGCTAAGATTTAAAATAAGAAACCCTAAGAAAAGAAGAAGGAGAGAGGACTTAGCTAATTTACGCTAAATTTGGAGTTGATCAGGATTGGGAAAAGTGTTGAGTAGGTTGGTAAGA
This sequence comes from Taxus chinensis, assembly GCA_019776745.2. Lineage (NCBI taxonomy): Eukaryota > Viridiplantae > Streptophyta > Pinopsida > Cupressales > Taxaceae > Taxus > Taxus chinensis. The sequence goes on from CM034152.1 coordinate 653,866,167, forward strand.
GTGTCGTTATTACTCACTGGAAGTTATGGAGCTCATGGATACTATCGGACATGGGCGCCCACAGCAGGGCACAGTTACCTGAGCACTGGAGATCGATTATGGGTGCCAGTGACTATGCAAATTATTAGAACCTGATTTCTGTAGTATCACAAGATATTTTCTGTTACTTCATGTTGGTCTCTTAGTAGTCACTCCTTGAATGTCGAAGGTACCTGTAACCTATAAAATAGAATTTCGCCTGCACAAGCCCATAAAACCGCATAAAACCTAAAAATAAAGATGTACTATGGGGAGTTGGACTAACCCTGATGGTCACCCCAAGAGTAAACTTACAACCAAGAACTCAACTACATCTCAGACTCCATGTAGTTCTAGTGACTATGTGTAGAAATTGTGCCTTAGGATGCCCTTGTGCAGAGCTGCACCTGATAGATGGGCTATAACTAGAATGTAGCAATGTAGTAGAATGTGTAGATGGAATAAAATGAACTTCCCCTTCCTATGTTATGTATGCAAAGTTGATGCAACCCTTATCCCTTAAATGTGATAGAATTTGAGGATTCTATTAATTACGGATTTAATCAACATTAATAAACTATGCAATATTAAATTAAATAAACATCACATTATATTGCATAATAATAAAGTAATACTTACAAAAGTAAATAACACAAGACATAATATTTATAGTGGAAAAGCTAAATGTAAAAACCACTGTGAAAAGTAACCTTTATTATAGAGAAATTTTTACATTTAGTAAATCAACCTTCTCCTTTAGAAACCCTAATCACAAGGGTAAAAAACACCTTTGATATATTATTATTTCAAATATATCGAATGAATACCTAAAGTCCTTTTTATATGAGGTGATTGGGTATGTCTCCCGAACCCACCTTTTTCAACCTATGTCGGTTGACACATATACCAAGGTTTAAAATATTTAACAATAGAAATATAACTATTTCTTATTATTAAATATTTAACCTAAAGTATATTGCTAGGTTTAAATATTTAATAATAGAAATATAAATATTTCTTATTATTAAATATTTAACCTATAATATAATGTTGGACCCCATATTTAATTAAGGGGTTACCATACCCACTTAACCATTATGTTCCAACATTCCCCCCTTAATGTTAAGTGGGATAGCATATGCCCATAGATTACCTGCCCGTGGTACACTACAGGATTTACAATCCTTAAACTATAAAGGTTTTAGGCCTAGTATATAGGTTGAAGGAATTATAACACCTTCATCATACTCAAGTTACATTTTAGTACAAAAGGATTTGGAATCCCACAAGATCATCCCATGATCATTGGCTAAATATGATTTGTGATTTTTACATGTTCTCACACGTTCCCGTAAAAGGTTACTTTAAACCAAGCATATAGGAGCCTTTTTTAACCAAGAACCTCCTTAAAAAATATGTTTTACACTGGGTGTTTACCAGTAAAACTGAATAGACACTAAATATTTTACTGAAGATTGCCTTTAAGGTCTTTCTACACTTCTTCTTTCTGAAAAAGAATTCGAGGAGGTATACACATGCTCGAAGGTCTTTTTACACATGCCTGAAGGTCTTTATTACAATGCATTTTTCATTTTAACAAATAACAAGTTCCATTAGGAGGTGGACATTGTCATGCACACTCCCCATCAATGGAAACTCCAACAATCCAAGTTTTTCATGAAAGTGACAAAACTTTGCAGTCACTCAGAGTGTTTTTGTGAATATGTCGGCAACATGTTCTTCAATCGACACGAACTTGAGATCTATATCACCACTTAACACCTTCTCATGGATGAAGTGTATATGTATCTCAATGTTCTTCATCCTCTGATGTTGTACTGGATTATGTGTAAGATCTTTGGGTGCTCTAGTTGTCACAGAACAAAGGAAAACACTATCTTGATCCCTTCATATTTATCTCATCGAACAACCTCTTCAACCATAGAGCCTCTTTTGCAGCTTCCATTGCACCTTCTATACTCAGCTACATTTGAAGAGATAGAAGCAGGTTGGTTGTTTTTTACTACACCAAGTAATGGCACCTACACCAAATTTTAAACACATAACCAAAAGTATATTTTCTATCTAATACATCACCAGCATTATCAGAATCACAAAATCCATGCAAGTTAGCATTTTTATCCTTAGTATAATGCAACCCATAATTGATTGTTCCCTTAATATATCTAAGAATTTTTTTTTGCGAGATTACAATGATCTCTATAAGGTTCCTGCATAAACCTTGAAGCAAATTCCTACTACATAGAAAATATCTAGTCTAATTATACTTAGATAAATCAAACTATCAACTAATTGTCTATATCAAAGTAGGATCAACTTTTTCACATGTAGGTTTAGGATCAAGTTTTAGTCCAAATTCCATAGGTGTAGAAATTAGTTTACAATCAATCATATTAAACTTTTTCAGTACATTGGTTGCATATTGTTCTTGAGAAGCAACACTAGAATGTTTGTCTTGAAATATAAACTATGCCAAGAAAAATGATGTAAGAGACCTAAATCAGTCATGTCAAAGTACTATTTTAATTTTTCTTTAATCTTATGAATTAAATCAAGACTATCATCATTCCATAAGAAAATCATCCACATATAGACATACAATGATAATATGAGAACCTTCTTTCTTAATGAATAGATCATTTTTTAGAAAAACATTTAAAGAACCTAATTATTTACAGAAATCTATTACTTTTCGCATACCAAGCTCTAGAAGCTTGCTTTAAACCATACAAAAAAAAATTCAACTTACAAACATAGTTTTCTTTACTTTTTTCTTCAAAATCCTTTAGGTTGAGACATTTAAAAGTTCTTCCTTTAAATAACCATTCTAAAAAGTCATTTTTCAAATCCATTTGGTGGATTTCCCACCCAAATTAAGCAGCAATAGCAAAACAAGGTTCATAATTGTGTTCATTTTAGCTATGCAGGGGAAAAGGTCTCAACATAATATATCTCAGGTTTTTGATTGAAACCTCTAATAACAAGTCTAGATTTATATTTTTTCAATAATACCATCAGCATTGTATTTTACTTTGTACAACCATCTAGACCCTATAACGCTTCTTTTCTCTAGGAGGTGGAATCAACTCCCAGGTTTGATTTTTAATCAAGGCATTATATTTAGCCTGCACTGCATTGATCCACTTCTCATCCTGAGAAGCTTCTTCAAGACTTTGCGGCTTAGGTTCATACAAGGTCATTAATGCATGATACATATGATGGTTTCTGGCATCATTTTCCTAAGGTCAATAGGATTATAAATGTCTAACACAATTTGAACCCATTTTGGTTTTCTTAGCTATAGGGAGACAGGAGATTCAGAACACATCCATATAGCATCAACACAAGAGACATCATCATGATCATCCTACCATATTTTTCATTATCAAAATCATAACCATCATTAGAAATATTGGCAGGATTAAGAATCTCATAACTATTTGTAGATGCACATAAGCATTTTTCCAAAACAAACAAACATTGTGATTTTCAGTTACTTCCCTTTTTACATGGTCTTAAATCCATTAAACCTGCAGTTTTAATACCATATCCAATGAAAAAAATACAAGAAAAAAATAAGTCATATCAAATTTATTTCTTTTCTTTTTAGGGATATATAAGGATGCATGACTACCAAAGACTTTTTAAATGTGATACATCAGGTTTTTTATTTGATCACTTCTCTAAGGGGGTCGAAAGGTGAATAGATTTGGTAGGGGACCCTATTTAGGATGTAGAGGTTCATTGTGGTCATTGCTTCTACCCACAGAAATTTTGGGAAGACTGGCAAAATGAAGCATAGTGCGAGCCATATCTAAAATTAGTCTCTATTTTTTCCATTCTACAACACCATTAGACTGGGGAGAATGGGGAGAAATTAATTCTCTTTTAATACCACAATCAATATTAAAAAAATTCAAATTCCTTGCTAACATATTCACCCCCATTATCTATTCTAAGCCCTCTTAATTTTTATAATTTGATGAATTTTCAACATATGCTTTATATTCCTTAAATTTTACTAAATACATCATATTTTATTTTTAAGAAAATATGTCCAAATAATGTTGGTGAAACCATCAATAAAAGTCATATCATTTAAAAGAACCATTTAACGAAGCTACTTCAAGAGGTCCTCTAACATCACTATGAACAAGTTCTAGTGGTGAAAGAGTAACTCTTCCTCGGGATGTAAGTGAAAGGGTTTAGCACTTTATTTTTAGCGTAAACGCCTTTCACAAGCATCGTGAAGATTGAAGAAAACACAGGAAAACCTTTCACTAGATTATTTCTAGACATTTCATACAAGCTTCGATAATTCACATGTTCTAACCTTTCATGCCATAGTTTTGAATTATTCAAAACTTTGAGATACAAAACAAGATGCAGAAGAAAAAATCATCAAAAAAATACAAACCATTTCTTTGAATTCCTTTAGCAATTATATTATCACTACTATCCTTGATGTACCAAATATCCTTCAAAATTTTGAATAGAAAAACCATCATGAGTTAGTTGTGAACATAACAAAAGATTATTTTTAAGCTAAGGAACAAATAAAACATTATTCAAAATACCATTTGCAAATTTTAATTTTCCTTTCTCTATTGCTTCTAAAGATAAGTTATCACCAAGATACACACGTTCATTTATTTTCATAACATCAAATAAAGAATTGGAAATAATAGTCATATGATTTGAAGCACCTGAATCTAGAATCCATTCTAGAATTAGGGGAAGGAGTATAAAGCAGCATATAGTGCAATAGTTGTAGGAGCATCATTAGAACTATCTTTTTTCCTTAAATTATATTTAGATGAGACAATCTAGTTTTTTATTTTTGTGGATATGTTTCTTAGATTTAACACTCTTCCTTTTTATGCCCAAATTTGCCACATTTGTGACATTTACCATTAAATCTTACACGCAAATGTTCAGAAGTAACACTTTTCTTATCAGCAAATGAAGATTTAGATCTAAACTTCTGATCAGAGAAGGGCTTGTAAGGCTGGAACTTTGAATTTTGAAAAATAAGTGCCTAAGAGGCATTCTCCTTAGAGTCAAAGTTCATCATCACTTGCTCTTCCTGTATCAGAAGAGAACTCAAAGTATTTAAGTCTGGTAATTCATCTTCATTCTGACATTTAGAGTTTAAGATAGAAATAAAATTCCTAAATCTTTCGTGTATATTCAACTGAACAATAAAGTAGATTAATTTTTCACCAATTAAGTCACAATTGCATCTATCTAATTGTGCTTTGATATTTTTAATCTTGGCTAATAAAATTAACTACATTTTCATCTCCTTTTATAGGAGTCGTAAGCAATATCTAAAACAAGTTTAATAATCGTATATAAGCGTGTACCTTCATGCATGGAATCTAATTATATCCATACCTCTTTAGGATGTTCGATATTACCAATGTGTAGAAGATATTCATCGTTCACATTGCCGTATGAATCATAGAAAGATCCTTCTGCATACGCTATAAGAATACATTCATATTTTCTACAATTCGTATTGACGACTAGTGGGTGCAAGCTCAGTTCCTGAAACAATCGTCTAGAGTTTGCTCACCATAAGTTCCAATTTGAGCCTTGATCTTCCAAATATTGTAATTTAGCTCCATTTAGGATGCTGGTATTTATCGAGGAAAAATTAATTAAATTGGGCACCATTATATTTCAAATTTCCTTAACCTGAAAAGCATACCCTATTATGATAGAATTCACCGACTTGAGTTAGAAACATATTAATGCACCACTGAGCTAGAAACGATATGATATAATGCACCACTGAGTTAGAAACATGAAAACTTGTATCATTTGGAGAGGTCATTTCACCTTTTTTGGACTAAGCAACCGTACCAACTTGATTTCCCTCTTAGGTCTATTTAGGCCCATGTTAGGTAATTGAACATATTAGTAGGCATGTTTAGTTAGATTTTGAATTGTATTCATGTTAGTTAAGCATTCATTTAAACTTCTATCTTAATGTTACATTCCTAGAATTAGAGCCTTGACTAGAGGTGGTAATGGTGTTATCCTTCCTTAGTTAGTCATTTAATTTACTTTGTAGAGTTTAGGGTGCTTTCATTTGGCATGCTCAGTGGGACAATACACACCTTTGCATTCATTTTTAAATCTTTTTAACTTACTTTTAAGGTTTTTAAAATTCAACTTTCCTAGATTAAATTCAAGTTTTATAGGTTGATTTCAAATTTTTCTAGTTTACTTTCAAGTTTTCTAGAGTAATTTTCAAGTTCCTTAGCTTAATTTCAAATATTTCTAGCTTACTTTCAAGATTTTTAGAGTAATTTAAAAAGTTTTAAGGAAAAAATTTCATTTTGATAGTTGTTTCAAACTAGATTACTGGTAGAAGTTATGTTTTCATGTTCTTTGCAGGATATAAGGAGGTAAAACCCTGTCAAAATTGCCTCAAAAATGCTAAAGATTTTGATCTTTTAAAATAATTTCCTTGTCAAAACACGTATTTTGGTCACATACAGGAAGACTTTATACATGTGCATCAAAGAGTGCACCTGTGCATCAAGGAGTGCGCATGTGCATCAAAAGAGCGTGCTTGTGTTACATTGAGTGCTATAACCTATCTTCCAGAAGACACAAACTTTCACTCCCAACCTCAAAACTATTCCATTTTTTTGTGTTAGAAAGGTATTAAAGCTAACTATGGCAATGGTAAAATAAATTTTGGGGTTTTAGACTAGTCATTTTCTAACACATTAACTTAGGGGTTGATGAGTGATTTTGTTTTCGTGCTTTGTATGAGTTTGGAATATTGTTGTGTATGCTCTTCTCTTGCACTTTTGTGTGATAATGAGAATCAAAAACACCTCTAAACCTTCCTTTTCTAATTTAGAGTAAGTAAGAAAAATCATCATTCATTGTTATGCTTAAAGGAATAAAAATTTCATTTTGATAGTTGTTTCAACTAGATTAGTGGTAGAAGTTGTGTTTTCATGCTCTTTGTAGGATAAAAGGAGGTGAAGTGCTTTCAAAATTCAATAAAAAGGCCAAAGTTTTGATATTTTTTTAAAAATCCTTGTCAAAAATTCACATTTTAAGCACCTACAGGAAGGGGTCCATCTGTGCATCAAAGGGGCTGCGCCTGTGCATCAAGGAGTACATCCTATGCCTCTCTAGATGTTCCTGTGCATCAATGACTATGTAAAATTGATAGAGGCATGCCTATGCATCAAAGAGTGTGCCTATGCATCAAGGAGTGTGCCTGTACATCAAGGGCTGCACCTGTGCATCACTGGGTACGCCTGTGCTACACTGAGTTCATAACCTATCTTCCGGAGGCCATAACTTTTTCTCCTGACCTCAAAACGACTCCATTTTTTGCATTGGAAATATATTGAAGTCAAATATGCAATGGTAACATAAATTTGGGTTTTAGAGTTATTAAAAATTTAGGGTTTTTAGTTTTAGAAAAAATAGTCATTTTCTAAAAAGTTAATTTAGGGTTTCATGAGTGATTTTGTTTCATGCTTTGTATGAGTTTGGAATAGGGTTGTGTATGCTATTCTCTTACACCTTGTGTGATCTTGAGAATCAAAAGCACCTCTAAACCAATTTTTTATTATTTAGAGTAAGTAGGAACAATCATCATTCATTTTGTGCTTAAGGGAATGAACTTTCATTTTTTGACATGTACTTGATTTTTTAGTTTAAGAGCTTTTCCACTTAACAAATAATCAAGGCTAAAATTTGTGTATGCTCTTCCCTTGCACCTATTGTGGTCTTGGGAATCAAAAGAAATTTTATTATTTTCATTAAGAAGCACTTAGATTAATTTGGAATAAACCTTGTTTTTACAAAGTTTGATGGTAGTTAGTTGATTTACAAGCATTTTTCATTGCTATCTTTCTATGATATTGTGAATATTTTCAAACTACTAATCATTTGTGTGAAGGACATAAACTATTTTCAAAGAAATAAAGGCTCTCTTGAAACCAAATTCTAACATTCACGTGTGATTGTAGGTTACCAAAAGGAGTGCGACACAAACCACATTAAGTATAAAAGATAAAAAAACACACCACAATCATCACATTGTATTTATGGGTTTCGGTTAAGAGCTATGGCTCATCCGCTTAACTAGTACATAACCCCTTTGACATAAGCCTTAAACTACAACAATGGGGGTGGTCTTATGAACCCTAAAGTAGTTCATGCAAGATGGAACCTTGTGAATGAAATAGGAAAATGATCCACACTACCGAATTGACTAGTACGCCTTGAAAGATTAGAGTCAAAGTTATTTCCATTGCGACCCCAGTGATAATACATATGAACACACTAGTTGCTCATTGTATTATAAGCGGGTAAAGTAAAGCCGAGATAATCCTTGGGAAAACTTGGTAAATCAAGCTCGCAGAGATAACTTGTGACACATAGAGAGAGAACCCCTAGGAAAGCTTTCCATCTTGGAGCCAATTTTCTCTTAGATAGTAAACTTGAGTGCTCTCACAAAGTAACAACTTTGTTGGATTAAAACTCTTATTTTTTGAACAAGGGAAAGAAACTCTTAAATTTGAAACTGTGTGAAATTTCATCACAAAATCTATTTAGTGTTACTTTGACCTAGTTTTTCACTTGTCCTAAGACAAGGTGAAATTCTGCCAAAGTTACACCAAGTATTTTCACCACCATTTGGTCTATCCCTTTTGTTTTCTTGTTGCTCATTTTGAGACAAAAGAATAACAAACATACACGGATACTACTAGAAATAATCATGCCCACTAATTTTGTAGTCTTCTTGCATGACCATGTTGCGACAGGAATGCAAGAGTTGAAAGTGTGAATGGTATGTCGTCATATTCTAGTAGCACCTTTATCTCAAACCCATATTGATACTTATTATCATTGTAGTTAGGTTGTCTTATCATTGAATTATTTTGAGTTGTTACGTTGCCCGCATTATAGCCATATAATTGTGATATTTACGTCTTGTTTCCATTATGAAACTTGGCCTAAAACTCTAGATTGTATTGTTACGCTGCTCATGCACATAATAAATTCCTTGATATAATTAGACGTAGTTTTTACATCCTAGCATTGTATTTATTTTTATGAGTGTTGAGGTTAATTATTTAACATCCCTATAACATCATTTTGATACTAAAATTTTACTTTCTTGAAAAGTTTGATTACATGTCCAAATAACGTTGTTACGCTGCTCACATTTGTATCGTCCATTTTACAAGACTTAGGCATTGTTAGTGTTTAGAAATTGATTTTTAGTATACCTTATTAGAGGATTGCATCAACATTATCTTAGCATTTAGGTATTGTATATTTCAAACTTGACCTAACTGGCAATATTATGTTGTCACTATTTGGTTTCAAACCTATCTCGAATAAAATCATAGGGAGTAAACTTTTTTTTGTGATTGGATTTGAGTATTATACATCATTGTATTGTCCTAGATACGTCTTATCATATTTTACTTTGTTGGTGTATAATTTCTTATCCTTTGTTGTCCTTAGGTTCATATCGATCCTTCAGATTAATGACCATTTATTGTTTGATATTATTTGTAATGATTTGACATCGTTATGCTGCTTGGTTTGTCCTAGAGCCCATATTTTCAAAATGTCTAGTTGGTTTCCATTGTGCTGCTCAAATCAACACAAGGCTTCATTCCAATTGAAAGAGTTCAATTGCACTAGCTCAGTCTAGACATTTGTATCCCACAAACGCCAAAAATGACCAACTATCATGAGGTTCTTTATACGTACGCCACTAAGGAATCAAATTTTTGACATTCACATCAAAGGATGCCCATCATGGCTAAGCCTCGTTTGGTTCTTCAGTTAGAGAACCCGCCCGGGTACCCTATTCCCCACCTTCATCTCATAGTCGGTGGTATGGTTTGGACACTTCTGATCCAAATTATTATTTGGGTTCCTCCCACTCTTCTTCTGAATCTGATCCAAACTATTATTTCAATTCTTCTGATTTACCTTGATCTTCTAAAAATTATCATCGTAATTATTCATTTCATTCGACTCTTAAGTCACAATCCTCCCTTTCTTCACAAGACTCCCCTTATCAATAACCTAAATAAAATCTTCCTCTGAAGATCCGTGTGATTCCAAGTCTCACTAATCAAACATCAAATTTGGTTCTTGAGTCGCGGTCCTCCCTTTCTTTGTAGGACCTCCCTTATTCACCACCTCGACAATCTCTTCCTCTGTTGAAGATATGGGTGAATCCAAATTCATCTAAGTCAACTCCCATGTCATAATCTTCTCAATCGGAACTCATGTCGCAATCTTCTAAGTCAACACCCATGTTGCAACCTTCTAATTCAACACTTATATCACAATCTTCTAAGTCAAATCCCATGTCGCAATCATCTAAGTCGACACATATGTCACAGACACCTCAGACGACTCTTATATCACAATCATATGCTGATTTTCTACATGATCCTTGTTGTTTCCCAACAATATGCTGTCTTCTAAGAAATCCAATACCAATCAGTTCTAAATCTAAAACTTCTTCTACTCATGAGACATCTATATCAAAATCTACTTCATCTCTTGAGTCATCATCTTCTCCATCTTCCACACCAGTTGGACTTGTTTCTTCTAATCAACCTCTTATGGTCGAAGAATAAATACCCCTACTAATCGATTCATCTCGAGATAAGGAGACGATCATAGAATTCCTGGGGTCACATGCTGGCATTCCCCTAGAGGATTACAATTAAGGAGTTAATATTAACTTCGATACACTTGCGTATTGGGAAGAAGAAATTTATTCCTTTTGTAAGAAAATAGAGGAAGATCCTAAGACCATTGAAGAAGATCCCATCTTTTCATCACTCAATCATTCTTTATATGTCATGATTCCTCAATCACAAACTCACCTTGGGTCACCACCTGGTATCCCATTGTCTTCTTCTATATGTGGGCCACCTCCAAGTAGTCCCTCATCATCTATATGTGGTCCACCTCCAAGTAGTCCCTAATCATCTATATGTGGCTCGCCCCTTGGTAGCCCATCTTCTTCTATTCTTGGGCCACTTCCTAGTAGCTCATCATCTTCTATATATGGGATACCTTTAAGGATCCCTTCAGCTTTAGTCTATGGGACACCTCCTAGTAGCCCATATTCTTCTGTCTATGGGACACCTCTTAGTAGCCCATCCTCTTCTATAATTGGGGCAAGTCCTAAAACCCCCTCATATTCAATTCTTAGACCACGTCCTAGTATCCCATAATCTTTTATCTATGGGATGCCACCAGATAATTCTTCATCTTCAATATTAGGGCCACATCCTTGTAGTCTTTTATCTTCATTCTATGGGACACCTCCTGGTATCCCATCTTATTCAATTCTTGGACCGTATCCTTCACGTCCATCGTATTATTCTTCTATCAATGATTGTGGCAAAACCACCGTCATTTCCCATGTTAATTATATTCATCCACTTTCTTCTCCTACTTCTTGGGATACGAAAATTCACGTAATAGCTTACAAGAAACCCCAATGGTTCCTTCATTCAAATACGATTAAAAATTCCAAGAGCTCCAAAACTCGCAACAATTTAAACGATCTTAAAGTTTAGAATCAACCATGATTCAAAAATTCACATCAAAACACTCATCAAGTATGGCACAAAGTACATAAACCTCTAGATAGAGACCTTAATATCTCGCATACGAAATCCACGTTTCATGATAAAACGCATTCATCTATTGAGTATGAGATCACCACGATAATTGAGATTGGGGATAATATGAATCTTGATAAACTAACACACCTAGTCTTCCTTATTAAGGAAATCACTAACATTGTTGTTAGATCTTATCATGCCAAGTGACCTTGTCAGTCCCAATTTAAAAAAATAAATAAAAAATACAAAAAAATGAGAAAACATTTCAAAATATCAAAGGTAAAGATAAAACATTGCAATTAAGTATTGCATACACATGGATGTTCTTTCTTCCCTTCCTTGTTATTCTTTTGCAAGTATTCCTACCATTTTCATCCCTTTGGTGATATTTTGGTTAGCCAATTCACATGTATTTTACTACATTTATGTCTATGGTAGCCGTTTGGCCTTGGTCTTTCATCACCTTGGTAAATTAAAGGGCTGACCTCTTAGAGATCATATCATAATAAATAGCTAAAAAACTTGTTGCGAAGAACTTTTGGACATATTTTTTAACACTAGCTAATGTCGTCATCACAATCACTTCCACCTCCTTCCATCAAGCCATTAGTGGTTATTAACCCCTTATCAAATAAGAGAGCTGAAATAAGTTTTCAGAAAGCAAAAAAAAATCAATCAAATGAAAAATGCAAAGCTAAAATCAAAAGAAAATTGATATATAACTCTCTCTTGGGGTATTTCCAATAATCTCTATCGAGCCTATAGACCCCTGACTGGTAGTAGAGAAATGTTGCAATTAGAATCAAATGCATCTCCATTGGGGATATGGTTGCTTAGCTAGCAGTGAAGCAATGTATGACTCTCCTTCCACAATCCATTAAAAAAAATCAACTCTGAAATATAAATCATTCCCACACATTGGCTAGGGTGTCTTCACTTGTTGTCTATCAAATCTTCCCTCTAAGAGGTAATAAATTTCTACATGCACACATTGGATCTCAATGAGAAAACAAGATTAATATGTTACCAAGTGTCTATTTTTTTGGACCTTGTTCAAACTCTTACTCTAGTCCGTATCTTATCTCACGATTCGTGCCTTTGGCTAATTGCTTCTTCATTGCTAGGCTTCTAAGATACATTCACAACATTCATGCTATTATTCTACTTCATTCAAAACATCCATGTGTATAAGATTTCCTTTTTTCCATGTTTGCAAATACCTTGGTCCCCTTCACAGAAAGTAATCTTTCATTTCTTTCTATCACGTGCTTCTTGGTTTGCTTACTTTGGGGGCATCCTTGCTCCTTCCTAGCACATCATTGGGTTACACTCATCATTATGTTGAACCTATCTATATTGGCCCTGATCCAAATTCTACATGTGAAGAGTTTTCCTTTGAATATTCTCGTCTAACGCTGGGGGAAATTTCACATCTTCACTTTATTGCGCATGCGCGTGGCATTTTTCCCTTGCACATCCCATTTAACGATGGGGCATCCACATTTCTTCATTTCCTTACACATTTGATTTGGAAAAATTCTTAGAAAACATCAAAAACATTCAAATATGTTTCAAAAAAATCCCAAAACATTCAAATATGTTATTCAAAAAAATCAAAACATCCAAATAAACACCAAAAACCCCAAAAAATTGGTAAAATCATTAAAAATCCAATTCTTTTTTGTAAAATTTCATTTTTTTTTCAAAAAATGGTAAACAACATACACGCAGCTGAAGCCTATATCACTGTCATTATCCTCAAACATCGAAATAGGTCTTACCAAAACATATTTATGAGGTTCTTGCTTGTTCTAGTCTCAAACAACTTGTAGATTATTGTGATCTACCTCTATTAACTAAAGCTAGGCTACATGCTATGTTGGTCCTCCCATGCAACAATGAGTTGCTAGGGACTGTGTCATAGTGCAGGAAAGTTTTTCCATGGGTCTACTCATGTCCTCCATTATTCCCCTCGTATGTATCCTTTCTTGGGGCACCATTTTTAACCCTTGTCATTACAACACGAACATTTGGGAACTGCAACTTGATAACAAAAATATTAGTGAAACTATCTTAAATGTAGTTTATTTAAGTGAGTATGATTGTACTAGTTTCTCTGTTAGGTAGGTTGGTTTACTTTCTTTTATTACATTACATTGTATACATTGCATTGAGTTAAGCATTGTTTTACTTTCTTGTATTGCATTGCATTATGTATGTTGCATGGAGTTACGTAGCAATGAACAAATGTTAGTAATATAGATTTTCATGTTATCTTACATTTTTGTTCATTTCAATAAAGGCCAATGATGTAGACATAGGGAAAAAACGATATAACTAGGTCGCTTATTAAAAGGTTGGATGCAAAGATTGGGCTTGTCTTATATTCTCCATAATCATTTCTTCTCCATTATCATTTATTACCACTACTAATTTTTCTTCCAAATCACCTAGGGCAATAAACAACCATGTTTATCCATATCCCTATTCCTTCTAAATAACCAAGGGTTTCATGCCCATTTTATCCTATTTCTTTTATCCATTTCTATCATATTTTCGACAGTCAATTGACTTCTTCTATCACCCCATCGACACTCGAGGGGGCATCCTTCATCCTGCTAATTTTCTTCAAAAATTTACCTGTTTATGCTTGTATACTATATTTGAAGTGAATTCACTAACTTCACCTCAAACAGGGGCAAATGTAGACACCTAAATTCCACTTTTGCAATCTTATTGCCAAACTCACACAAATCACTCTCATTCTCACCAATTCCATTATATTAGTGATTTTTCGTTAATTAAGTAACATTTCTTACCACTTTGGTCAATTAATAGCGATTGGTTGGTTACCAAACCTCTTTCACATTCAGGATGCCACTTTATGATGAATCGTAAGTCAAAATCCTCTTCAAAACATACAATTAATGATTATTAGCTAATTAAGCCTATTTTGCCCTTGTTTTGGTCAATATACCCTGATATTGGTTTAAACCCCTCTTCCAACCACTCAAAATCACCCCACTTTCCTCCACAATGTCTCAACAAGCTTTAAAAGCTTATCCCTAGCCTCCTGGTTGACCCTAAGCGGTTGATTAAGGCTCCCACATCTTAATCACTTGTTAATTCACTAATTATGATTGGAAAGGCCTAACCATGATTAGTAATTCTAATCTAATTTGTGGTTTTTAATCCCACATGCACCAAAATACAAGTTTCTCCTAAAAGGAAAAACTATAAAAAGAGTTCATCTCTTACCTTAATACTTCACACCATGCTTTGATTTGCATCTCATATAATAAATATGATATATAGCCAACTTCAATCCTTGCCTAAAGCCTTCAACAAGGTTAGTAGATGAATATCTAAAGTGACTTAAAAAGTCGTTTGGAGAGGTAATTTCACCATTTTTTTGGAGTAGCAACCATACCAATTTGATTTCCCTTTTAGGTCTATTTAGGCCCATGTTAGGTAATTGAACATATTAGTGGGCGTGTTTAGTTAGATTTTGAATTGTATTCATGTTAGTTAAGCATTCCTTTAAGCTTCTATCTTAATGTTAGATTCATAGACTTAGAGCCTTGACTAGAGGTGGCAATGGTGTTAGCCTTCCTTAGTTAGTCATGTCATTTGCTTTGTAGAGTTTAGGGTGCTTTCATATAGATCTAAAGAAACTATTTGACCAAAACTAATTTTGTCATAAAAATGCATACTAATCGACTTCCCATAATCAAATAATGACCCACATTATAAAGAGCAGTGCATTATACCCCATACATATCATAAAAAAATTCTGACCATATAGACCCCTAAGAATGCACAACTTCAAATTTATGAAAAGTGTTAATGAAGATAAATATTTTTTCAACTTAAATTTGACGTCTAAATGACAATCATTTTGCCTTATTTTTGGTCTACTGTGATAGTCATTTGACCGTCAATTTTAACATAGTAAAAATTTCTTGGATATGGCTAGCTTAAATTTGATGTCTAAATGATTGTCATTCTGCCTTATTTTTGATTTGTCGTGACAGTCATTTGACCGTCAAATTTAACATAGTGAAAATTACTTGGGTATTTCCAGAATATGAAATTTTAGAATTTCTTCTTCTATATAGTTTTAGACATATTCTGTTTATAAATTATAATAAGATATAAACAACTATATAATATTTTTTTGAGAATAGTTTATATAATATAAACTATAATGATCTTTATTCTATAGTAATTTTTTATTTAAATAATATAGTTATAAAAACTATAAACTTATATTTCTTTAAATTAAGCCCTATTAGAGGGGGGTCCAAAGGACACAAGCATATTATTTTGAAAAAAAGGTAAAAATAGTAAGAGAATTTTTACTAGGTGCAAGGAGATTTCAAATCACATGAGAGTACAAATTAACCTGGAGATTTACAGAGGGGACAAGTAATTTCACCCGGCCAATGAAATAATTTTAAATCCCTATTTTCATGAAACTTGTCTCTTCCCTTCATTTACTCTTGAATTTTACCTTTGAAAACATTTACCCTACACACATTTAAAACTATAGAGAAATAAAAATATTTCATATATTAATTTACCCTTACATGAATGTGATTTTTTTCGCATGCATGTAAACCCCTTTCACCCATGCACACTCACATTAATTCCTCACAAAACATTCAAAATTTTATATTGCAAAAAATGAGGAGAAGGGGCCTGATGATTTTTAAATACCTTTCCTGGTTGGTTGAAAAAAATCCATACAAAATTAAATAAATTAAATACATCAACATTTGATCTAATCTATTTAATTTACCTTGTTCTGTTACGATGATAGAATTTGAGGATTCTATTAATTACAGATTTAATCAACATGAATAAGCTATGTAATATTAAATAAATAAACATCACATCACATTGCATAATAATAAAGTAATACTTACAAAAGTAACTAATATATGACACATTATTTATAGTGGGAAACCCGAAGGTAAAAACCACTATGAAAAATAACCTTTATTGTAGAGAACTTTTTACATCCAGTAAATCACCTCCTCCTTTAGAAACCCTAATCACAAGGGTAAAAACACCTTTGATATATATTTTTTAATATATCAAATGAGGACCCAAAGTCCTTTTTATATGAGGTGATTGGGTATGTCTCCCAACCCACCTTTTCAACCTAAATGGTTGACACATATACCAAGGTTTAAAATATTTAATAATATAAATATAACTATTTCTTATTATTAAATATTTAACCTAAACTATATCCCTAGGTTTGAATATTTAATAATAGAAATAGAAATATTTCTTATTATTAAATATTTAACCTATAGTATAATGTTGGAACCATATTTAATTAAGGGGTGGACAACCCACTTAACCATTATATTTCAACAGAATGGATGCTAGATGGATGCTTTAGAGTGCTTTAGGTGCCTTTTTGATGCAAGTTTAGGTGATAGTAGTAATGCTTAGTGCTAGGTCCTTGATTTTGAACACATAACTATGTATTTATATGATTCCCTTGTTTGAATTTCATAATTGACAACTGGAAGGTTGAACCATAAGTGATAAAGATGCCTAAAAGATTAAAAAGACCCAAAAGGAGTGAACAAAGTGAAAAAGAGTCATGGGCACCCAGAGGCAGGAGTGCTTGGGCATTGGTGTCTTGGTTGGACGCTAACATCTAGAGTTATAAAATATAAATCAGTAGAATACTAACTGGGTTTTAGGGTGAATAATACAAAATAGAAAACAAGAAATAAATAAAAGAGGTCAAAGATAGTTGTCAAACACTAGTTTTCTTGCTTAGGAATCATATAAATGCTAGTATGCTTTTAAGACCTAGAAATGTACCCAAGTGCATGATTTTGTGTTTACATTTTCCCCCAATTTATGTTGTTGAGTGAATACTTGATAATATAAATTAGATAAAAGATGTGTACCTTATGATCCTATAGAGCGTGCAACAAGATGCATGCTGAGTGGACAAGTGAAGCGTGGAGACTAGGAAAGGAAAGTAACCCTAGGGGTGAAAAGTGTGCATTGTGTTATACCTATTGTTGTGCCTGTTGTAGGCTACTTCTTGTTGCATATTAAGGAAAGACCTGCAAAAGAAGAGTAAAAGAGTAATCAAAGTCATGTATATGAAAAATTAGAGAAAAATGTGCATAAATATGTAAAAGTGTGTAAAAGGAAAGTGTGCATCTGATGTAGAACAGTGTAAAGGATAGAAAAATGTCTTGAAAAATGTTATGTAGAGTGAGTTTTTTGGGCGATCTCACACCAAGTCTGAATTTTTTGGGTGATCTGTGCACCAAAGATCAAGTGTGTATACAAGATAGACTGTGAAAAGTAGGTTTCAAACATGGGACATCACTCACTATGTCACAAGACAATCACAAATGAAGTGGCTAAAAGCATACAAGTAGTGATCAAACAAGACATAGAGCATATCATGCAAACAATGACATACAATAGAAAACAATGGAAAACAAAAGGTATCAGAAAACCATGGTGGCATAGAGTCATACAAAGTAAATGATACACATGAAGCACCCGTTAGCATGTTAGAGAGATAAATAATATGTTAAGAGTGTGTATGTATAAATGAAAATTAATGTGTTAGAAAGTAGAAGTAGTAAATAATGAAACAATAACAGTTGTAATGTGTGAGAGTAGTAAAGGTAGATGCCCCTAGGAGCTTCAATGGGTCTGTAAAAGGGTACAACTCCGAGCATCATTGCACTGTGTAAGTACCTATAAGATACCCGCATTCACTCCAAAATACCAAGTGAACGTGTATGTGTATATAGAAAAGATATTGACATACTAAGTATATGTCTAGCATGGGAAACAAAGTGTACATGTAAGTATAAGAAAGCAAGAGTAAGTACAACCAAGATATGAAATTGTTGTGTATGAATATGATGGAATGGTATGCAATGTGTGAATGTGATAGAAACAATGTGCCCACCAACAGATGTGTATGGGATTAGGTTAATTTATAAAAGACCCATCAACACCATAGAACAAGAGTGCATCATCGGGAAATGGTTTAAAAGTTTATGCTAGAAAGATAGGTCATGAAGCATGGAGCATGAAAAGTGAATGAGGTGAGGTTTATTTCAGATTGAGACCCTCAATAGTTGAGTATGAACCATGGAACTAGAGCATGTCATTGGGTAATGACGATACAAGGTGTGTATCAAGATGCATAAGAGTAGTGAGAAATATGAACTGTGAAGCATAGAGAGTGATAATAGGTATTATAAAAAACTTACGATGCTAGGAGGGGGGAAGAAAATATGATTCCCCCAAGTGTATGATGTAGAGAATAATAAAATAAACTCATCTAAAATATCATCGGTTTCAGGATTGTAGCCGATAAGATTGGGATTAGAGACTTGGTAAGAAATAGTGTGAGGTTGATCATATAAAGACTCGAAGTGGTGTAAATTTTACATAACTATAGCATATTATTCATCAATAAAAGGTGGCTAAGGACAATCATGTGCATACCATTGAGTGAGATTTTGAGAATATCCTAAGAAGGAGTCATTGCATATAGAGACGTGGATGAAAGGCATGTGAAAAGTAATATTAGTATCATTGGGATTCAGTGTGCCACCAATGTAATCAAGCCAAGACTGCCCAAGTGTGAGTGGAGAGGAACGAGGAGTGCGTGTAAGGAAGATTGTCAAATGGAAGATGCGAAGGCCATAAACAATAGTAATGAATACATATTCACAATATAATTGAGCAGAGCGAGGTGGAGGAAGGAGATCAAAAATTGTTAATCTTGTCCAAGTCAAGCCATCATGTGTGCAAATAGTCTCATAGAAAGTAGGGTTGAATGGAATACGAGGCCAATAAGAATTACAAATGAAGAGAGTGCATGTGAAGGAATCTAAGTGTGGAGCAAAATGAACTTGGGGAGATGTAGCAGGTGATAGAATGTCTAATGTATGTATAGTCCCTTGAAACGGTATCATGACATTAGTGGATGGAGGAATCTTCTTGAATAGATATTTACTAGGGCCAATATAAATGAAAGTATCCTAGAAGTAGGATTCATCTATTTTAATGAGAGTAAATTTAAGATTGCGCAATGTGTCATCGTTAAGTTCTACGACATCAAATTCATCATCAGAATCATCAATACTAGCATTATCTTGTTGTATATCATTATCAAGAATATTGGTTGGGATGGAAATAGATGTAGAATTGTGAGGAACTATGCTAGGTGAAGTAGTAGTCATATGGGTGGACATGGTTGGTGATAGGATATCTATAGTATAAGTAAGAATGGATGAATTACATGGAGAATTAATAGAAGGAGTAGGAGCACTAGATTTCCCAACATCATATGTACCAATATTGCGATATGGAATAGGCTATGATAAAGGAGTAGGCATGGCGGTGATGGGGTCTATACGGAAAAACTTGAATGGGTCACGGTTTGTAGCAATAGTATGTTCATAATCATAATCTAGAAATTTAACACCCTGATGAATAGTAGATGGAACAAAATCCATAACATGAAGCCATGACCTACTGAGTAAGCAATTGAACTGAACTACAACGTTGATAAATTTGGCCTAACCCGTAGAGGTAAGGTGATAGTGACCATGCATGGATGTCTAGTAGAATCATAGCCACGAAGAGAAATGGAGGAAGGGATGACATCGAATGAGAAAAGGCCAACCTATTGAATAAATGTGACATTACAGAGATTGAGCTCAGATCCATTATCGACTAGTGCTCACTTAATTCCAATGTTATAAATGCAAACTTGGATATAAAGGGGAGGATCATTGGTAAAAATAAAATGAGGGGTGATTGTATCAGATGTGAAAGTAACATTCTCTTGATGAGAAGAAAATTCTGCTACAAGCTGATCAGTATACATAGTCAGGATAAACATTGGGAGGAATGTGGGTATTAGCCAGAAAAGATTGGATTTTAGTCTCACAATCAGGATTATCCTACAAGAAGTCAGGGATGGAGATACTCATGGCTGAAGGATCCATAAAGTATTCAAATGTTGGGTCCACCAAATGATTTAATTTAATTTGGATTAAATCTAATATTACAGAGTAACTAAAGTATAAATGCTGAAATATAGAAATGACACAACCAAGATAAGATTTAAAATATGAAACCATAAGAAAAGAAGAAAGAGAGAGGAATTAGCTGATTTATGCTCGATATGGAGTTGATCAAAACTGGGGAAAAGTGTTGAATAGGTTGCGAAGAGTGTCATTATTACTCACTGCAAATTCTGGAGCTCACAAATACTATCGAACATGAGCGCTCATAGTAAGGCACATGCGTATGGGAACTAGAGACTACTTCTGGGAGTCAGTGACTGTGCAGATGCTCAAAACTTGATTTCTATAGTATCACAATATCTTCATTATTGCTTCCTGTTGGTCACTTGGTAGTCACTCCTTGAATGCTAAAGGTACTTGTAACCTAAAAAATAGAAGTTCACTGATGATGGAGTCTCATTTCTGGGAAGATCCAAAGGATCAAATGTGCACAAGCACAATTAGTCAATCATATTCAAAATTAAGTAAACAATAATATAGATTACATATTTATAGGATTTTTCCTATAACCATTCCCTTAGAATAGATGAGTTGTTCTAACAACTCACATAACCTAAAATCTATGTGATTTGCATACCAAATCACTTACAACAATAACTCATCTATTTTTACTCTAAAATATCTAAGCGATTTATAATCTATCACTTATATTATTTATTTAATATGCTCCACATATTAAATATACACACATTAATAATGTAACCATGTTAGGACTAATTCCTGGCATTCCCCCCCTTAGTTCTAACACGGGGTGAGGAACTCTGTGGAACCACATATTGACGATTAACCATGGTTGGTCAGTGCCTTTGTCACTCGGTTGTTGCAGATATCTACTTTGTAGATTTGACTTGGTGGTGCAAAATGAACATTGTGTTACTTCGCCCCCCTCACAATGCGAAGTAGAGTGGATGTCGATTTCTACCGAAATTGCATCCTCTTACAAATAATGGCCCCTTATAATGTTTACAAGTTTTTTGAAAATATATTCTCCACCTCCCATTTTTGAAAAACATTTTTAAGTAGAATTCCGTAAGGGAATATATAGCCTTCCCTGATTCATAATTACCCTTTTTGAAATAAATATCCCTCCTCCGAAAAAAAAACATCCCTGCTGTATTTTTCAAGAGGTTTGTGTCAAGACTGATTTTCAAGGGTAATTAGATCTTTCGCCGATGAAGTAGTGATTAGAAACTATATTGAGATTAGAAGAGATCGATTTTCCAAGGTTTGATCCATAGAAATCCATAACGCAGATGGAGTCATTAGATCATTGTGGGAGAAAATTATGTGTTATAGATCATTGTGGGAGAAAATCATGTGTTATTGAGGCTCTAGTAATAAATCATGTTACGCCATTAACGCTAACGGTAAAAAAATGCAAGTGCTTCTGCACGCTTATACACTGGAACAGTGTGTCTAGATCCCTTTATGGTTACAAAGGTGAAATCGTGGGCATATCCTTGAACATATCTGACAACTTATTTATCCAGAATCGATGGGCACTAGCTATCAGTTATCGCATAACCCAAGGACCTTATCCAAGCCTCGGTTCTAGTATAAGAAAAACACATATCATGGTCCCTGCTGTAAGTAATCAATACAATCTGAACATATTTTCCAGTCTCCACATGCAACTTTTCTCTCAGCGTGAATAGACTTTCTCACTTATTCATCATTCAACCACACTTTAGCACCCCAATCATCAAATACACCACAGAGGATGAACACCGAGGCCTTCTTAGAAAATTCGAGCTCGAGGAGCTCATAAGCGCTGAATCTCTGAGATCGCAATATGTTGCAATGCATGCATCTATTGTTGCCCCTCTTTCTCAATGATGTCAAAATAACATTCACCGTCGCAGTCACAATCAATACAAACATACAAGTATTGGATAACATATCATAGCCGATCGCCACCAGAAATGCATGCAACAATAATATTGGTCTTCAAAGGAATCAATCTTGAACTTTTGAATAAGATTCTCATATCTACTTATGCATAAATCCATTGTACCTTGTTGGTAAAGTATATGAGCCTCTAACTACAAAACATTGGAGTCCTTTTCCAGAGAGATATATATAAACATACATATGCTAACATATATCAGATATATATTTATAATTTATTTTCTATTTTTTCAATGCACACAGAGAACAAGATGGGCGAGAAAAATGCGAAAAGAGATGAACATGATGGAAAGGAGAGAGAAAATGTAGGTGAATGGTGGATTCACCAAAGTATGCACGTGGTCTTCACTGCACTTTGTGGATAACATGCAAGTAGGGGTGAACAAATAAATCAACAGTTACACGTGGTCTACATTATAACTCTTACATGATTGTTTTTGATGTAACAAACAAGCACATAGAAGGTAAAAGAGAAGTCCCATAAGGTTCCTTCTCTAATACCAAATGATGATGGATTCCCATTTATGGGAAGATCCGAAGGCTCAAATGCGCACAAGAACTATTAGTTAATCATCTTCAAAATTAATTAAACAATAATATAGATTACATATTTATAGGATTTGTCCTATAACCATTCCCTTAGAATAGCTGAGTTGTTCTAATAACTCACATAACCTAAAATCTACGTGATTTGCATACAAAATCACTTACAACAATAACTCACCTATTTTTCCTCTAAAGTCTCTATGCGATTTATAATCTCTCGCTTACATTATTTATTTAATATGCTCCACATATTAAATATACATACATTAATAATGTAACCATGTTAGGACTAATTTCTAATATTCACATGCACAAGATTATAAAACCACGTCAAATCTAAACAGAAAGATGTTATATGGGGAGTCGTATTGACCCCAATGGTAATGCCAAGAGTGAACTTACAAACCGAGTGCTGCACTACATCTCAGACTTCATGTAGTTCTAGTGAGTGTGTGTAGAAATTGTGCCCTAGGATACCCTTGTGCAAGTTGTACTTGATAGCGGGTTGTAGCTAGAATGTAGCAATGTAGTAGAATGTGTGGATGGAATAAAATGAACTTCCCCTTCCTATGTTGTGTATGCAGAGTTGATGCAACCATTTTCCCTTAAATGAATGTTATATGGATGCTTTAGAGTGGTTTAGTTGCCTTTTTGATGAAAGCTTATGTGATAGTAGTAATGCTTAGTGCTCGGATCCTTGATTTTGAACACATAACTATGTATTTATATGATTCCCCTTGTTTGAATTCCGTAATCGATAATTGGAAGGACGACCCATAAGTGAGAAAGATGCCCAAAAGATAAAAGATACCGAAAAGGAGTGAGCAAGGTGAAAAAGGGTCAGGGTGCCCAAAGGGGACATGAGCGCTTGGGCGCTGCTATCTTTGTTTGGTGCTGGTGTCTGAAGTTATAAAAGAAATATCAATAAAATCTCGACTAGGTTGTAGGGTGTATACTACCAAATAGAAACAAGAAATAAATAAAAGAGGAAAAAGATAGTTATCAACCACTAATTTTATTGCTTAGGAATCATATAAATTCTAGTATGCTTTTAGGACCTAGAAATATACCCAAGTGCGTGATTTTTTTCCTAAATCCTCTTCAAAGTCAGTGCAAAACTGTCTCCAAGAAATAAATTTTGGTTAGTAGTGAACTGTCATGTGCTATTTGCATTTGAATCCTTTTCAGAGGATTCCACCAATTATAGAATGATCTAAAGGCACCTAAAATTATTAGTACCAATTTTGTAAGTTATTGTATTAGGTTAATTTATCCATTTTCCTCTTTAAATTCAGTGAAAAATTGTCTCCTAGAAACTAGTTTTTTATTAATAGTGATGTACCAAGGCAAAATTAAATATTATACGTGGTTGAGAACATGTTGGATAGGGTCAAGAACATATTTGAGGACATCATAAATCATAATTTTCTTAAATTAAAAGGAATACCCAACACAATAGATATTGGTTTCTTCCCAGGCTTCTGCGTGTAGGTAGACTTAACCAATTATACAATAAACCTGTTAAAGTGTAGACATGTCATATTTATTCCTTCAAGAAAATAACATGACTATTGAAAAAGGAAAGTGGAATCTCTTGTCTGTGATGCTAAAATTGCATCTCATCATTTTCTCCCCAACTAGGTAACTTGACCAGTTTAGTAGCCCCATGTAGGAAATTAAAAACACTAAATGTGGATGTGGAAAATGTATCCAGGTGGGGTAGTTTTTTATTCATTGTACCTAAATGAAATCATGCATTAGAATAGGGGAGATATTAGAATTTTAATATTTTAAACTGAAAAATATAAAACTAACTCAACCCATCAAAATATATCAGTCATATGAGTAATATACTATTACATCAAAAGTTACAAAATGAGACTCAATATGATTTTTTATGTTTTTTATGATTTGGAGATACTTTCATTATGAAAAACATAGATAATTTCAATATGACCACCTATAAATAGATTCAACACTAAAATTACATAAAATGAAATACCTTTCACCTGTCACTGATCTCCATTCATTGGCAGCCAGAACCTCTCAACTCTTCACAAGTTTTTGTATTTTCCAAAGTAAAAATGATTTGGGGAAAATGATCTGGTTCAACGTTGGGTGAGTTGTATCCTTAGTAACACTCTCCAAGAGCTTGGCATCTAGTGAATCCCTTTGCTCCAGGTAAACCACTTGACGGTTCTGTCAAATAACCTTCAACCTTGGAACAAATCTTGGGTGAATGGATTTTTTTTGCACATGTGTGATAGAAAAGTTTGTCTTTTCAAATGGAATTTGCATTATAATGTTCCAAAATGAAATAAAATGTGCCCTAAATCTAAACCTATAAGTTATGATTTTTTTTAAATTTGACCTTTTGATGCATGTGGTTAAGCCTCTTAATATCATTCTCAATGGGCATGTTCTATTGGGATATTGAAACCCCTTTCCCATACTGCCTAATTCAAAATTATTAAAAATTAGTTTTTGAAGATTTTTTTTAATTTTATTTAAACGGAGAAGAGTACCTTTTATGAGATGTATTCAATTGTGAGGACATTTTTTGGTAAAAAATGGGGGAATTTTTAATTCTAAAAGGGGGGTTTTCTATTCAAAAAGTGATTTTTGACCATTTAAACGTTGCTTAAAAGGGTAATTTATGTTTGGATTTGAGGATGCTACCCTCAACCCTACCCTATATCGCTATTGGAAGCACACAAGGAGAACTAACCCTTGACCCTGTTTGGGGCTACCGCCTGTAGATCCGTGCTCCCTGACCATTGTGCAGTCTTTCTGGGGCACCCTGCCTAATTGGTGGCATATTGCTATCATGTGTCCAAGATTGGAGGGTGAGGGTCAATTTGATAGGTGATCAAAACCCCTCACAAGAAAACACTCTTGCTTTCTACATTCTCCATTCTCACCCCACATTATTTTGGATGCATTTTCGACTAAACCTTGAAATGCACTTGGACACCAAATTCATCTCAAGATGCTCGGTAAGGTTTTAACAACATAATTTTCCACTTTAGAGTAGGGAAGGGAATCGATAATGGTAAACCATCTCCTCAAGGAAAAATCAAAATATTTTCAACCATGTGTGATGGGGAAAGACATTACATTAATATCAAGATCATGATACCCTCACATGGTTGCAGAGGTTGAGTAAATTTTAAACAAGCCATGGAAAATAGAATTAATAAGATGGTGGAAGGATCAATAATATCTTATGACTAATTTTTCTTTCCTTGACTCAAGGGTCAAATTTGATAGCCATTTAGATGTTTTAATATGATTTTAGCCATAAAATACTTGCAAACATTTGAAATAATTATACTATTGAAGAAACAAAGACTACCCTATATTAGTGTTAATGTTAAGATACTAAAAATTATGTGTTAAATTATAAGAAGAAAATTTGACCACCAAAATATAAGATCAATTTTGTATCATCTTAAAAATAAACACTATTATATTTGTCATAGGATGATATCAAATTGGTGTTATACTACAGAAAAGTAGATACTACTAGTAAAATTTGTGGTGTCCTGGTGTTAAATTTATATGATGATACCACATTGGTGTTATATTACAAAAAATAGATACGAACACCAATTTTTTTGGTGTTCTGGTTTTAAATGTGTGAAATTATTGTAGTGGGAGCATCTACTTCTTCTCATACTATGGACTCTGCTCAACTAGGGTATGAACCCACTTGAAATCAAAGTGGCTTCATAACATTTACCTATCAATTTTGTTAATCCTATATTACCTATCTATATTGGTAAGGGTGACCATGAAGAACACCTTTTTACATTTCATGTGGTTTGTTTGGGATACTCTTCCAATGATACATTGCTTACTAAGATTTTCCCTCAAAGTCTCAAATATTTTGCCTTGTAATTGTTTTATGATCTACCCATGTGTTCTATAAGGACATTCAATCCTCTAGCTAAAAAAATACTCCCATTTCTATCACCATTCATGACAAAGTATATTATGCTCAAATGGCTAAAGTGTGACAAGGTTCCAATGAGCCCATCAATGATTATGTTATATGATATAAGAGTACAATTTTCAAGATAAACAATATGTTGGTGGATACTGAATTGGAAGATCTTTCACTTAAAGTATCCTCGTGACTTTGGAAGAATTGGTTATTTTGAAAAGTTCTATTCATTCGATCATGTTTGTCATACTTTGAAAAAATGCAAAACTAATATCCTCAACATGAATAAGCTCAAGTATGTTTCTCATCCTCCTAACATTTCTACTCAAAAGTTTCAAACCAAGGATACTTTTAAGAACAAGGTTATTAATGATAAACCTAAAGCCAAAATTATAGTCAATGTTGTGTCTCAACCTACAAAACTACAATTACAAAATTATCGATGACATATCACTTGTTTACCTTGTACACCACAAAAAATTACTTCAACAATTACTTGAGTGCAACCTTATATCTCTCTCTCCACCACTTGAGGTTGATATAAGAACACCTCATGATAAGATATTTGATTCTAATGCTCATTATGACTACCACTAATATATTGGTTACTCCACTAACAATTTCTTTAAGATTCATAATGTTATACAAGATCTACTTGATGTTGGTATTATCAAATATGAGACTATGTTTCAACTAAAACATACTAATGATATGTAAAACTCAAGAGCTTTAGTTACCCACTACCAAAACAAAATAATATTATATCTACACTAGAGGTCCAAAATGCTTACCATAGTGTCCCACCTCCACCATCTTATGATAACATATTTGATATTATGATTGGAACTATTTTCACTATGCCCCCCTTGTTGTTTATTGCCTTTAATAGTACTAATGTGACACACAAGTTATTTTTTGATACACTATACATCCCCTCTCCAGTTGACCATCATCCTATACATATGTTTTGGTTGATAACACTAACACCCATAATATATGTACTTTTACATTACTACGCTCTCTTGGGTACACTAAGAAGGATACCGTCATTGATCCTTAAACACGTACCGGACATGTTGTTCTCCCCCTCATAGCTGGCCACACTACCTTTGATCTTACATTCTTATTGTACTATTCTCTTACATCATGTGACATGAGTCTAGGTTGTTCTTGTCTTTGTACCTTTGTAGATATACCTTATATACTACACCAACATGTTAAATTCATTCACAATAATCATGTGGTGTCAATTAGGGGAATTCCATTCAAATCTCCTCCATCATCACAACATGGACCAACAAATACAAATATTATCAATATTGCTAATACATATACAAATTTATCATCTATTTATCATGTTATATCTCATGTATTTCCATACATATGTCTCCTCATTAGTCACTTAAGGTACATATTCACCGTTTCTAGACATACTCTCTTAGTTATTTGATATGATGATATTTTGCATCTATTACCCCTCGTAGGTCTTCTTACCCTATACAACATGTACTATAAGTTCTACATAACTCATGTGTGACCACCCTTAATCTATTTTGACACCTGTGGGCCCTACAACCCCTCCACCTGTTGAGTGTAAAATTTATCTCCATGAGGCCCTTATTAGGTATCTCTTATGATATCCAATTTCTTGTACATATCTATTTTCAAAACAATGCAAAAACATTCAAATAATCACATTATACAAAAACATTCAAATATGAGTAAAAAATAAAAAATTAGGACATGTTCTAGTTTTCTTGGATAAATTTTTTCTTTATACACGATGTTCATCATATGATTTGTTAGATAAAATATCTATTATTTACACACATGCATTCCTGTGGTATCTTAATCTTGATGCAGGAAATTCACATATTATTACATGATGATCAAATCTGACTTGGTTCTTGTATGATAGGTAAAATATAGGTTCTTAGCCCGGTTCACAAATGTATGGATCTAATCTAAAATCGGTCACACTATATCGATACAAAGGTGCCTAAAGAGTTTTAGTGTCTAAACACTAGATGATAACGAACCAAGTCTATGATAAATATAAGTTTCTAGATCCTAAAACCAAGATAAATATATGTATCCTACTAAGATTCATAAATAAGAGTAACCAAGGGGTAGATAAGTAAAGTGGCATAATATAATAATAAAATATAATAGATTAGAGATAACACACACACACACACACACACACACAATAGTCTATAGAAAAGAATGAACAACATACAACATCCACATACATGATAAAGACTAAAGAAGGTTAGAAATACTTTCATACAATGTGTGTGTGACCGTTGATAATCCTCCCCAGAGACAACAAGACCGAGAGAGAATTGCTATGGGTGGAGAAGGGGAAATATCAATAAGAATATCTCTAGTCCTAACTTGCTATGGTGATCCAAATGTAAAAGAGATAAGCTCCAAGATTCCAAGTCAATAAATAAGTGTGAAGTAGTGCAAAATAGTGTGAGCAAGAGTAAGTGAAAGTACTGATAAATGATTATAAATGGGTGGTTTTACAAGGATAAATCACATATAATTGATGTCATCACCCATGGGTGATGGTATCAACTATGGAAAATTCAAAATAGATGTCATCACCCATGGGCAATGACATCAACCTTGGGGGAAGCCCTAAGGTAAGAGGTGTAAAACATGAGGAATGGAGGCTAGAAGGAAAATGGAGATGAATGACAAAAGTTGAGGGTGACTAAGAGAAAGGATAATAACACATAATAGGAAGAAGTAAGTAGACAAAATGGGGTGAGTGGACATGATGGGTGTAATGTGTGCAAAAGGGTAGAAATGAGGCAAGGATAAGGTACCTAAGGAGAATTAATGATATATCTCAAATATTGTGGTCTAGCCCACATGACCAAGTTCAATCACACCCCAATTAAAGTATGCCCCTTAAGACACCCACCCAGGAGGAGAATGCATCAACAACGCCTATAAAAAATAAATGGTTAGCAAACATAAAAATATGGTGTATACATATGCCCTAACTAAATATCATCAAGTGTCACAATACTGAAACATGGGATGGTCTTCGGAAAAAGATCTATATAACACCTAAAATTGAAAGGAAATGTTGAAAGTAGTGTGTTTATGTGTAAATTAGAAAAGCTATAATATTTGAAACTAAACACCTAAGAGTTCCAAAGCTTTAAACTAACCTAATAAGAACCATCAAGATAAGAGCTTAGGGAGGCTAATTTATTTAACATGCATATAAATTTGAAAATAATCAAACTAACATGCCTAAATCAATATCTACACTTTGAATGATAACTTTGAAATGAACCTAAGAAGATCCTTAGCAATCAGATTTGATTGTTAGTATGATCTCAAGGTATGAGAATGAATTCTCACCAACAATGGCTACAAGGCCATATTGGTTCTCTCCATATTACTCAAGCTTAAGTTAATGGATGCACTATGAATATATTATCTCAATAAATGGAGAAATGCTCAAGATCCTAATTGCCTATAGTTTATGATAGAGGAGGAAAAGTGCTCTAAGAAATGATGAGGAGGAGGGTTCTATTTATAGGTTTCCCATTCCAAGAATGGTATGATTTTGGTGCATGTGGGACAAAAGGTAAGTCCAAAAATCACTTTTAGCAAGTCAAAGAACTTTTTGACTAGTATTAGAAGCTAATTAATCTTTTGAGATTAATTAATAATCCCAAGTAGGCTTAGGAAGCTTTCTGGGAGCATCTGGAGGAGGTTTTGATATATTTTGGATGTTATGGAAGTGAGAGTTAGCCAATAAAAAGGTTTATTGTTCAAATACATGGTAGAAGGCTTAATCAACATATAATAGTTAATTAAGAGGATTTGTATGGGAAAATCAGCCTAATTGATGAAGTGTCATCAATTTGCGGGGAATAGAATAATTAGTGCAATGTTAGTAATAAAATTGCTTTGATCAAATTATAGGTGTCTACATTTTCCCCTCTTTAGGGTGGCGTAAGCTATGACACTTCAAAGATAATAGACAAGCATAAAAAAGTAAATTTTTTTGAAAGGGGTAGAAGAAAAAATTAATAGAGTGAAGGATGCCCCCTTGAGTGTCAATGGGGTGATGAAAGAGGTCGATCGACGATAAAAAAGATGAAGGAGATAGATAGAATATGAAGAAGATCCTTCTAGTAAAGGAACAAAATAGTGTGACGAGAAGAAGGGAATCCATATTAGTCTTGTTGATACTTAGTACCAATTACCCATGAAATCTAATTCTCCAACTTTCATTGGCGTTGCTCATCTTCCATGTCATATTGAATAACCGAGGTATATGGGAGCTATCTTCTTTGATGGCAAGACATCAAATATGCTAGATGTAGATTGAGAGTAGTGTGTGTGAATGTAGAGGAAGAATGGTGAAGCTGAGTGAGATAGAGAGAGGAAGGGAATATAAAAGAGAATAAGTATGAGGAAGGAGGATTGAGCTAATATCTAGTGCCTTTTAAGAAACTTTATTTTCATCATATTGCTAGTGATCTTCATCATCGGTCCTTATTAAAAATGTAAGCATATGATAGAAGTGTAGAATGACATGAAAATCCATAGTGTACAAACAACTGTCCATTTCTAAAAAACCAAATCCATGCAACATATAGAATTTAATGCAATACGATAAAGTAAACAAGCCAGCCTAACAGGGAAACAAGTACAAACACATATACTTAAACTGAAAACGTCTAAAATAGTTACACAAATGTTTTGTTATCAAGCTGCGATTCCCAAATGTTCGTGCGTAACAATAAGGGATAAAATTGATGCCCCAAGCAAGGATAAATACAAGGGGAAATATGGTGGACATAGGGGCCCAATGAAAAAACATTTGTGCACTACGAAACAGGTCAAGAAACTCGTTGTGCCAAGATAGTACAAACGAAGCAAACATACCAGCTTTTTTAATGGGGTAGATCTAAATGATCCGCGATTCATTGTTATAGAAACAAGTGAAAATGCAAGCAATATTTACTTTGAATATAATGTGTTTGACATAGGTTTCGACTGTGTATCAACATTTTACCAATTTTTGCAAATTTTTGAATTTTTACGATTTTTGGATTTTTAATGACTTTTACCCATTGTTTTTGAAAATATTGATTTTTTTAATTTTTAAATTTATTTTTGATTTTTTAAGAAGAAATTAGATGAGGGAATCACCTGAAAGCAATAAAAATGCCTAAGGGAGAAGCAATGGGTGCTAGGTAGCAAAAATGTTCCTCGGTGGGACGAAAAATGATCATTTATTAAAAATAAATATCGTGACGGGTGATAGAGGAAGTTAGAATAATCATGGTGGTCAAATTATGCCTCTCAGTCATCACGGTGGGAAAGAACACATCACAAAAATAAAAATGACCACATATACCCCTCCTAGGGGGTAAATCATTGTGAGTAAGTCATTTGTTACCGAGCCCTTGCTGATTTACTATTGAATTTTACTCTGACCCTTGAGAGAGATGGCACGAGTTCAAAGGCATACGAGGTGAGAAGACACAGTCTGAGAGTACATGCGAATGCCCAATGATGGACCCTACATGAGTACCCTATTCCTCTTGTATTTTTATTACATTTAATGGCATTTATCAGACATTTTAGGGGGGGTGATAACGTATGTGCATGGGTGCAAGAAAGACGTATGCGCGCAGGCACATATGTTGTTAGGGGCACATATGTGCTTGAGGCCAGGATAGGGCACATGCGCGTGGGTGCATAGGTAGTTAGTTGCGTGTATGCGTTTGGGAGGGCTAGGTCAAATGCAAATGGGTGCATATGTTCTCAAAGGTGCACATGTATCATGAGGGGTGCATATACACTGGAAAAAGAGGGGATAAATAGTTGCAGGCACATGTGCTAGGATGAGTGCTTAAGCGCTGGGATGGGGGGCATATGCATGCTAGGTGCACATACGCTAATAAAGGCATGCACACATCGCTAGGGGCACACATGCGTCGAAGAAGGGTTTGGGAAACACTTAGAAGAAAAAGGGAAAGTTTATATAAGACTATAGGGATGAATAGGCTTAGTGTTAGATGATGTTAGATAGAAGAAAGTATAATAAGTGCGTTGTTTGATCTTACAAAGGTAGCTACCTGTCTTGCAGGTGTGGGAGTGACATGACCGGTTGGCCAACTTTGAGGGGAATTTTGCGTGACGCGAGAAGGCCTATTTGGACATCACCTTATACACTACAGGGCTTAGCTACGTGATGCAGATGCAACATATCACCTTGGACCACAACCTATTTACAACCTTAGCTGAGAGGTGGCATAACGAGAGCCAATGTTTCATGCTCCCAACTGGTGAGATGACTATTACACTTGAGGAAGTTTGGAGGATTTTACAAGTGCCGATCTAGGGGAATCTGATAGAGTACGAGGATGATGTGGCATAGATTACATACAACTTGATTGAGATCTTTGGTGTAGATGAGATACCTCGACGAGGTATGATAATGTAGATGCATCAATGTTTCACAGATATGAGGTTATATCGTGTTCCTGTGTATATAATGGTGCTTGTCAGTGGCATTTTTCTTACTGACAATATGGGTACATACTTTCCCTTAGGCCTGATTGGTATGATTTGAGGCCTGATGAGAGGAGAGCGTTATTGCTGGGGACAGTGCGTGCTCGTACATTTATATTGGGACTTACACTTAATTACCTACAGTCATCAGAAGATGGTGGGTCTAATGACCTTGCTACAGATATGGGCCTGGGAGCTCGGGCCATGGATGAGCCTTCATTTTTTGGTTGGGCTTCTATTGGAGATGATGTGCATGGACACTGTAGAAGGATTTATAAATTGTTTTGGGGCTCTTCCATTGTTGCTACCTTTTGTCGCCATGACCCTTTTTTGTTTTGCAGTTATTTTGTGGTTTTTTCGGGACTGAATTTTGCCTAAGTATGGAACTAAACATAGAGGGTATCCACATGTCCCTTCTATGCATTTTGGAGAAGGCACAAAGCATCTGGAACCTTCGAGAAACGAGAATCATCCACGTGGCTAAGCATCCCCAAGTGGGTTGAAAAGTCAAAAGATAAAGCAAAGAAGCACACATGCCTCCACGTGTCGCCCAAGTGCAAATTCAAAAGAAGAAAGAAAAGGAGAAGCCTTCGAGAAGCACAAAGTCTCCACGTATTATACAAGGAAACTTCCACCATCCAAGGAACCAATTAAAGAATAGAAGGGCTCGAGGTTCGGCGGAGTGAATGCAATCTCAAGTCCCAAAACATGCAGTTGAGATTTTCTCCAAAGTTCTAAGATCTCATAGGTAAGAACTAAGTGCGGGCAGTGGAAATCTTAATGGAGACACACTGAAGTACAAGGCATGGGGTCTATATAAAAATGTTCTTGTGCCGGTAGAAAAAAGGAGAAAGAAGAGAAAAATAGGTTCTAGAGCTCCGCATGAGTAATTTATGTTCAGTCTATTTTATTAAATAGCCTTAGCAAGGATCTGTTGTAAAGGAATACTATAATCTGTGCCATTTTGGCCTTATGTACTATTTTCTATAATAATTAGAGTTCTTGTTCTGTGCACTAAACGTTCACAATAATTAGAGGGAAACATGATTGCTAAAATAGAAATTGGTTGTTCTATTTGTGTGCATCCATAGCTGTATCTTTATAGAAACCAAGTAGTAATACATTTTCAGTTGTATTACCATGTGCTTGTTGATAAAACAACATGTATATCCTTTCATATTTTATTAATTAATTGCATCATTATTTGTCCTTTATCTCTTCCTGTTTTAGATGAATGTTTAAATATCTATCATGTTACATGCTCTTAGATATTTTACATAAATCTATTCATTCACTCATGGTTATGCTTTAGTTTCATCTGAACTTTGATAATTTGAGATATCTCTGGAATAGTTGATCATGCTAAAATCTCTTCAATTAATCTAGTAGCTATTTCAATAATATCTCTGTGCTCTTTAGTAAAGTCTTAGTGCATCTCCTTAGAGAGGATATATTTACTATTTTATTTTCCCTCTAACCCCTTATCTCAACCCAAAACAGAGAAGAGCCAACTTCTATAAAATCTGGAGGTTATCTTAGGGGCCAAGTCCCATATATCTAAGATTTCCCATAACTTTGGTGATTCATGTGCAAATATAATCATCAACAGTTTTCCTGGCACGCTCAGTGGGACATCATTGAAAGCTTAAACTTTAAATACTGCTAAGTTTGGTGTGTGACATAACAATTTCTATCCTATTGAGGATTTGTAACTACACATATTGTGACTCCATTATGTATATCTACTGGTTTCAACAATATTATGGTTTAATACTCTTTAGTTCATGAGAAGGATGCAAATAAGGTTGAGAACAAGAGAAGAAGACGTGTTTGAATATCTGAAGTTGTCCCCAGGGAAAAGTAGATGAGGTAGAAAAATTCAAATATCTCCACCTCCTTTGAACCATACTCTGTCAACACCTCCACCTATTAGGCCCTTCTTACAATCCACTATAGTTCTTAGAACCATCAGAATGGCCCAACAGCCTCCGAGACAATTTGTCTTGTGGAATCAGGGAAGTCCACTCATCTTGCCAGTGGCTCCAACAACATGGAATCCCATCCCAACAAATGTACTAAAGACACTACCTAAATTCAGTGGTGAAGATTTCAAGACCCCAGAGGAACATCTTCAGGATGTTATAGAGATATACATGGTGCATTACATCATGGAGTAGGACATTGCCTTAAGGTTACTAGCCGCTTCCTTTAAATGAAAAGCTCTCAACTGGTATAAATATTTGAATCCTAACTCCATCGGTACCTAGGATCATTTAGGAAAGACATTTTTCACAAGATTCAGTGAGAAGGGTGATAGATATTCACTCCTACAACAAATTATACATAACAAGAAAGCTTTGCAAGAGCCTATGACTGATTTCAATACCAATTTCCACAAGACATGTCAAAGGATTTCAGTTCTATCTTGACCACCTAGAGGTATGGATATTGTATTTGATCTATAAATTCCCTAAACTAGGATATTTTCGTGACGTTTTAGTCATTAGTTGGAGATTATTTTCCACAAGCATATAATATTGCAATCCAGGCTGAGAATAACCTGATAGATGTTGGGAAGCTTCCCCTGAATATCCCTTTTGTAGTGTATCTCAAGATAGGTCCTCTTCTTCAGGTGCAAACCTCAAGTTCTTCCCAAGATTCGACGTCCATGTATAGCTACCCATCCTCTCAAGGATCCACCTCTCCCACCGCTCCTTCCACAACATCATCATCTTCTTCTTCAGAAATGGAGGAAGTAAAAAACATACTCAAGAACTTCTCTAATGAGATAGTCAATCTTAAGAGGAGTCAAGGCGTGTATCCAAGACAAAATTATCAAGGCTATCAAGGGGGTAGACCCGTTTACCCTCTATAATATAAAAATTATTAGAGACCGCTGCTGACAGAACCATTTAACTAAATTTTCCTAGTCCCGACACCACTCTAGACCCTCCCACCCAATAATGGAAGAGAAATGATTCTAAGACAAAATAATTTGGCGAAAGACCCCAATGCTTAGTGTTTTCCTTACAATACCCCACATATGAAAAAATATTTCCCCCAAGGGAATCTACAATAGAGGGTAATAGAACAAAGAGTGAGGGAAGGCTATGATGTCAATGCTTACGGACCTTACAAATTCCTGAGAGTTCGAAACACGGCCTTAGTTTTGCAAATGCAAGGGATCTCCCTAGAATAAGAGGTAGAGATTGCACCTAAACATGCAATTTTCTCTTGGATTGAAGGAGAAGAATTTGTATTCACAAATGAAGTATCTACTTCTTCTCTGGTACAATTAGATTACAACACTCGCTCAAAAAGGAAAATGACCAAAGCTGCGATGCTTGTTTCGCCAGTAGTGAATGGAGCAAGGAAGGAATCTCCGACATCCACCACCCCTCCATCCACAACCAGACAAGAGACTTCGGTAGCCACTCAAAATCAAGGTACCTTCCATCTAGGGGATGAGAGGGTGAAATACCAACAGATCTCCAAAGTGCAACCGCTCAGGCTGATGAATGTCATCAAGCAACTTAAAAGGGTGCCAACCAATGTATCATTGTGGGATATCTTGGGCATTCCAGAACAAAAGGAATTGCTTCAATAAGTGTTGAAATCTAGTGGTGGCTTGAATACAACTAGGAAAGGGAAGGAGCAACTCAAAACAACTCAAGCTCAAATGGAGTCAGTGCTAATGAACCGAAAAGGATAAGTATGTAAATCGAGACCACAACCCTTCTTCATGACTCTTATAATTGGCAAGAAATTATTACATAACTCCATGATAGACTCTGGCGCAAGCATTGCGGTGATGCCCAAAACAATTGCAGATGCCTCAGGAATCAAATATGAGCCATTAAAGAGAGGATTCATGCAACTAGATGGGAAATCAGTTCAAACCATTGGTGTTATTAGAGGTCTCCCATTACAACTCTATTCTTGCCCAAACATAACCGTTATGCAGGATATAGTGGTAATTAATGTTCTGTTGTTCTTCGAACTGTGTCTATCCCACGATTTCACTGCTAATATTGGAGGCTACATGTCCTTAGATTGGTCTCATATGATCAGGTGGACTAAGTATGGATCCAAAATGAAGGTTCTATTAGATCCCCTTACGGAGAAACATATAATAGATCATCATCAAAATAGAAACTATTTGGTTGACCTGTTACCTGATGACCCCTTTGGAAACTTTGACTCCATTAGGTAAGGTACTTATGTGATATTTGATGAGAATCCCACTATTCCAAATGTTACAAGGGAGGATAGTAAAAGTAAAAAGAATCCCACAAAGGATTCCTAAATACGGACTCTGCACTTTGATGGAGCTAGAAGAAGAAATGGCTTAGGAGCTAGAATATGTCTATCTTTACCAAACGGAAGGAAGATACTCCAGGTATTTCTCTTCCACTTCACTTACACCATTAATGAAGTAGAGTATGAGGTTTTAGTGCATGGTTTGACATTGGCACACAAAGAGGGTGTATAATAACTGAGGGTCTTTGGGGACTTTGAGTTAGTAGTGACACAAGTTAGAAACATCGTTGCTGCAAAAAATACATGGATGAGGTCCTATCATCACAGAGTATGGGATCTTATTGAAGATTTTGATGCCTTTAACATCAAGGTTATCCCTTGGGATCGTAACATAGAAGTAGATGGAATGGCCTTGATCGGATCACATTTTGACCCAACCCAGGATTTGATAATAGAGAAAGAAGTGGTGAGATTGATCATTCACCTATCTATACCTGATAATGTGGATCATTGGTAGGTTTTTGAAAGTGACCAACAGATTGTTAGGTAGTGGAGATAAATATATTCACTGGAGCATGCATTACAAAGTTGTTGGAAAATACAAAAAACTGTCATTGGTCAAGGGGGAACTGACATCGGTCACCCAAGACTGACATCAGTTAGGTAGGACCGACATCGGTTAGAGAAAGTAAGAACCGGCCACGGTTAAGGCTAACCGATGTCAGTTACCTGTGCGATGATGTTTTAATTAACTCTCGGTCCAATTAAATCTATTTTTAGCATTAAAGTATATTTATTGGATGTAATTACATGACAAAGTGCCCTAAGTTTATATACACCTATATAAGCATGAAAGCTAGGGATTAGAAGGAGATTTAAGAGAAGGATTGAATTAGATCCTTGATTCTCCAAGATTGAGAAGACGAAGAAGAAAAAGAGAAAGAAAGAACATGTTACATGAAGACAAAGTCTCCATGGAGAGGAGCTGGATAGAAGGAAATAACAGATACATCTAAATTGTGAGAAGAGGGTAACATCTTCTACTGTATTTCCTTTGTATAGTTATTATCTCATTGTAATGGATTACATAGTATGCAAAGCACATAGAGTTTCTTCTTGTAGATCCACATGTTGGTGAGATCTTGTATTATAGGTCTATGTAGATCTATTCTTATATTGTTAGATCCACAAGTTGTTGTGAGATCTTGTATTATAGATCCATGAGATCATATTGTATTGTTGATCCATGTAGATCTAGATATTGTAGAGGAGGTTGTCTTCATGTTTGCATAGGTTATGCAGTGATGGAGAGACATAATTACTTCTTGGTGCATAGTTATAGTTGCACATATGGTAGACCCATGTGAGAGGTCTTGTTTGCAGATCCACAGAGAACTTGGTAGCAGTTCAGAGATGCAGTAGTTCCTGGTTATGTGATATTTTCTAGTGGCGTTTGGAGGTACAGTTGTAGTGCACTCATGGAGATTCGTTTAGAGATCTAGAGGAGAGGAGATACTCTTGGAGAGATGCATTATACTCTTGTATTAAAGAGTTGGTTTGTAATCTTGTTGTATTTTATATATGAGATATCTATCTTTGGTGGACGTAGCCCACATTGGGTGAACCACGGTACATGTTGTGTTATATGTGTGTGTACATTTATTTTGATTTGGATTATTCTAGTTTATACTTCCACTACTATAGATTCTGGGGAATTTTTAAGATCCTATGTGCATGATTTGGTTTGTTATTTAATCATAGCACTATTCTGCAGTCCTGAATTCCCAACACATATTTTGCTCTTCTTACAACAATTTGAAGAGTTTTCAGACCAACTCCAACCTAGAATTGAAGAAGCATATAAAGATCAAGTCATCTAGCTAAAAAAAACAAAATTCCAAAGGGACTAATAATGTTGGAAAGTATTTTTGATTCCAATGATGCTAATATAGATAGGAGGAATATTGTGGCAGTTAAGGTAGATTATGTGAAGCTGGAAGTGGCCAATGGGAAGAA
This sequence comes from Taxus chinensis, assembly GCA_019776745.2. Lineage (NCBI taxonomy): Eukaryota > Viridiplantae > Streptophyta > Pinopsida > Cupressales > Taxaceae > Taxus > Taxus chinensis. The sequence continues at coordinate 653,906,198 of CM034152.1, forward strand.
GCTAAAGGTCAAGAAGTTAGCTACCCAAAAAGAAAGAGAAAGACTCATGGATCTATGCCATAAGTATGATAAGGTAATAACTTAGACATACAATGACCTACATGGTTATACTAAGGATATCATCCAACATACTATTGACCTAGAAAATGGGACGAAACCTGTGCATTAGAAGCAAAGGCCTATAAATAAAAAAATATAATCTCTCATGGTCGAAGAGCTTAGGAAGCTCTTGGAGTCTAGGATAATATTCCTAATCAAGCACTCCACATGGGTGTCCAATCTGGTACCAGTAAGGAAGAAAATGGTGAAATCAGACTCTGCTTGGATTTTAGAGATCTAATTAAGGTGTGCCTTAAATATCACCACCCCTTACCTTCCATGGAGTAGATACTACAAATAGTAGCATGTTTAGAAATATTCTCTTAGCTTGATGTTTTTTTGGGATACAATCAAATTTGGTTTACGGAGGAAGACCAACATAAAACCACATTTACAACAAAGTGGGGAACATTTACATATGAAAAGATATTGTTTGGAATCCCCAATGCTAGGTCAAATTTTCAAAGACCCATGGATGCTGCATTTAGAGAGATGATTAATAAAGTAATCTTGATATATTTTGATGACCTCACAGTATTCACAAAAGTAGTGGAAAATAATTTCAATGCCCTAGAAGTTGTATTCACAAAGGGTTAGGAATTCAGAATCTCTCTGAATCTGAAGAAGTGTGTTTTTGGAGTACCACAAGGCAAACTCCTGGGACACATTTTATCAAAAGATAGGATCTCAATTGATCCCGAAAGAGTCAGGACCATTATGCGATTGTCTCCACCTGTCAACAAGAAGGTAATACAATATTTCCTATGAAAGATTAACTTTGTCAGCAAATTCATTTCAGATTTTACTGGAATGATCTATCCAATCATTCTGATGCTAAAAAAGAATATAACCTTCAAATGGACCACTGAAGATCATCAAGCCTTGGAGGAGGTCAAAAAGGCAATTGAATCTACACTAGTGCTATGCAACCCAAAATTCTCCAAGGATCTCATCATGTACGCATATGGGAGCGAGCACAGTCTAACATCTATGTTAACACAGAAAGGAGATTCACGAGAAGAAGACCATCTAGTTGCTTTCTTTTCAAAAACTCTCCATGATTATGAGACAAGGTAAAATTTTGTGGAGAAACAAGCTTATGCCATTGTCAAAGGTCTGAAGAAATTTATACACCTCATTACCAATAGTAAGATCACGGTCATGGTGACAACTCCAGTGTCAAAGAATACATCATGGAGGTTGAGATAAATGATAAAAGGTCTAATTGGATCACTAAGATCTTAGAGTATGAGATTAAAATAAATCCCACAAAGTTGGTACGAGGAATAGGTCTTTGCCAATATCTCGCACAAGATCCAATAGTCCCAACGAATGAAAAATTTGAGATGGTGCTTCGTATCCAGGAAGATGAATATGAAAAATGGTTATCGGATAGGATGCACTTCATGTAGATGGTTGAGTATCTAAGCCACCTTGCTGTCAAAAATAAAAAATATTACAGACAACAGGGATCCAAATTTATCATTATTGATAATTTTCTTTTCAAAAGAAACTTTGATGGGATCCTTCTTAAATGCCTCAGAAAAGGAGGAGGCTGAGAAAGGTCTTATAGGAGTTCCATCATGGGAGCTTAGGAGACCACTTCTTTCCACCAAAACCACCGCTATAAAGGTCCTACAGGTAGAATACTTAGAATACTTATGGCCCAACTTGTTTTTCAGACTACTACGCACTTATGAGCAAAAGCAAAGTTTTCCAATTCTACATGGGCTTCCTAGAGAAATGCCATGCACTTCCCCTTAGTTCTATCTTAGTTCAATAGATCCATTCACATAATGTGATCTAGAGTTCATCAGAATGGTTAACCTAGGTTCAAGCGTGGGCCACAAGTGGATCCTCACTACCACTGATTACTTCACTTGATGGAAAAAGGTAGTTCTGCTTAAAGGAAGTAACTAAGAATATGATCCTGGAGCACCTCTGACATATCACCACACACTTTGTACCCCCCCCTCATGATCATATTGAATAATGTCTAAGGATTTTATGGGGGCCAAAGTGTCTGAACTTCATAGCGAGGCATGGAATATCTATTTGAAGAAATCATCCAACTAATACCCGTAGGGTAACAGTTTTGTGGAATCCACTAACAAAAATATGATCAGAATCATTAAGAGGATGGGGGATGAACATAAGAGATTGTGGTCATGAGCATGTAAAGATGAACTTATGGGCTTATCAAATCAAACCCAAGAAAATCCTGAAATGCCTCGCCATATGAATTGTTATATGGTAAAAGCGTCGTAATGCCCATCACTGTGGAAATCACAACATTGCAATTATTGAAACAAACTGATATCGAGGAACATGGAGCGATACAAGTAAGACTCGCAGATATGATGGACTCGCAGAGATGATGGAGCTTCAAGAAAAATTGGAGACAACCCACGCATCCATGATCAGTCGTATCAGTAGGTTGTGAATACTTTCATATGATAATAAGACTTCAAAACCTGATTTTTGAGTTGACACTTTAGATTTGAAGTGGGACGTAAGAACTTCACTAAGCCTGAAAATCATGGAAAATTTTAGCCCTCTTTGGTTATGGGACCGTTAAAAATCAGTGCATGTAAGACAACACAATGCACTTTTCAAAATCAAGACTATGGAAGGTGAACCCTTGGTGATTCCAGGTGAACGGGATCCACCTTAAGCCTTTTTATTAAAGTCTTTTGAACATTGTAACATTTTGTATCATTTATATAGTCCCCTCTTTCTCATTGTTTTTTCCTCATTTTCATGGTCTCCGCCCCTTTGAATAAGTGTCTTTGGACACATGTCTCCTGTAGAGACCCCTTTTGCCCCCTTTTAGAATTTTTAAGGAACTGTATCTTCCTATGTTTCCCCAAAGTAAATGATCCAACTATTTTTTGAATACTTAATGAGAAGGATCAGAGAATTAATGAAAAATATCTTGGGAAACGTGACATTTTGCACTAAGGGTCATACAACCAAATTTTTGTTATATGATGTGACCTAATATATGCACGATCCTTTACTTCGCGTGAGTTGATGATGCTATTTAAGGCAGGTTTTAGAGTTACGAAGGCTTCATTTCAAAGTTCTAAGAGTCTCTTGCCCAAGTACCTGAGTCCCTAGTTAAAAAAATAGAAACTTTTAGTAGTTCTAGAACAACCATGGCAACATCTGGTTCCTTACCACAACCAAAATCCTACGCATGGAAGCCTTTGCCATATTGCTCTTTTCACCCAAGGATGAGATTCCCTGATAAGGGACATAACTCAATGATGCTTCTGTGGTAATGGATTTAACAGATGGATTCTTTAATCCCATTCTCACTAATAAACCAAAGGACTCCAAGGGAGGTAACCCATGCCAGATTCCTAAATCAGACAAGATTCTAAGTCTTTTGGCTCCACGATTTGGACCACCACACTTGTCTAATAAATGGTGACTCTCGTGCACCTATATCCTAATCTCATATAGATGTGTGCACATTGTTTTTACCTTAACTCAAACATCATCACGAGGAAAGGAAATGCAGGTGGTGATTACACTAAAGGCCATTAGGGATATGTTGGCCTTGCCCTATGAGCAAACGGCCATCTTCTATAATATACCCAAGCTCCAAAACATTTGGATTCAATGCCAGAAAAATCCCACATTCATCAACAAGTTGTTGTGACAAGATGACTCAAGCAATTATAGGACACCGAGATTCCCAATCCCCCTGAAGATGTTCTTGTAAAATTCTTAGGATGCCTGCTCCATGTTAGCATTCATTTTTCAGCCAAGACTCAGAACAAAAACATCCATGTATGGCAAGATACAGACCTTTTCTAGATGAGATCCATGAATAAGGAACATGCGTATCGGTTTGACTTCATCGAGGTCATTGTGAAATCTATTTGCAAGTAGTTGGCCATGTTCCCTATTAATGTCACCTTAAGGTACTTTTCCTATTTATTCCACCTCATTTTGAACTAGAACTCCCAGTTCCTTAGCCAATTTATGATGCTAATGTTGTGGGACATAGAGGTGGACCCCCAAAAGGTCATCCCAGTATCTACATGGACTCATGTTCTATCCTGCTCCTTAGACACATAAGAATTTGCCAAGTATTTTGTTGTGCCCCTTCTACCTTAGTTTTACCCAAAGAAGGTCAATAAAAAAATGAATGATTCGGTTTGAGCAATCTTGGTGGAACCCTTGCACACCTGTGACTATTTATTTGGAGTGGAATATTCAATAATCCATTTGCATGGATTCTAAGCTGAATCCTTCATGCTTTCAAGGATTCTCATTGAGTAAGTGGTTTCTTTGGAGATAACTAGGATAGTTGGTGATTCTCGATGTAGAGTTAGGCTTTGGCTGGAAAAAGAAATCATTATTTGACCTCCCTTTGAGCAGGGGAGGGATTACCATCATCAAACATAAGGTGGAACATCTTCTCACACAAATTTTTTCTTCCTACGGCTTTGCCTTCATCCAAGACACATGGAGATATAACCTAGATGGGTGGATGGCTGACACCCTATCCTGTAACAGAGTCCTATATTCCTGTCCTGCATGAGCACCTGAAATTTTTTGAGAACAAGAGGTCTCCTCAAGAGGGAACTCCTAACAATTATGTTGAGCTGAAAGACATCCCCAATCTCACTATGGGAGTCTTTTCATCTAGTTATGTACAAATATGACCCAACTATTACTATGACCAAGGGCTTGAGAGCATCCATGCAAAAAAATACTAGAATGTGGAGAAAATTGAGGCCTACTGGAAATATAGGAAAGAAATTGGGCAAGTGACCCTTAATTTTGAGGTCGTGCCCACTAATGAGTAGTGGTTAAGAAATTTGGGACATTGAGCACGGGTCTGAAACATATAGCAAGGAAGAAGTCATAGTCACCAACGAACAATTCATGCAACATATGACAAAGTACCTCGGCCCTTCTCAACAACAAATGAGTCTACGGGCCACTCCTTCCATCCCTAAGTAGGACCCTTTGGGCCCACACGTCCATGGTTCAAGCAACGCTAGGCCATCAGGGTGAGGAGTCAATAGTACAACCAGTGTCAAGAATAGTTCAGGATCTCACTTTGGCCCAACCAATAGTCTCTCCCTTTGCAACCATCATTGGAGTCACCGATCCTCGGAGTCCTCCTCTAAATAATTTGAAGATAGTTTAGGTCTCTCCTTCTTTCATCCCTTCTCCTCTACCTTTCACTTCCCCATCCTATGGGGGTGCTCCCATTTCTGATCACTCCAACCTAGAATCTTCTTCCTCCACCACCATCCACCATTACCAAATTCTCTCCCTGAGTTATGACGGGCTCTTCTTTGGTTCTCATGACTTCCCAACCCCTACGACCAGTTACAATCCCTTACAGATTTTGTCATTAGGATTCCCATTTGTAAGCGAGATAGTCCCTTCCACTACATTTTTGAATCAAGCCGAGATAACCAAAGTGACCCGAGATAAAAGGATGGAGACGAAGATGAAAAAAAAGATGAAAGTAGGAGAAATGAGACAGATGCGGTCATTATATGACCATCAACAGAGCTCCCTAAAAATCACCGAGATGGTCTCCAATGTCCAAAATCCTGCGGAGCAAATGCAACCGGATGATTACTCCATCAATATTTTTGCAGTGTACCTGACTTAGTTTTGAACTAAGGATTAGGTCGAGTTGATGAGTGAAATAATTGTCATGGTTGCCACAGATTATCTCAAGATCAAAAATAAATTGAATAAAGTGGAGGCTAGCCTCCTATAGAATTAAATCACTTGTAGCCCACCTCAATGCTGAAATTAAGGGCAAGGATAAAAAATAAAAGAACTCCACAAGGAGCTAAAGGATACAACATCGCAAGAATATCTTATAGCTTCTAAAGAAAGGACCACAATGTTAGAAGCTAAACTTATAGTGTCCAAGGTAGCAGCCAATTCACTTGATTAGGAAAAGAAGATCCTCTAGTAGTAGGCTTATTCCAAGAAAGAAGAGGTCACTTCACTCCAAGAAAAGATACATACCTTAGAGGATGAGAAGGGAAGCTTGCAAACAAAGTGCAAGGCATCAGATGACGAGGTCAATGATTTGACTCAGAAGCTCACTCAAAAACCATAGAAATGGGGGAATCGACACCTTGGTGCTAGGATTATACACCTCCTAATGCAAGAGAATTTATACTAAGGAAACATACTTAGGGTCCACACTCAGATTCATATATGATGTGCAAGGCCTATGCGCCAATGTAGAGTCCTCAGTCTCAACCATCATAAATGCCTTATCTACCAAGGTCCATGAATCAAAAATGCTGGTTCAGAAGCTTTATGAATCATTAGATGCCACCTTGTAAGGGGCTGGCATTATGGATAGCTAGATGGTCATGACAAATATTAGTGAGATTCTGAGTTGTAACAAGGCAGCTATCAAATGCCATAATCTCCTTACTCAACTCCAGCTAGGGATCAAAGAGAGGAAGCAGTGCATCAAAGAGTTAGTTCAATTAGGCTTCCCATATCCCTTTCCCAATGAATCTACCATCCTATCAGAGAACCAAATTCAGCAGCTACTTACAGCTAAGTAATAATATAAGACTATCTTTCAGTATTTAAAAGATGATTCTAGTGTTGCTGAAGTGGAGGCCATTCTGAACCTAATTATAAAACTATATTTTGCATTTACACCCAATGGTGCAGGATCTCCAAACATTCTCTCACAAGGAGATTATTGATTTGGATAGATCTTTTCAGGCTCTACATCGAAGCACTTACTCGACAGAGGCTGAATGGGTCAGGTACCAAGCTTCTTTAAAACAACTTTGAGTGATGTCTCTTTGAGCTACAGTTTGAAATTTTGAAGTTTTGTGGAAGGATTGCTAGATTCTTCCATGGCTGGAAAAGAGTCCCTTGGTGATTTTCCGTAACTACAGAATTATTTCTACATTGTTTTGGGGCTCTTCCATTTATGCTACCATTTTCTCGCCCCAACCCCTTTTTCCTTTCAATGTTCATTTTTTGTTTTTTCGGGAATTTTTTTTTCCTAATTATGGATTTGAATGTGGAGGGTATCCATGCATCCCTTTGGCACATTTGAAGAAGGAATAAAGCATCGGGAACCTTGGAGCAGTAAGAATCCTCCACGTGGCTAAAGTGTGGCTAAGCAGCCCCAAGCGGGTTGAAAAGTAAAAGATAAAGCGGAGGAGTGCACAAGCCTCCACGTATAATCTAGGCACAAGTTTAAAAGGTAGAGAGAAATGGAAAGGATTCAGAAAATCCTGATGTCTCCACGTATCAAGGAAACTTCCATCATCCAAGGAACCAATTAAATAAGCGAAGGGCTCGAGGTTTGGTAGAGTGAATACGATCTCGGGTCTTAAAACATGCAGTTCAGATCTGATCCAAAGTTCAAAGATTTCGTAGGTAAGAAATAAATGTGGATACTAGAAATATTAATAGAGGCACATTGAAGTAAGAGCCACGGGGTTTATATAAGAATTGTTCTTGTATTAAACTAAGGGAGGAGGATAAAAAGGAGAGTGAGAAGTTCCAGAGCTCCACAAGAGTAATTTAGGTTCATTCTATTGCATTAATTAGACTTAGATAGGCTTTGTTGTAAAGGAATATTATAATCTATGCCAATTTGGCCTTATATATTTTTTTTCTCAATTAATAAGATTTCTTGTTCTATGCACTAAACATTTGCAATCTTCCATGTCCTTTATCTCTTCCTGTTTACTTTTATTCAGTTTTAGATGAATGTTTAAATATTTATCGTGTTACATACGTCCTTAGATATTTTACATAAATCTACTCATTCACTCATGGTTATGTTTTAGTTTCATTTGGTCTTTGATAAATTGAGATATATCCAGATAGTTGATCATGATGAAAGCTCTTCAATTAATCTAGTAGCTATTTCGATAATATCTATGTGCTTTTTAGTAAAGTCTCAGCGCATCTCCTTAGATAGGATTTATTTACTATTTTATTTTATCTCTAACCCCTTATGTCAACCCGAAAGCATAGAAGAGCCAACTTCAATAAAATCTGGAGGTTATCTTAGGGGCCAAGTCCCACATCTTTAAGGTTTCCCCACAACTTTGGTGATTCATATGCAAATGCAATCATCAATAATTTTCTTGGCACGCCTGATGGGACAACATTGAAAGCTTAAACTTCAAATATTGCTAGGTTTGGTGTGTGACATTCCAATTTCTAGCCTTTTGAGGCTCTGTAACTACACATCTTGTGACTCCATTCTAAATATCTACTGGTTTCAACAATATTGTGGTTTAATTCTCTGTAGTTCATGAGAAGGATTCAAATAAGTTCGAGAACAAGAGAAGAAGGCACATTTGAATATTTGCAGTTGTCCCCAGGGAAAGGCAGAATATGTAGATGGATTCAAAGATCTCCATCTCCTCTAAACTAGACTCTGTCGACACCGCCACCTAATAGACCCTTCTTATAATCCACTAGAGTTCTTAGAACCATTAGAATGGCCCAACAGCCTCTGAGATAGTTTGTCTGATGGAATCAGGGAAGTCCACTCATCTTTCCAGTGGCTCCAACAACATGGAATCCCATCCCAAAAAATGCACTAAAGGCACTGCCTAAATTCAGTGGTGAATATTTTAAGACCCTGAAGGAACATCTTCAGGATGTTGTGGAGAGATGCACATTGCATTACATCACAGAGTAGGATGTTGCCTTAAGGTTACTAGCTGCTTCCTTTAAAGGAAAAAATCTTGAATGGTATAGATATTTGAATCCTAACTCCATTGTTACCTGGGATCAATTAGGAAACATATTTTTGACAAGATTTTGTGAGAAGGGTGATAGATCTTCGCTCCTGCAACAACTTATCAATATCAAGAAAGCTCCGTAAGAGCCTATGATTGATTTTAATACCAGATTCCTCAAGACATGGCAAATGATTCCAGTTCTAGCTAGACTACCTGTAGGTATGGCTATTGTCTTTTATCTAAAGTCCCTAAACTTGGATATTTTTGTGACTACTCAGTCGTTAGGAGGAGATTATTTTCCATAAGTATATGATATTGCAGTCTAGGCTGAGAATAACTTGATAGATGCTGGGAAGCTTCCCTCGAAGATCCCTTTGCTAGTGTATTCCAAGATAGCTCATCTTCCTTAAGCAAAAACCTCAAGTTCTGACCAAGCTCCGACGTTCATGTATAACTACCCATCCTATCAAGGAGCCATTTCTCTTGCCACTCCTACCACAACATCATCATCTTATTCTTCGGAAATGGAGGAAGTAAAAACATCCTCAGGAACTTCTTTAATGAAATAGTAAATCTAAAGAGGAGTTAAGGCACGTACCCAAGAAAAAATTATTAAGGCTATCAAGGGGGTAAACCCGCTTACCCTCTACAATATCAAAATGCTTAGAGACTGCCACCGACACAACCATGTAACCAAATTGTCCCGGTCTTGACACCACTCTAGACCCTCCCACTGAATAATGGGAGAGAAATGATTCCATGATAGAAAAATTTGGTGGAAGACCCCAATGCTTGGTGTTTTCCTTGAAATACCACCCATATGCCAAAATATTTCCCCCAAGGGAATCTACATTAGAGGGTAGTAGAAAAAAGAGTAAGGGAAGGCTATGATGTTAATGTTTGCAGACCTTACCAATCCATGAGAGTTAAAAACATGGCCTTAGTTGCGCAAATGCAAGGGATGTCCTTAGAACAAGAGGTAAATATTGCACCTGAATATGTGATTTTCTATTGGATCAAAGTGAAGAATTTGTATTCATAAATGAAGTATCTACTTCTACTCTGGTATAATTAGATTACAACACTCGTTCCAAAAGGTGGATAATCAAAGTTACAATCCCTGTTCCACTAGAAACGAATGGAGAAAGGAAGGAATATTTGACATTCACCACCCCTCTGCCCATAGAAAGACAAGAGACTCTAACATCTACTCAAAATCAAGGTACCTTCCATCTAGCGGTTGAGCTAGTGAAATGCCAATAGATCTCCAAAGTGTAACCACTCGGGCCGATGAATGTAGTTAAGCAACTTAGAAGGGCATCGACCAATGTATAAATGTGGGATATCTTGGGCATTTTGGAACAAAAGGAATTGCTTCAAGAAGCACTGAAATCCAGTGGTGGCCTGACTACAACCAAGAAAGGGAAGGAGCAACTCAAAATTACTCAAGCTCAAATGGATTCAGTGATAATGAACCTGAAATGAGAAGTACGTAAACCAAGACCACAACCCTTCTTTATGAATCTTATAATTGGTAAGAAATTATTACATAACTCCATGATAGACTCTTGCGCAAGGACTCTGATGATGCCCAAAACAATTATGGATGCCTTAGGAATCAAATATGATCCCTTAAATAGAGGAGTCATGAAACTAGATGGGAAATTGATTCAAACCGTTGGTGTTATTAGAGCTCTCCCATTACAGCTCTATTCCTTACTGAACATAACTGTTCCACATGATATAGTGGTAATTGATGTTCTGCCGTTCTTTAGACTTTGTCTATCCCTTGATTTCACTACTAATATTGGAGGGTACATGCACTTGAATTGATCTCATATGATCTTGTAGACTAAGTATGGATCCAAAATGAAGGTGCTATCAGAGCCCCTTACAGAGGAACATATAACAGATCAAGTGGCCTTAAGTTTTGAAACCTAACATGTCATGATCATGCGAGAAGAAGAATCATATATAGATGAAGGTGATCATTAAAATGGAAAATATTTAGTTGACCTATCACTTGGTGACCCCTTTGAAAACTTTGACTCCACTGGGTTAGGTACTTATGTGATTTTTGATGAGAATCCCACTATTCCAAAGGTTACAAGGGAGGTTAGTAAAAGTGAAAAGAATCCCACAAAAGATTCCCAAATATGGACTTTGCAATTTAATGGAGCTAGAATAAAAAATGAATCAGGAGCTAGAATACGCCTATCTTCACTAAATGGAAGGAAGATACTCCAGGAGTTTCACTTCCACTTCACTTGCACCAGTAACACAACACTTGAAAGGAATCCCACAAAGGATTCCCAAATATCGACTCTGTACTTCGATGGAGCTAGAAGTAGAAATGACTCAGGAGATGGAATATGCCTATCTTAACCAAATGGAAGGAAGATACTCCAGGTGTTTTGCTTCCAATTCGATAGGGGGACTTTTGAAATTGGGATGGTGATTAGGAAAAACCAAGCTCGCAACAAATTTGAGTAGATGGTTCCACTGGGATGGGCACCATTGCAACAGATCATAGATATGGGGACCACAATGGCCTATGTTGCTTAGTATACTATAGTGTTGCCGAGGCGGTTGACTATCCCTCAAGATGCATGGGACGTAAGAGTGCGACCGCCACTAGAGCATCAACCTTATAGAGGGAGAGGAAAATGGTAGGTATTGCAAGGTAGTGGTAGTGATGACATGAGTGATGAAGATGGATCTGATGGATATGGACAGGGATAATATAGGGACATTCAAAGGTTCAGATGCCCCAAGTGGGCATACAAGTTGGGATTCATGTGCCCTTATAATAGGTTCCACCATAGGGACCCCTACAACATGCCCCACAATAGGCACCCATTGTTATCCCACCACATAGCCCAATAGGAGGCGGAGGAGATCTGGATCCATAGAGTGAATGGGAGGTAGATGTGTTGCGGTAACAATTACAACAGGTGATAGCTCTATAGCTCTAGGACATCACAGAGAGATCAAATCATTACTGAGAGGAATTAGGAAGTGGTAGGGAGGGAAAAATTGTAGGCTGAGAGAGATCAATTGGCCACACAGTAGGTACAGGTATAGGGCATTAAGATAATTTCCAAATAGAGTGACTAAAAGCTCATGCTGTGGTGGCTAATATTTCAAAGGAGTTTTCCTCTTTGCGTCAATCTATTGGTGATTCTTCCAAGCCAAAGGTTTACATGGATATGACCATAGCCATTAGAGAGGAAACATACTATAGGTCTTTATACTATGATGCAGTTCCAGAGGGACAAATAACCCCAACATTCAATCAACAAGCTATGAGTAGGATTGTCTCTCAGTTGCGTAGGGCACCTCCATCAGCCAGATAAGTGAAGTAGCCACTAGTAGGTCAACAGGGTACAACCCCTCCTGTAGGTCCATCATAGCAGATGCCTCCTCCAAGTGGTAGACCTGGTAGTCCACATGAGGGAGAGAGTCAATCATGACTCATGTTTATTTGATGTACTTACAAATTTATCTTTTTGATGTAAGCCTTGATATGAAGGCACATTTTTGATGGATGTTTATGTATTTTTTTTGATGAGCCTCACTTATGAAGGCACATTTTTGATCAATGACCATGATGAATACCTTTATTTGATGATTATGTAACACTAGACACATTGTATATGGACATTTGACATTTTAATATATACATACATACATAATAATATATATATATATACTATTATATATATATATACTATATAATATATATATATATATATAATATATGTATGTAATCACTAGGTCATATATATATATATAGGTATATATATAGATATATATGTATATACATATACTGCATATATATTATAATATATCTACTATATATATATATATATATATACACACACACACAGTACACATATACACATATAGTAATACATATATATCTAGTATATACACACATATACACACCCACAGATCTAATATATAATATCTATATTGCTTCTCTGTCTCTCTCCTCTCTCTCTCTCTCTCTGTCTCATCTCTTGTCTGTCTGTCTCATTCTCTGTTCTCTCGGTCTATCTCTCTCTCTCTCCTCTCTCTATTATCCTGTCTCTATCTGTCTCCTCTCCTCTCCCTGTCTCCCTCTCCTCTTCTCTCCCTGTCTCCCTCTCCTCTCTGCTCTCTCTCTCTATCTCCCTCTACTCCCGCTCTTTCACTCTCGCCTCTCTACCAGCTACTCCCTCTCGCTCTATCCTCTCTACTCTCTTCTCTCCTCTCCTCCTCCCTCTCTCTCTCTCCATCCTCTCTCTTGTCTCTACCTAATAGCGATGTATATTTACAATTAAAATTTTACAAAAAAAAACATTTCATAGTATATCCTATATATTGTAATACATATATATATTGCTATACATATATATATGTATATCCATATATATATGTATATACATATATATGATATACATATATATAATATATATATATAATATATATATATATATATATATGATGATGATTATGATGATGATGATGGGTTTTATTGATGATGTTTATGATTATATTACATGTTCTTGATTTATGAGACATATGATATTGCTGTTTTGATGAGCTACTTCTTGTTCTACTTGTCACATTTTGTGTATGAAATAGCAGTAGATGATATCAGGTTGTTATGCACGTGACACTTATGATTGTCCACATTTTTATTATGGTCTATGTTTGAGGGGGGGTCAGAAGGAGGTTCCTATTTCCTCTTGTGGTGATATTATATGATGTTAGCTTAGCATACATGTTTAATTTAATGTTCATGATGATGTAGCATAACTTTTTATTGAGATATGACATATAGATGATAGATGATAGATGATAAATGATAGACGATAGATGATATATGATAGATGATAGATGATAGATGATAGATGATAGATGATAACAACTATACAAGTAAACAAAAAACACAACGTAATCAAACCTAAATAAATAAACACAACTATCTACAAGTATACAAGATAAAATGATCTCATTGCAATGTACATAAGATTAAAGTAACACTTAATCTAAGTAAAAAAATGAATTCAATTTAAAGCACACAACACAAAAAAGTAATGCAATCGAAACTATACAAACCAACAATTAAAAGTAAGTGAACCACTACTTTGTTTTTGTGGGACAATTATGAAACATTTTGTACTTTTTTTGGTGTCATCTTGAAACATGAATCCTTCTAGATATGAGATATGTTTGTGAACCATGAATCCTCCAAAGGTGCTGGAAAACAGTTTTATCTAAGCGACTTGCCCAATGTGCCATAATTGCATGGTTTTTCACAGTTAGATGACCTATTTTATTTTTACTTATTCTTACTTTTTCAAATTTTTTGCTTGTTTTTTCTTTGATTTTTGAGGAAACTCATACTCAAGCATAGAACTGATTGAGATGTATTATATTCATGTGTTCCTTTAGTTCCTCACAATCTGAGTGAGTTAGTTTGTATGCCCCTGAACCATACTTAGTGACCACCACATATGGTCCTAACCAATTGGGCTCAAACTTTCCTTTATTCTCCCGGGTCCTTGGTGGTGTTGAACTGATTTTCTTTAAGTACTGGATCTACTACCTCAAACTAGCGAGGTATCATCCATTTTTTTGTAACTTTGTGACACATGATTCTGATATATCGTTAGGTGATTAAGTGCCCACATGCATTTCTCACCTACTAGCTCTAGATCTGCTAGTCGAGATACTTGGTAATCTTCATCCTTATCCAAATAGTCTCGAAGAGATATTCTTAGGGAAGGAAGCTCAATATATAATGGTATGATGGACTCAATGCCAAAGACTAGTGAGTAGGGTAAAGCACCAGGAGGAGTGCAGAAGGAGGTTCTATAGGCCTAGAGGTTTGGATAGATTTGTAAGTGCCAATTATGACCTATTTTACTTACCATCATTTCCATAATGTGAACAAGTGTTTTGTTAGTGGCCTCTGCTTATCTATTACCTTGAGGGTAATAGGGAGTGGACCACTTTAAATGGATTTTGGAAGCAATGACATAACAATTAAAATATTTTGTTCTTGAAAGACTTACCACTATCTACTACAATGGTGGAGGGGATGCTCTAATGACAAATGAGGTGGATCATGATGAATTTTGAAATTTGAGTGCCGGGTAACATATTTAATAGGCATGACCTCTACCCATTTTGGGAATTACTCGGTGATAGTTACAATTTATGTATGTCCATTTGAGGATTGTAGGATTGACCTTCCCTATGAGATCCAAACCCCATTTTTAAAATGACCATGATGTAGTAATTAGATGCAAAGCTTGTGTTGGTGCATGAATCATGTTTTCATACTTCTGAAAACGTTCACACTTTTTGACATAGTTATAACAATCTTCTTCCATGGTGGGCCAATAATAACCTACTCTTATAATTTTCTTAGTGAGCACCATGCAACTTGTGTGTGCTCTAAAAAATCCTGCATGTACCTCTTTGATTACCCAGACTAACTTGTCCAAATCAAGATAGCGCAATAGATTCTCATTGTAACATCGATGATAAAGGGTGCCTCCTAGGAGGGTATAGTGGGCTATACGGTGGATAAGGGATTTTTTTTGGGTGTGAGAAATATTCACAGGAAAGGTATTATCTTGTAGGTAATTGGATATGGGTTCATACTAGAGAGAGAAAGGACCAACAACTTCACATATCAGACATGATTCTAACATGTCATATGTAGGATCTCATAGATGTTGCATTAAGAAATGCATTTTATTTTCTTGAGATGGAATGCAAAGAAAAGCTCTGATTGTGGCCATGGTGTTTGTTGATCAATTATGCACCCTTAGCTTCTGTTCAAAACCAATTCATATAAAATATTCCTTAAGGGTATCAACCATCTTCTTGTATGGGAAGAGCTTGTCATCCTTGACCTTATATTCATCATTGACTTGCTTGATGATTAAGTGAAAATCACCACTGATTCTTAGCTATCTTATTCCATTTGATAGAAATTTTTAAACCAGAAACGAGTGCTTCGTACTCCATTGTGTTATTAGTATAGGGAAAAATTAGTCAAAAATCATGTGGGATGAATCTCCTATTGGTGTGATAAGTACTACAGTGGCTCCTTAACCATGGTAATTGAAAGATCCATCAAAGTGCATTTATCATACGATGAACTCCTCAATCTACATTATAGAGGAATTTGGTAGATCCAAACATAATGGTTCCATTCATGGTATGGTATCCTCAGCTAGATGATAAAAAAGAACACTGTCCTTTGAGTGATTTCTAGTTTACAAATTCAATATCAAACTCACTTAGGAGGATGATGCAATTAGCTATCCATTTGGTGAACACTGGTTTAGATAGAAGGTATTTAAAAGGGGGAAATTTGGAAATGAGTTTGGTTTTATTATCGAGAAGGTAGTGGAAAATATTTTTAAATGAAAAGACCACAACTAAGCACACTTTTTTCAATTTGTGGGTAATTCAGATCATATGAGATCAAAATGTGAATAAGGTAATAAACCACTCTTTCTTTTTGGCTAAGGTCATATTGGGAAAGAAGTGTACCAATAGCATATTGGGTAGCTGAAATGTACAATAACATGGGTTCACCTGGGGTAGGCAACATGAGAACAGGAGAACTAGTCAGGTATTATTTAAGCAATTCAAAGGTTTTTGACATTCATAACCCCAATTGAAGGTAACATCTTTCTTGATCAGATGTGTGAAAGGATGACAGTTATCCACAAGTTGTGAAATAAATTGGTGGATTTTCTATATTTTATCTTGTAATCTATGCAGATGCTTAAGGTTATTTGGTGGATGTATCTCATTGATAGAAATAATTTTAACAGGATCTACCTTAATTCCTCTTCTTGAAATGATGAAACCCAATAACTTTCCTAATTGTATGCTAAATACACATTTCATAGGGTTTAATTTGACCTTGTAATCTCCAAGGAATTGAAAGATACACCTTAACACTTCTAGGTGCTCTTCTATGGTTCTATAATTTCCCAAGATATCATCCACATAGTCCTCCACGATGTAATTCATCATGTCATGGAATATGATTGTCATTACTCTTTGATAAATGGCTTCGGCATTCTTGTGGCCAAAAGGAATCACTTGGTATAAAAATTTCCCCCAAGGTGGTTGTGAATGAAGTTTTATGTTGACCTTCATATGTGATATTTATCTAGTTATAGCCCAAAAAATTGTCCATGAGGGATAACATCTCATAACTTTCAGTTGAATAAACAATCATGTCGATGTTAGGAAAAGGAAAATCATCTTTAGGAAATGATTTATTAGTATCATTGAAGTGCGTGTAGAATCAGATGCCAACTAATTTATTTTTCACTGATATTATGTTTGATATCCATTCTAAATAGTCGACAAGGCTGATAAAACCTACTGTCAATAGCTTCTCTACTTCTTCTCTAACCAGAAGTTCAACACCCAGGTGTATCTTTCTCAATTTTGATAGAATGGTTTGGTATGTGGGTACACAACAAGGTTATGCATGACTAAGGTAGGGTCCAAACCTGACATATCTATGTAAGACAACATAAATATGTTTGCAAATTATTTTATAAGTGTCATAAATGTTTTCTACTCCTATGTCAAGAGGGAAGCTCCTAGCTGTGCTATTTTTGGATCCTCTTTTGACTTTGATGTTAACATTAATAGTATTCCTCAAAAAAAAATTAGAATTATCTTCCATTCATGTAGGATCAAGGGGGAGATTAAAATCCACTTCTACAGGTGGCTCAAAAATATTATCATCATCACATGTGTCAACTATCTTTTTTGTTGATTTTTCCATTTGTTTGTCCACAAGCGCCTTAAAGAGGTTTTCACCATGGAACTTAGACTTATTATTTTTGTAAGGATTTTCTATAGGATTTTTTTTCCTTTCTTATTATTTTTTTGCTTAAGTGACCACACAATGCTGCCTCTTCCTAAAAGTACACACATGCATTTAGAATGATGGAGAATCCCTTTTTACAGTCACTGATTGGAATGGCATCCCAAATACCCATGAACTCTAAAATTGCCTCAACATTTTCAAATAAATCTACTAGAACTTTAAGCTGTTAGACCCAATCAATGAGGTCAGGATATACAAGGGTAATTTGGAAATCAGCTTGGGAATTGGACTAGGAAAGGGCAAAGATGATGGATTCCAGGAAAATGTTTGTAGAGGCAAGGTCCTCATAATACAATGGTAATCTATCTCACTGTCCAAATTAGGTGAGTCATCCACACATTCTTAAGAGGTGTCATCATTTATGAGGGTGGAATCCTTATGAGGTTTAATTCTAAGGCCATGCTTATTTGATTTCTGAGGGGGTATTGGGATAGGATCTAGGATGTCCTTATGCATTCATGTCGCACCCACATCCCTGATATCCCATGGTGTACATCATTCTATGTGTTTTAGTGTATTCCAAAGCTTGGTGAAATGCATACCTTTTGTTCCTTCAGGGATCCCAACTTGTAGGTGTTTCCAACATTTTCTTTATGAAAAAAGGCCAAGAGGAATACATTTTCTCAAAGGGACTAGGACAATTATTCGAGAGATCTTGTACACTAAAAATCAGGCCTACCACGTGTTTTAGGTGACAGCGAGAGGTCAGAGACCAAAAGGGCCTATTGAAGCTCGAGATCTTCACTTGGGCCATACAATCCAACCTTCAGTCCCTATGAGGAAAAGGGAGAGAGTGAAAAGGAAGGATATCCTTATTATCAACCTACAGTGTGTCAAGATCAATTTGAGATTTCAGATTTACTGTTTGTAATGGTATAACAACATCCGTTGAGGTACATTCATACATTAATTGAGAAAAAATATTTAACACTCTATAATGTGCAAATGGATCAAGATCTCCTAGGATGGTGATTGTCTTCTCTCCATGATACAACTTAATACATTGGTGAAAAGTGGAGGGCATAGCTTACATGGTATGGATCCATGGGTGACCCACGAGTGTATTATAAGGAATATCTATATCAAGGATGTGTTAAGTTCATATCATGATTTTTTGGCCCTACTTCCATAGGTAACACAATTGTACCAGCTGATTCACACTCAACATTATCATAAGATGTGATTGTGATTATGTGAGCATCTAGATATTACTTATGTGTGCCCTAGATGTCTGACTAGCTTCAAGGTACAAATATTCAAACTAGACCCATTATCCACCAACACTCTTTTAATATTTCTCAAGTAACAAATACCTCAATGTATAGGGGTAAATTGTGAGTGTGATTATTGAGTGGGACTTCACTTTGATTAGAAGGAAATGCAAGTCATTAAGAGAAAGGTTTGTGACCATGGCTTGGAGGTGTGAAGGATCGACATCCAAAGACACTCTTGAACTCTCGAAGGGTTTTATGAAGGATATCCTTATGAGAGTTTGATATCTTGAGAAGGTCTAATATCGAAAATCTTAGCCGAGTTTTCTCAAGTTTATCTACCAAATCATATTGATTTTTTAGGCATAGGTAGAGGAGGTTCTAGGATCACTAGATGAGTGCATCATGTTGCCACAAAAAAATCATTGCTAATGATCTTGATGGTATTTACCTACTCATTAGACGAATGAATACAACATATGAGAAAATCAAAGGGATTATCATCTAAGGTATACACATAATTTGTATGGCTCTATAGTCATCAGATGACTGACCTTGGTCTAGATTTTTCATTCCTTGTTTATTTTTATTAAGAAAGGGTTGTTTAAAGATTCCCATTTTTCCAGTAGGTCCGTTTCCTTGATTTAGGTGAGTCCATTTCAATATTCCCATGCTCAATGAGGTCTTGAATAAAGTGTCTCAGTTTTAAACATTTATTTATTTTGTGTCCCTTGACATGATGAAAATCACAGTAGTCATTATCTTTATACCATGTTGGTTTGGGTGCACCCTTTTTACAAGGAAATGTGGTTAGATATTGAACCATGTTTACCACCTCTAATTGTCTCAAAAAATTTGGATAATGATTCTGTAATGGGAGTGAACACCTGGTCATTTGATTGGATTTTGACTAGGTCCTTTGGTAAGTTTTAAAAGAGGACCACTTTGAACTATTTGAACTCATTTAGAATCGGTGATGCCATCTCTTACGACATTCCTTTTTTTTTGTCGAAGAACATTAGGCTTGGCTGTGGGTTTTGACTCTTGTAAGTTCTTTTGAAAAGGGTTTTATTGTTCCCTTTTCTATTAAATCCTTCTCAATTTGGCTTCCTTTCTCAATAACATTCCTCAAAGTTAGTGATGCACAGTGCATTTGTAATTGGAATGTAATGTCCATATTCAAATTGGGCACAAATATACTAACCAATTATTTCTCTAGGAACTACGTAAGGAAAGTGGCTAGCTAGCCCTCACCATCATTGTAAGAAGACTAGAAAGGTTTCATTTGGTCTCTGCTTAGTGCGTTAAATAGATATAACATGGTTACATGTCATTCTCCATATTGAATGAGAAGTGACACAATGAATTTCTCTGCTAGTGCAAGCCATGTTATTATTGACCCCTTTGGTAAATGAAGGAACCATTCCAATGCTTTTCCTCCTAAACTACAAGGGAACAAATGTATGAGGTAATTGTCACTATAGGCTACTTCTTGGAAAGCCATGTAAAATCTATTAGATGTGATCACAAGGATCACCTTTGCCTTTATATTTATCAAATTTTGGACAATCAAATTTTTTTTTTGTAAATGGTTTTCGTAAAATGTCTCTTTTCGAAAGGATAAGAACATAACTCCTCATACTGATACTTCTTACTATGGCCTACGTTACTTTCTTGAAGGGTCGTAAGCATGTTATTCATTGATTATTAACTCTTGTGTAAAGAATTTCTCTTTCGTAGGAGAAGATGGTCTAAGCACTCAAATTTTCTTGAAGGCTTCATCCTCTCGAGTTTCAGTATAAATTTCACTAACCTTAGTCCTAGGTTTTTCTTGATGTAAATACCCTTGTTTGGGTTCTTACTTACAAACGAAGCGAAGATCGCTAGTTGTTGACTAAGGGTTTGTATTTGATTTTTGTATAGTGACTTCCTCATTTTGAGGAGTCCTCTTCATTGTCATTTTGGAGGAGGAGGTAAATCCTCATGTTCATATTCTACCCTAACCCTATGATGGATTTTAAGGGGTGGTGGTCAAGAACCACCTTTTTGTCTTGATGTTTCACCTTCAATGTTGGTACCGGAGGTAGAAAGCATGTCTTCCCTCAATTATATGTTCCATGAGGGGAGGTATTTGTGTTTCTTCTTCTTTCCTATTTGTATCTTGGCTAGGGGCTTCTCATTCTTGTGGCACTGTGGCACCTAGCTCTAAAAATCGTGAAAGCTACTCGATCTCTATTTCGATAATAGGAAGTCATCAAAATGAGTGACATCCATGTTGTCGATATCTTGGAATGAATCACTCTCATATCTACTATGATCAACTAACCCATCTGATTTCCTTTACTTTAGAGAAGAGGGGACCTAAATTGTGACCTAGAAAAGGATTTAACTCTCATTTCTTGGATTCCATTGTCGTGATATGGACCATTGTGAGTTTTGTTTACACAAGATTTTGTCTAGTGTAATCAAGGGTATAATAAAACTAAGTGTAATGTGTAACTGTTTGTTTTTATGGTATCAAAGTATGTCAATAAATGGACCAAAGAATAATGAATCAATCAATTATATGAGTTTGATAACATGTAAGGAATAATCATGTAATTTTCCAGTAAACCAATTAGTCAACAATAAACTACACCCTATGCTAATGTTTCCAATGATAGTTCAAATGCTATATGATCAACACAATCTCAGTACTTAAGTCAAGTTCAAAATGAAAAAGGTCGTAAGTATTAGACAAGGGGTTGATGCTGATATCCAATCAAATGATAGTTATGACAAGTTTAGAGACAAGCAAGACCCAAATCTTAAAACAAATGGAGGTTATGCATGTGAGCCAGGTAAAATAATACTAGGACACGTTACCCAATGCTTTGTGAGAAAGACAAGGTATTAGTATCAAAATAATATTGATACAGTGACATAAACAAAGTAACCAACACTCTTTCAATATTGGGGTAATGTTTGAAATAAAATAACGTAAAAGTATGCTAAGGATTTGCTAAGATGTGGGTAGTGTAACGTTACAATATAGAACACTTAAACCACGTTTACTCGAAATGAGATGTAAGTATTGTAATTGTGATCAAGGTGATGCAAACAACATAACAATTTTAAGGAGGATCAATGATGAATCAATCCTAACTACGATGATAATATGCATCTCAATACGGAGTTTGAGACAAAGGGCCTACTAGAACATGAAGACTGTTCCATTTACACTTTCAACACTTGCCTTCTGGCATTGCAACCTAGTCATGCAAGTAGAATATAAAAGTGGTGGACATGATTATTTCTAGCGTTATCCACGTATGTTGTTCTCTTTTTTCCCAAAATGGACAAACAAGATAACAAAGGTATAGATCTAGTGATGTTGAAATATACTTGGTGTCACTTTGGTAGAGTTTCGTCTCACCTTAGGGTGAGTGAGCAAATAAGACAAACTAAGTTTTTGTAAATCTCACGATGAATGAAACTTAGTGCAAACTTGAATGGACTCTCTCCTTGTTCGATAAACAAGGTTTCAACTCCAAACAAGTTCTTACTTTGTAAAATCTCTATAGAACACGATTGGCTTGATACAGTAAAGTGGGATCCAAGACGATATAAATTCCTATTGGTTTTATCAACTAGGTGTCACAAAATACCTTTGTGAGTGTGGTTTTCTAAGAAAGTTACAATGACTCAAATGAACATTAAAAGTGTTCAGTTATTTTTTCAGTGGGATCACAATGGATATAGTTTTGACTCTAACCTCACAAGTGAAAACTAGTCAATTAGGTAAGCGGAGCACTTTCCATTTCGTGCACAAGTTTCCCTCTTAGATGGACTACTTTGGGGTTCCTAGGAGCATCCCTTTTGTTTTAGCTTAAGGATTATGCCAAAGGGAGTTTCTCCTAGTTTAAAGTAGATGGGTTTACCCTTATCCAAACCTGCAAATCAAGTGTTTTAATTATGGTGCATTTTCTTATCTTTTAGCTTAATGTGGTTTTTTTCGCACACCATTTGAAAATCTACAACAAATGTGTTAGCCTTCAATTAGATACCAATTATTTCACAAGCCATATGGTCCTTCATGTAAACATTAGTAGTCTCAAGACATCATATAAAGAGGATTAAACGTTGTTTTTAATTCCTAATATCGTCCTAAGATGCAAGGAAGAGCATACACAATGTAGAACCCAACTAGTTAGTAGATAATGATGAAAGCCCATGAATCAAACACACAAAATTATTCCTTTTTTAAATCCAAAGTGACGTTCATTACCTTAGAAAACATTTAATGAAGTGTTTTTCAAAAGCATGAAAGAGGTTTTGGATCGTTTCTGATTCCCAAGATCACCTAGAAGGTGCGAGAGAAGAGCATACATGATCCTAGCCTTGCGAATAAAGATGTAACTATGAAAACACTTAGTGTAACTCAAAAAGACCCTACAAATGGTTAGGAAATCCAAAAAAACAACCCTTTGTTAGTTTAACATAGTTTTCAACTTTTATACTGCAACACCTGCGTACCCTTTATGACGTATGCACACCCCTAACAACATGTGCATATGCCTAACAACATATGCGCACCTATATAAGAAACACAATCATTATTTAGCATATCCGTGAGCTGAGAGACACCTGTGCACCCTTCTTGGTGTATGTGTACCCTTGTGAGATGATGCGAGTGTCTATTAAAAATCAAGACAACACACAGGGGGTTTTAATGTATGCGCATCTCGAGAGACGTATGCTCGCATTTGCAAGCGTATGCACACCCTTCTTGGCGTATGAGCGTGTTTGAGAAATTTTATCATAGAGGGTCAAAAGCAAAGTGGAACATATGCATGGGTAAGGCATTGTATCCACACACTTGGGAAGGTATGCGTGCCCAACCAACATGTGTGTGTGGGTTTGAATGTATGTGCACCCATTTATAAAGCATGTGCATGTACCTAGAACTGCACAAAAAAGAACATAAAACTGATTTCTAAAAATGCAAACAGGTTAGAACTTTGCTATTTAAATCAATTTCTAATAGAAACTAATTAACTTTGCATGTAAAAAGAATATTTTAACACATATAAGGTTAGCAAAATCTATTCAATCCTCAAAATGCATGGAATAGTTAGAAAAAATGATGCAAATGAAAAATATTGAAATCAACTTATATGGACTATGGAGTAAGGTCCTACTGGGTGTGCCAAATGTGTTCATGTGTAAATTAGAAAATCTATAATATTTGAAAGTAAAAACGTAAGAGTTCCAAAGCTTTAAACTAACCTAAAAAAAACCATCAAGATAAGAGCTTAAGGAGGATAATTTATTTAACATGCATATTAATTTGAAAATAATCAAACTAACATACCTAAATCAATCTCTACTCTTTGAATGCTAACTTTGAAATGAAACTAAGAAGATCCTTAACAATCAAATTTTATTGTTAGTATGATCTCAGGGTTTGAGAATGGAGTCTCACCAACAATGGCTACAAGGCCATATTGGTTCTCTCCATATTACTCAAGCTTCAGTTAATGGATGCACTATGAAAATATTAGCTCAATAAATAGTTTATGCTAGAGGAGGAAAAATGTTCTAAGAAATGACGAGGAGGAGGGTTCTAATTATAGGTTTACCATTCCAAGAATGGTATGATTTTGGTGCATGTGGGACAAAAGGTAAGTCCAAAAAGCACTTTTAGCAAGTCAAAGAACTTTTTGACTAGCATTAGAAGCTAATTAATCTTTTGAGATTAATTAAGAATCCCAAGTAGGCTTAGGAATCTTTCAAGGAGCATCTGGAGGAGGTTTTGATAGATTTTGGATGTTCTGGAAGCGAGATTTAGCCAATAAGAAGGTTTATTGGTCAAATGCATGGTAGGAGGCTTAATCAATGTATAATAGTTAATTAAGAGGAGTTTGAGGGGAAAATGGGCCTAATTGATGAAGTTTCATCAATTTGAGGGCAATAGAATAATTAGTTCAATGTTAGTAATAAAATTGCTTTGATCAAATTATAGGTGTTTACAAGTAGAGAAATAATGAATGTGTTGTACATAAATAATGAAATCCACCAAATGAAATATAGGTCACTCAATTTGCATGTGGTGGGGGTAATAGTTGCTTGGAACCTTGAATCGAGGAAAAATATTAAGACCCCTTACCAAAATCAAACTTGGTTTTTTTAGCGAATTCGTAAAAATGGATTTCGTATTAATCGAGAACCAGAGTAAAATGTGTATAATGACATAGGTGAATAAAGTTTTAGGAAAAAGATGTGCCAGGTGTAGTCACAAAATCATGCACTTTAGTCATTATTTAGCTCGATCTCATACCACTATTTAGAGGGTTCTTGAGTGAAGAAAGTACTAATTAATCCCACCCTTTTGGCCATCTTGTTTTACTTTTATTTTGTCATTCCCACACTTTTTTACATATATGCCCCATTGTTTCGTAACTTTCCCATCATTTTAGCCTAAACCAGGGTGCCCAAGCCTATAATATGGTACCCCGGTCCCACCCGGGGTGCCTCAATCCTTTTTTTACTTTTCTGACTCTTTTTGGCTTCTTTCTAGCCTTTTTTCATCCTTATCTTTTTCCTAGTTAGCCATGTCGGGATTAATTACAAAATTAGAGCAAGAGAACCCTATAAATATAAAGTGATGAGACCATAATGAGGGTCCTAGTGTCACTTACTACTATCACTCCATCTAGAGTTACATCCATTGCATCACTTGCATCCACATACTTTCATGCATCAAGGCTAGGAGATCTACATAAACACACACTTTATAGGGGGAGGGATTGTATTCTACTCTATGCACACATATTATTACATTTTCTACATTTAGTTATTGCTCACTACTTCACAAAGTGTGACTGAAACCGGAGCACCTAGGCATGC
>CM034152.1:653932553-653985303 GCA_019776745.2 Taxus chinensis
ATAACTTACATATAGTCTAAAATGTAGTGAGTGCACCTGAATCATAAGTCACTCAGTCAGGTGACCACCAGGGTTAGTTTAACTCCCCATTTGCATGTCTTTATGTTTTGGAATTGATGTGTTTTGGGGTTTTTTCAGTCTCTCTTTCTCTTTACAGGTTTCATGAGAATTCAATGATCAACCATCGACATACATGTGACTAAAAGTGACATTCAATGAACAACCTCATGACACAGAAGAAATCACTTTTTGAAAATTTGTGCATTCACATGCACCTACAGATGGTCTCTGGTGCCTAGGTGCCATTGAACTATTCCAAGCGCCCCAATCTAGGAAGATCCAATAGTCACCACAATTTTTTGGGCATATTAACGATAATTTCCGTCCTCCTGCTTATCATTTTTCTAGTTCGGCACAATCCATGATCAATTGTGAAATCAGCTAAGTCCTTTATCCTTTATTTTACACCTAGGGTTTCATTTCCAATCTCTAATTTCTTAGGTCAGATCTATACTTTATTACTTCTTATTTAGTTGTGACTCTACAAATAGGGGTTTTCAAATTTTAATTTTTATTAAATCATTTGGCGAACTTTTCCATTCAAACCTTACCTACTGAGTATGTATTCTTCTTCTCAAGTCATGGATCAATATTCTTATCATTATTTTACCCCAACTAAGGTTTTTGGCATAGTTACTACTGCTTCTGATTTTAGTACTCAACATCCTCCTCGATTTATTACGCCTAGGGATGCTCTAACTATTAATGTAGTCACTACTTTCTGAACTCATCCTCCTATCGCTAAACCCATTTCTATCCCACCATCTATTAATTCTACAGCTCCTCTTACCACTTCTTAAGGCTATAATGTCATCAATAATTTTAAGAACACACGGGTCAAAATATCTATCTACGAATTATTGCGCAATGCTCCTAATTATTGTCATACATTAGAGGCCTCCCTTCATTCTATCCATATTGAAAGCAATAATTATTTGGTGGACTTCACATATCTCATTTAGTCTCTCAAAATATACCACGTGCTATATAATTTAATGATGTGGACATATTGCCATTTGTTGCTGATAATCCATGTGCGCCTCTGCTTATCACTGCAATCATTGGAACCATTTTTTATGAATCATGTAGTCATTGAAAATGGATCCACTGTTAATCTATGTGATCATTCTCTTTTAAAGAAAATCAGAATTACTAATAACATAATTTCTAAAAAATCCACTCTTATTCGGGGCTATGATTTCCACTACTCAGACATGCATAGGCACTATCACATTACCTATATAATTCGGGCCTAAGATTGTTCCTACAATATTCTTTTTTATCGATGCCTTGTTTTTAGTTTAATATCTTGTTAGGTAGACCCTGGATTCATGCAATGCAGGCTGTCCTATCTACTTTTCATAACTGTGTTAGATTATTACATGATGTATATGAACATACCATTGTTTCTAACCCTGATTCATTCAATTTCTACCTCATATACCTCGTTACCGCTATGCCTATTCCTCCATCGTAGCCTATTCCATATAGAAATATTGGAACATATGATATTGGTCAATTTAGTGCTTCACAACCTCTTTCCACCGCTGTAAGAATTCCATCCATTTCCACCCATACTGCTATAATTTTTACCCAACATTTCTACTCCACCAAACACTTCCACTCCGCTCGTTAAGGACTCCTCTCGCTCCTGCATCTGGCTCACCTCCTACCAATGTTCTTGATACTACTATCCAACATGATAATGCTAGCACTGATGATTCTGATGATGAGGTTGATACCATTGATCTTAATGATGAAAAATTGTGAATCTTAATTTCACTCCTATCAAGATAGATGATTCATAATTCAATGATAGTTTTGTCTCTATTGGCCCAGGTGAATATCAATTCAAGAAACCATCCTTTTACTAATGCCATGGTACTTTTATCAGGGGTCTGTCCATACATTGGACATCATACTACCTATCTCATCTTCTCATGAGGAGCCTGAATCTGTGCTTCGTCCTTTCACATGCACTCTTTTCATGAATAACTCTTATTGGCATCACATTCCATTCAATCCCTCTTGCCCTGACACTGTTTGCACAAACGATAACTTGAATTGGATTTGGTTTCCACTTGATGATATCTTACCTCCACCTCATTCTCCTGAACTCTAATATGGATATGTTTGTATTACAACTGCCTATGGTCTTTATGTCTTTTATCTATCAGTATTCTTTGCACGCAGTTGACGCACTTCTTCACTCACACTTGGGCAATATTGGCTTGACTACATTGGGGGAACTTTAGAAACCTAATCATATTGATATCACATTTCCCATATCTTTTTAGCCAAATTTTTATTTTATAACGATTCCATTTCTTAGTTATGCACAAAAATCTTACTCATTGGTATGCACATGGTTATCCATAACTACCTTTCACTGATGAAGAGTACGTAATGTGCATGTACAATTTACGCCGCAATGGATCTGTATATGATCAACCACATACTATTACTTACCAAGTCTTGGATGCATATCCATTCAGTTTTTGACCATATAACGATGATTTCTTAGATGACATCACTTGATTCTTCTTCACCATTGTAAACTTGGGGGGCATCATGCTTATTCCCCCCCTTCTAGCATCATCAAGTGTCTTACATTTCTACTACTTCACATCATAATTTGGATCTAGTCTCTCACACACATCTTGTACATCTTGATAGAACTACATCGTCACACACATTATAATGTCATTACTTGATAATGCAATCTACTGCTACAGTGCACACTTTACTATTGAGGGAACACTTCATCCATAAACCTCACATCATAAACACTTCATGCTCTATGCTTTATGATACATCTTTCCTAACATATACACACTTCACACTTTGCACTTCATGATACATCTTTCCTAGCATGTACTACTTTCATGCTCAGTGCTTCACGATAAATATTTCTTAGCATTTATCATTCTCTCTAGATCTATACTTCATGACTATATTTCTTAGCATCACCACATTGTTGGTTCATACACATATTCTTAATTTACTGATGAGACACTCTTGCTCTATTGTTCATTCTTGATTGTTGAGGGAATATTTATAAATAAACCTCATCTTATACACATCCACTTGGGGAAACACTGATCCTACCATATTCATACCTTTTATATCACACCATTACATTCGCACATCATTTGCATATCTTGGTTACATCTATTATTTTCTAGCTTATACTACTTACGTCTTGCACTTTGCTTACTATGATAGATAGATAATCAATATGTCATTATCTTTATCATATACACATGCACGTCACTTGGTCTCTGGAAGTGAATGCATATCTCTTACACCTCCTTACACGATGTATGATTCTTGACACTGAATCCCTTGCTAGTCACGCCAAGGCTCCTGGGGGAATTTACCTTGACTACTCTCACACACTAAATGTTCTATTGTTTTATCATTTATTACTTCTTCTTACTAGCACTTTCTTTTCATTGATATATACGTGATTTGACATACTATTTATCTTTCTAACATACTAATAGGTGCTTCATGTGTATCATTTTCCTTGTAGGATTATATAAAACCATAGTTATCTGATATATTTTGCTTGCTATTGTTTGATAATATATGTTATTGTTTGAGGGCTATTCCCTATGTATTGTGTGATCATTGTATATTTTTTACCACTTTGGCCCTGATTGTCTTGTGAAATAATGAGTGATGTCCCATGTATGAAACCCACCTCTCGTGATCTATCTTATCTTCTTAGTTGCTTGTTACATTGTCTTCTATTGCATGCTAGCTATTTTCACTACTAACACATGTTACTAGTATATATTGTTTTTATGTTCCTCGGTTTCTACCATGCACATCCTCTATCCCTTGTAGGTATCTGCACTTAGATATGCATATCAGAGTAGGGTCATCTCCTCTAGACCACATTCTCATCCAATCATTGCATGCACCCCAAACGAGGTGGGGAATATATTAGGTGAACAAATCACCCCTACAATAGCTCAAAGCTACAGTACAGATCAATACAATACAAAATTAGCACAGGCATACAGTCACATAATTGGACCTCACACATAGAAAAAACACTAACACGTAGTAGCAGACAATAGTACATGATGCTTGTGTCCCCACTAGGCATTTATGTCTTGGAAAAACATAATAAAATTCTCAGTTTAACATAATCTCTAGGAATTTTTAGAATAGTAATACAGTAGCAGATACTTTCCTCTAGTTACATAATTCAGTTTATCAGTATATTTCAGTTACAATTAGGACTAATTGGGACTAATAGAAAAAAATTGAGACATACCATCTACAATGGTGCTTATTCAGGAAACATCATGGAAGGAGATAAAAGATCGAACTCTTTCCCTAACACTCTTCTGTTGGCATGAGATTTCCCAAAAAACTTGCACTTGGCGTGATATTTCCCAAAAAACTTGTTATCAGCACGAGATCACCCAAAAAAACTCACTCTTGGTGTGAGATCTCCCAAAAACCTCACCATTTAACAACAAGTTCAGAAAACATCTATAAGTGAATCAAGAAAAAATTCTATCTCATACTCTCTTACATATCAGGTACACACTTTTCTTTTACATAATTTCACACTTTTACTCATATAAATGTTACTTTGATTTCTCGTATACGGGAATTTGACGACTCTTTCACTCTTCTTTTATAGGTTCTTCCTTAAAATGTAATAAGGAGTAGCTCACATCAATAAACACAACATACTACTACACATATGCTTCACCCCTAGGGTTTAACTTACCTTCTTAGCCTCCACGATTCACATTGTGAGCACTTATCACTTCCCTTATCCACTCGACACGCTATCAGAAACACTCTTCTCTACAGGATCATAAGGTATGCATCTTCTATCTACTTTATGCTATCAAGTATTCACTCAACAACATAAATTAGGGGAAAATGTAGACACAAAATCTATGCACTTGGGTAAATTTATAGCTCTTAAAAGCATGCTAGCATTTATATGATTCCTAAGCAAGAAAAATAATAATTGACAACTCCCTTCAACCTTTTGCTTTGTCTTCTACACTTTTATTGGCTTTATACATCTTGCACTCTTTATGAAATTTGACTATTTTATCTTTCTATGGCTTCAGACACTAGCACCCAGTTAGGACACTAGCACCAGGTGGTCATGTCCCTCTTTAAATTTTTCTTATCCTTTTAGACACATTTCTCTTGTTAATTACTTATTACTACTTACGAAATTCAAACAAGGGAATCATATAAATACACAATTATGTTTTAAAAATAAAGGACCAAGCACTAAGCATTACATACTATCACCTAAGCTTGTATCCAAAGGCATAAAATAACTTCAAGGCATCCATCTAGCACACTCATTTAAGGGAAAAGGGCTGCATCACTTCTGCATACACAACATAGGAGGGGAAGTCTATTGTATTTCATCCCACACATTTTATACATCTGATACATTCTAGATCTAGCCTACTATCATTGGTGCAACTTATACAAGGGCATCCAAGAGCATAATTACACACACTCTTACATAGAACTACATGGATTATAATATGTAGTGCAACACTCAGTTTGTAATTTCACTCTTTGGATGACCTCCGAGGTCTTTTCGAATCCCCATTATGCATTTTCATTTTTAGGTTTGATGTGGTTTTTGGGTATGTGCAAGTGAACTTATTTCTAGCATGTTACCAGGTACATTCATAGATCAGATAATGAATCCAGAGTGACAGACAGAAAAGCACAACAAACATAATCTAGCTCTGAAAGAACCAAATCCACAACATCTATTTGAACACCAACACACATATCCATACACCAGCACCAAGCACTCATATCCTCTCCTAGGTGCTTCTGTCCTGGGTAGTTTCAGAGTCCATAACCCCCCACTAAGCCTCTGTAAAAATATTCTCTGTTTGTTTCACTAGTTCACTTACTCAGATCATATCGAGATCCTCCAAAAGCAACTGTCTCCTCCTCTCTTACATTTTCTTAGGGTTTAACATTTGTATATGCTTGTTTTCTTACATCTTACTCTATATTAGCATTTGTAAATCATTTATTATAGGAGTTACTCTATAATTAGATTGAATTCTATTAATATTAAATCACTTACTTATGGTAGATATAATTTACATGTTCATATTTATTATGTGTCTCTCAATCCTCAAAGAGTTGCTAAAATCCTAGTTCATAATGTTAAACTTTCACCTATACCTAGTGTCTCATCTCTCATCACTATACATTATTTTTTATACATAGATGGTGTCTATATCTTTGGGGGAAACTTGTATCCCCCTTCGAAATATTATCAAGGATTTTACACATATTTTCTATGTACATGCTTAAAACCTCATATTATGTCATGAAAAGGGATAAAACCATTTATTTTGATCCTTGTTCTATTATAATGACACATTTGGATAGTATATGGTGGTTACATATTCTATGCATGAAACCACTCATGTTAATATTATATATGTTACTTTATGTACACCGTGATATGCTTCTACAAATCCCACCAATTCTATATCGCATATTTTACTTGTAGTTGGCCTCGTGTCTCTGTCTCTCTTTCTCCTTTTGAGGTTGATATAGGTAAACCCTCATGAAACTGAGTCTCGTAGACATTTATTACAACCTTGGTTTCCCCTCACTAATACAACTATACTTATTCCCATACATGGTTAATCCTTTTTCTCTATAGAGTTTTCCCCTCACACCTTGATTGATAAGCCTTATATTTAACATGCTAGTTCTCAAAAGACACCTTCTCATCAACCATGGACTAGGTCAACCTCTACGCACACTACTGTTCATGAATCTTCATATCCTAATTATCTTATGATAAATACTATGGATTCTACACACATCATTTCTCAACATCCTTTTTGTCTCTTCTACTGCTTGAGGGGGTTGCATCCCCTTTACCCCAATGCTTCAGGTACCTCTTTAAATATACATTTTCTTATACTCGGCTATTTTTTTTTTTCAAAAACATATAAATAATCACATAATCTAAATACATTCAAAATATGAGTAAAAATACAAAATCGAGACCTGTCCTATTTTGTTTGGCTATCTTTTTGCTTTATACGTGATTTTTTTTCACAATGTATTGATACATTGCATATCTCTTCTATACACACATTTGTTTAGGATGTATGTTTAGCTTGATGCAGGACACTCATATAATGTTACATGATGATGAGATCCATACCGTTTCTTTACACTACTCTCTTTAGAGTTCCCCCCATGCTATACAGGTGCTTTTGTTTCATTATATGTTAGTTTACACCTTTTCATCATGCATGATTACATACATGGTGTTTATTTCTATATATTGAAATAACATGAATAAAACATGTTTTTGTAGTACTAATCTATCTTGTTATCTTTGTTTTTACTATTACTATTTGTTAGACTTTATTTAAATGTTGTTTATGTGAATTCATTATTTGATTTCTTACTGCTGTTGATTCACTTAATTGTCTTCTCCAAATTTCATGTTGTGAATTTTTTTAGTTATATGACCTAAGGACCTTACTTGTCTTGTGATATGATAGACAACAAATCATGCACTTTGGGTATTATTTAGTCCCCGGTATCATACTACTATTCCTATGGTTTTTGAGTGAAGAAACTACTAATGAACCTATGTCCTTTGGCCATTTTACTTTACTTTCTATCGTCACTACCAACCTTCAGAACATACTTTCCCAGTCTATTTTTGTCGTTTGACATCATTATACCTCTGATCGGGGCACCCAACCCTCGTACTAGGGTACCCCAGAATGCCCTGGTCCCATTCGGGGCACCATGAGCCTTTTTCTGCTTTACCTCCATATTTTGGGAACTTTCTAGCCATTTAAGATTTTCATATTTTTTAGTGTTCGGCCTCTTTTAGGGTTAATTACAAAATTAGAATAAGAGAACCATATAAATATAAAGTTATGAGACAATAATGAGGGACCAAGCACTAGGAACTTACTACCATCACCTAAGGTTACATCCCTCAAAGGATCCATATATTACATTTTATACATCTAGTTATAGCTCGCTACTTCACAAAGTGCAACTGGCACAAGAGAAAATGGGCATGAATTTCACACACACACATAGAACTACATGGGGTTTGAGATATAGTACAACACTCAGTTAATAAGTCCACCATTATGACCACTAAGGATAGTCTAACCCCTGCATTTACATATTTGTTTTTAGGGTTTTGATGTTTGGATTGGGATTTTATAGGTCTCCTCTTCATCACTGAATACCGACAGCATCAGATATAGTGTAACAAAATATATGTGATAGGAAACAA
The DNA here is from genome assembly GCA_019776745.2 of Taxus chinensis. Classification (NCBI taxonomy): domain Eukaryota; kingdom Viridiplantae; phylum Streptophyta; class Pinopsida; order Cupressales; family Taxaceae; genus Taxus; species Taxus chinensis. Next base: position 653,940,928 of record CM034152.1, read on the forward strand.
AGGCCTTAGATCATCCAACGACCCTGTAATTTTAGTTTCTGGGCCTCTTACATAGACTAGGGTGCCCAGATCTTAAACCAGGGTGCCCTAGGTGCCCTTATCCTTCCCCAGACATCCCAGTCTTCTCAGACATATTGGATCTGTCCTTTTCTAAGCCCTCAGATGGTCATTCCTACATTCTGTTTATTTAATCATCTATGTGACATATTCCTAAAGCACCATTGGATCAACTAAGCTCTTTCTAACTCTCCTTGCACATTAGGTTTTTACATTTCTAATTTTTTAGTTGTTTAGGTCACTTTCTTTATCTATTTAGCCATCATTTACTACTTTGTATAACATTTTATTAATCTAGAATAGATCATTTACTTTCCATTTTAGTTTAATCATTTTGGTGAACCTGTCCTTCAAATCCAATTTCTATATAGGGTTTATTATCCTTCACCATGAATTGCTGCATCCTAGAATTTGCAAGACAACACCCTAGTTGCACTGGCACATCACTCAGCCTAGACTGAGCACTCACTTGAAGCACGCAAAGGTACTAGGTCCCTCTTTAGGGTTTTTGTAACAGGATGATAACATGATGAAGTAATAAACATATAGATTCATAACTAATCCATCATTCTACAGTGCATGCTACCCACATATCTATGAAAGAAAAAGCTTAAACAGTAATCATAATTGAATCATTAACATGCACTACTCAATTACACAGAATGACACTTAGATTCAACCAATATCTTCCATCTGTTAATAAATATAGAAGCTCCTTACAGTACTATCAATTTATCTCAAGGTGCATATGGATCTGATACATACATTCAGAATCATACATACGATGCTATTTGTGATACATACCATAATCATCTACACACACACACACACACACACATATAACATCATATATATATATATATATATATATAGGGTGGGGACTTTCCCTTCACCACTTAACTACTCCAGAAATAGGTTGCATGCTATTATTAGCCACACGCCATTTATAATTATAGCCACACATGCAAGTGTGATATCTATAGTCCTCTTACAGATAATTGAAGTGTCCATTCTATTCTTAGCTTTCCTCCATGCATAAATGCTTTGAACTACTTCTCCAAATATAGACAATGCATGGCATGCACATCTCTGCATCGTTGATGTGTTTCGCATGCCATCTTTCAAAAATAGATCCTCATGCCCAAAATTGGCTAAGTCCTGAAATCTGAACTGGCCTTCCACACGTGGGTCCTTGTCCTTCCACACCTTCGATCTTGGCATTCTATCCCACGTTGACTCCTTGTGTGATTTTAGACAAGTATTCTTTGATCAAAATTACCCCACACTAATCTCATTGTCGTCCTGAAAATGGTTATCTCCAAAATTTAAAAGAAAGAATATCAAATGAAAGAATAAGAATGAAGAATTTGGACAAACAAAGAATTTATATGAGGTTATTTAAGCAACCTCCTCAGTATCAGTTTGTAGCATCAACTCTGGATACTCCTCTTTTATTACAACTTCCAAATCATGTCATTCAGTGAGTGCATGTTCTACTTTCTCTAGGATGTCCACAGCTATGGATTCCAACTCATCCCACACAATTTCCCCTTTCTCATTCTGTAGAACCAACACAACACTGGACATGGATGTCATCCTTCCTTCCAAAAGGTCCATCTTCTACGTAATCAAATTTACAAGCTCTTCCAACTGAGTCTTGTGCGGCTCTTATGCAGCTTCCAAGGCCTCACACTTTTGTTTAACCATTGACAACCTTTCTGCATGGCCCAATGTTTCATCTTTCATTACTCTCTGAACCTCATTATTCTCCTCCAAGGTATTAATGTTGATGACCACCTTTGAATCTGTTCATATATTCAAAGCTTGGTCTGCTTTCTTCAACACTTTTGTAATGCCTACAACAACCCTTCATAGGATGCAGTTTTTCTCATTACCGATGCTTTCTCCTTTTCAACATCCTTCTCTGATCGTTCCAGTGCTTACATACGTAGAGTTTCATCTTCGAGCACCAAGTCCACCAACTTCCCTACATAGTGTATCGCTGAAGGAAATGTTTGTGGTACCTTGGGTTCCAAGTGTGGCCTTGCTTTGATTACATTGTCCCCTTTCTCCTCTGCGATGATTATGAATACTTCATTCTTCTTCTGTGTGAAGTCCCTTTCTTGCGTTATGCGCATTATCTCCACATCCTTTATCTTCAGCTCTTCACACAACACTTTGATTGTGGAAGATTTATCCATGTTCCTTCTAGCCACCTCCACTAAAACTTTCACCAGCGCATTACTGACCTACTTATCTAATATGACAGTAGGCTTTATTATCATGTGCCTAGCCTAAAGAGCCTTCTTCAGTCACGTTGAAATGAATGAATCTTTGCATACATCAAATTCAGGCTCATCCATGTGGGTGTGCATCGACCAAGATAGTTGCTTTCATGTTCGCACGATCACCATATCTTCATCCATCAACTCCCAGCCAAATAGATCCTTCTGCGCTATCGTGCTCTGGAAGCATGGGCATGGAAAATATTTCCTGCATCCTCTACATACCCCATGGCTAATGGAATGTGTCTCTCCACTCACTCTTCTACACCTATGCTTCTTAGGAACTATAGCCTCCAAATTTGGGACTTACGTCTCCATGTCCTAAATATCTTTTGTAGCCTATTTCCTCTGGTATTTTCTCTTCATCTTCCTTCTCCTTTGATGCCTCACCCTTTTCTTCTGTGTGCTCTAGAGGTGTAAGAGATGTAGGCACTGTTTTCCTTTGATTCTTCCATGCCTCCTCATTCAACTTCAGATTCCTCCTTTTGTATGCGGTTACCTCCTTCTGTGGGGAGATTCAGGGTGATCTGTGCATAGAAGTTGGGGTAGCACCTCTGGGTCCTTGTTCTCTTGAATACTCGTTTTAAACCTGTGCTCCCCTTGTAATGCATTCAGGTCCTCTTCATCCCCTCTCTTGTGGCCTGAGGTAGTGTAACAGTGCACTCAACTTCACTTTGACTTGTAGGGTGTCTACTAACCCTATGTTCCAAACCTGCCACTATATTTTTTCTCTCTCCTCCTCATCCTACACTTAAATTTTCTCTATGGGCGTATGTGCACTGAGAATTTTATCCATTGTGTGCTTTTCCTTTGAGTGGTGTTAGAAGTGAGAACTCTCCTTCCACATATTTATTATTCCCCATTTTTGGCTTTAACTGGCGATACACCAATGTCTACCCCCCACATTTTCTATAGCTACACTTAGTCAGTTTTATGTTCAGACACCTCATAAATTATTATTCTCTGTATAGGTGCTTCTGCCAGGATATACATAGTTCTTCTGTAAATGTATGGTAGTCGTAGTCTACCTTGTCTGCATTGAAGATGAATCTATGCATGTATTGGTACAAATCTGTGAACAGATTCTTAAAAATACCTTGTAGTGAATGTGTAAGGTAAATTTCACTAAGGGATCCAAACTCCATCCTTCATTGGAAAACACACGATGTAGAAATGACTGGTGTTATCCAGCAATAACGAACTTGTTTTCCTACCATTTTTGGCTAAGGTCATTCTTATGGGATTCGCTTCTCTTCCCTAAATGTTCCTCAGTCAAAGCTTATTGTACCACTTTTTAGGAACTCAAATTTCACCTCATCTGGAAATGGCTCTCATTAGATAGAGAATTTGTCTAAACCTTTCCAAAAAGGTATTTGTTCTCCATGGGGTAATTCCTTGTATTTTGCATCCTTATGGCTCGGCGGAGTTTTTGTAGGGAAATTTTCCTTGAAGACCAGTGAGAGTAGAACAGCCCCAATAAGCTGATGTGCCACTCCTGTGCGTGCTTCTTCGACTATGGTAGGTGCAGTAGATCCTACAGTTAAAAAAATTGTCCCTTCCGACAGTCTTTGGGGGCACATGCAAACACAAAAAATTTCCCATGGGCGACGTAGAGAAAGAAATGGCATTGAGGCCCGCGTGAACGAGGAGGTGCCACATGGCGGCAAAGATTGGACCAGCTGGGGTACAGTTAAGAAAATTTCCAAAATAGTGCAATGAAATTTTTAGCCCAAAAGCCCTGTCAGGTCAATAACAATGTGACTACGTAGTCCATGTAAAACTAGCAGGGGTCAAAGGGGTAGGGTGACTTTTTATATCCTCTCTTGTGGTCTTCAAACCTAGTAAAAGGTGAAACAAGTGTAGAAAAACCGGCTTGCTAGGCACGCCAAGTCCTGGAAAGTAGAAGCATGTCTTTGTTTTAAACCCCGCGGACTAATAAGAAGCCACTGGTACATGTGCTCATACTTCGCGGTGGAGGTTATGGGAGCACAGGGAGAATTTGTATACCCCAATTCTTTTCCAAAGTGTTTGGAAGCACAAAGGAAGAATATTGGAGCATGTCATGCTACCATAGTGAATAGTTTGTTCTGACCATGAGTAAGGCAGTCGGAGCGGCTTCTTGTGCGGAGGACATTTTTGTGAATTATTTTCACAAAATTCAAAAAAGTGTAAAAGGGCCATTTGAATCCCACAGACCAATGGCTGAGAAGTGACTCCTTCTGGGTATTAGCAGAGTGGTGGGGCACAAATAGCTTTCGGGTGGAATCTTTTCTTCAAATTCAAAAAAGGGGAAATTCTTCTTTGGTTTTGCTGTTACCGCCGATACCTGTCTTTGGTGCCCTAGTTTCTGCCTTGCTAATGTATCTTCTTCAGAGGGGCATATAACTCTGCAAATCCAGAGCTCCATTTTTCTCGATTCAATCATGCTATAGGTGGAAAGCTATCGGAAGTCCTCTACACAATGGAATGTTCCTATCTCTCCGTTTTTCATTCAGACCCTTTAGCGACCGGAAAAATGCGTTCAAAAATCCTCTGGCATGGGGAAAAGAGTTAGCACGGTTGGACATTCACACCACTTTGCATTTTTAACTCAATCAGTAAGGTTCTTCACACTTGGCTCTTCTCTCAGCATGGTTGAAAATCTTGGTAAAAATGAACTTTTACAGGGTACCCATCCTCTATTTTGATGGATTTGGTCAGTGGTTGAATCATTCATTGATGCATTTTTCTGGCATCCTCAATTTCCTGAACTAGGATCCTTCATTCATTAAAAGCCAGATTTAGCTCATTTGTAAACGGTTGGACATTTTTTATGATCTGCAAGCTCCCTCCTTCTAGCGCACTTGGCAAGTGGACCCTGTGGAATCATCAGACCATTCTCTTTAGCGCGTGCTGCAACACCCGAGTACCTCATCACTGCTCCTTCTCCTGGTTGCTTCTGGCACTTTATTTAAAAATGGACGTGACAATGCAAGCTCTGTAAATGAGTTTTCAATCCTTGGTCTTGTGTCGAGAAAAAATGGCTCCTATTCTGATCCTTAAAGCACACATTTTAGGAACTTATGTGCTTTGACCTTTCAAGTTCCACAGTTTTTATAATCTGTGGATAACAATCTACCACCCCCAAACGATAGGTGTGTGCACCACTCCTTTGGTGTATAAACCTTCTTTAGTTTATGGTAATTATCTTCATTTTTCTCAAGCTATCACTTGTCTCCTTGGCAGAACATTAGAGTAGGATTTTGAGTTAAAGCCTAGTGACAAATTTCATGAAATACATCTGATCAGAGAAATGTTGAATTGAACCAACCTTTAGATCTAGATGGATTTTTTTCCCATTTTTACAAGTCACCAAAAAGACTTATTTATAGTAGGGCTTCAACATTCCACTGTTGTGCAAGTCACACTAGTATGCTCATGTATCAAACTAGTAAATCTAAGAAAACATCCACCTGGTGCAAGTATAGAATTTGCACTAACAGTATGGTATACAACAAACTGAACTTTGAGTTTTCCTACCACTACTGCATAGGTCCTTTGGAATGTTCCACTCTTCCCCAGAAGTGCCATGTGGATCCTATAATATCAAACTTCTCTATCCCTTATTTTACCTCATCATGTCATGGTCCCCTCTGCACAGGTCTTTTCCTACTTGCTGAATCCACCGTAGCTATGGCTCGGCTTGTTCATCCAGTGGGGTCATCTTGTCCATACATTCTTCTAAAGCCTGTTGGTCCATCTGGTACCTCCAATATCCATGCAATGACCAATGATAGGAGAACAGCCACAAATCCGTTCTTTCCCTCTGTGCGTGGTTCTTTGACTATGTTCTCTGCAACTATAGCATGGTAATGGCTTATAGATCGCCCCTCCCGTACAGTCTGTTCTATATGCCACATACAACCACATAGTGTGACACCTTGTGACCACCGCTCCTTATAATTCTAACTTAGTAACCATATTTGTGCTGAAACTATGTCCCAATTGGATAGTTTGTTCAAGGCCTTAGCTATGTCCATTTTCCATGTGGACCCTTCAGGTATCCCAACTCCTATTATGGTTTGTAATGTAGACACTAAAATTAGGTCACACTCCCCTTTGTCCCTCATCAAATAAACACCTTGAACACATTCACCTAACCATGGCCCCTTTCATCCCCATACTAATATTAATTTAATTAAATTAATTCATTATCCTCACAATATTTATTATTTAAATATCCTAATTGGGATAATGCCCACATATCCACCTCATCTAGCCACCTCACCCTAAGACCTATTCTTAGTAAGTTGCCATAACTAACTAAGACCTACCCAAACCCTAAAAATAAATGCCTACATTCCCTCTAACCACATTCCGCCCGTTAGAAGGAAGCTTCCATGCTAATCCGTGGAGTAAAATGAAACGAGATCCTAGAAAATCAAGGGGATCTGCCTAGTTTAGTAAACCTAGGAAATCCCACCCTAACCGATGCCGGTTACCCTTAACCACCGCCTGGTTAAGTCAGAACCACTGTCGGTTACCATTTAACCCCCAAAACAACCTTATTTTGAGGTTGGCACATTTCTGAGAGATAATCACATCTTCTAAGAACAAGTGACGAAACCAGAGCTGCATGCAAGCAAGAACCAACATCCGTACACACATCAGAGCATCCATAGCCAGTACCTGAAGCAATCACACAACCATTTTCCTTCACGGGAGCATCTAGGGAAGCACCAACACTACACCAAGTTCATTCCATTTGATCACCCACCATTACCAACCAGGCATCAAGCCCGTACAAACAGTAAGTTTTGTTAACCAACACTCATCTATTCATCATTTGGTAGATCCTTTTACATCTGTTATTAGATTTTGCTCTCATTTCCATTCCCCCATCATCTACCTCCATGCAAACTTGACCATATTTTTATCCATACCCTTGCACTACCCATACCTGGATCTTAATCATTCCTGTGCATATCCAGGATCCACATAAACCTTACCTTTGCCCTTCCTTTTCATCTAGCCTCAGATCTATCACCCAGAAAAGTTTTTATTGAGTTTCCTGTACCCCGACCATACCAATGCCGGTTACCCACAAACTTTCCGGTTAACCTAAACCGACACCAGTCATACTAGACGACGTCGGTCTCTGTGTCTTTTACCAAGAATCAAGAACAGAGTTTCTAAACCTCCACCAAATACCCAAAACCACCCAGAATCTCACCCTGAAATAGTAACAGTACCTTGACAGAGACCTTGACCTTTAGATTCAATCATAGCTTAGCCTGTTGTGAACGAATTTGCTTATTGTAGACAAATGAGATACCTAAATCATTTTAACTACAGTAGGATTTCCTTTATTATCAACATTAAGTTGTTTTAAACTAGTGGATTGACAGCCATCTAGGAAGTATCACACTTCCCGGATCTAGCACACGCTAGGTAGTCCACTGCATATCTTGTTTAACTTTTATTTGGTGGTATTGTTTTCCATTTCAGGTAGTTCCTCCAAGTAAAAAGGAAGCTCTCATGATCAGCTGTGGATCCAGAAGTCATACATGCGTAACAACCTATAACCAACATCTCAATAGGTATTCCTCCTAGCCCATTACCCTTATCTGTTTCGTCAACATTCAAAGAAACGCATCTAGAATCAGGTGAAACATTTTGGCATGCCCGGTGGGACCCATTCGGGGTTCTTTGCATTCTTTCATTTCTAGGAGAAAACATTGTATGCTTGTTTCTTTTCTAAAAAGTTCTTACATTAAAACTTTCTCCCCTGGAACCTTCTTCTCTTCTATTGTCTAAAATCAATCTTATTTTGGTGTTTAAAACAAACATTTCTTCCCTTTCATTAGTATCACATTAGTGAAAGAGCATCCCTTCTCTTGTTCATCTACTTGTGGCATCGAATTCTACATTTCGATTTGGGTTTAAAAATCATTTCATTTCATTCTACTTTTTGCATTAGCTCACATTAATTGAGGGCAACCTATATGCTGGAAGTCATTCCCAGTTGATGGTTGACAAATGAATCATAGAAAAGCACTTCCTTTCTTTTTCTCTCTCTGAGTCTTACCCAAACATCACAAATTTAAAATATATACACATTCTTAAACAACATCTTACCCAGAAGAAGTTGTAGGTGATCACACAATCACGACACAGTGGGCACCCCGCTGGTTATCTCTGTCCAGTACCCCATTAGAGGACCGCCCGCTCCCACCATAACATACCTAAAACCTCTCCTTGTAGATCTCCTTCTTCGTAGGAAGCCATCCTCACCAAAAAAACTCTATTCTACATTTCATGAGTCAGTCCTTAAATAACATAAGCTAAACAAACATAATAGAAAAAGCACTCTTAGGATCGTATTTTTCTTAGTGTTTCTGCTTGGCTTGCATTTTGAGGTGAGAGGTCACGTTCTTCATTTTTCTTATTTCCCCTTGCACGCTCCTCATCACAGTTGGTGTATTCCATCTTCATCTGAGTGTGCCTGGACCATATTATCATCATTCTTAGAATTCTAAGTTTGATTCCACATTAATTTTAACTCACAACCACATTTTCTTCATCACTGTTTCAATTTCACAGTAACCGGTGTCGGTCTTGCAACCGTCGTCGGTTACCCTCTAATTGTCACTGGTTACACCCAACTGGTGTTAGTTCACTTTTCTTTTGGTTAACCTACCCAAAAGGACACCTATTCACCTTCTTTAGTTGTTTAGAGTCTCTGTCACTCTTATCATATTCATTGACCTGACAAGTTCCTCAACATTTTGCATACTTGGAAAATTTGGCCTTATACCTTGTTTTTGACCAACTGTCCACTTTCCATAGTGACTGACAGCGGTTACCTATGACTGGCGTTGGTTTAACCTAACTAGAATCAGTTAGACTGTGTCATTTTCTAGTTGACATTTTAACCCCAATTCACCTACCACCACCTATTTATCCTATCTATGTTGTATTTCTGTGTCATTTACAAAAACTAGTCTTACCATATTAGTACCTGTTCACATGGTACTGACGTGTCAAAAAGCAAGTGCCCTCGTATTCCATGCTAGTTTTCAACTCACTCCCACCTAGCCCTTCACCACCTTTCATTTTATCACCAGCCATGGAACCTATCCAACCTATCTCTATTGCTACTAGAGACAAGGAGTTCACACGACTCCTTGACCAAAATCCTGCCATCTTGTAGTTTTACCTTTCCCACTCATCCACTCGAGATGCCTTGGGTCAGTTGATATATGGCATGCCCGTATCTATCCCCCCGACTCTCATTCCCACTCCTACATCAGCCCCATCTGGCTCCACGCTGCCTGCATCTACCTTACCCCCAGTCGTTTCACAGCTAGGCCCTATACCACTATGACTGCCGCGTCTACTACATCCGTTACACCTGCCACATCCACTATACCTTTTCCAACCACCCAAAACACAACCTCATCCACATGCCTATTGTCTCGCATATACCCGTAGCTACACTACCACCCCCGGTGTTAGTGACCTCTACCCCTTTTCAAAACATCGTCCTTTCTATTCCACAATCTTTAGCCCCCATTGCCACTAGGGTCACCATGACTCTTCCACCTCCATATATGTACTATCAGCAACCTCCTGTTTCATCTATTATTCACTCTGGGTACGTACCCCCTATTTCACTACCTTCTTCTCAATCTACCTATATTGAAGCACCATATACTGGAATGCCACCCCCATTATATGCCCAATACCAACCCTCTTATGCTATAAAAGTCACCCATCCATCACAACCCACCAATGACCTAATCAAGTTAATGATGGACAAGATGCAGACATTAGAGGCATCGTTTCTGGCTCCCACAACACTCTCACCTATGATGAAATTTGTAATGAGCCTATACACCCATCCATTCCTATCCATCCATATCCCTTACATTGGGAAATGCCTAAATTCAACCATTTCAATAGCAAAGAAGACCCGCAACAACATTTTCTGTCTTTCAAACATGGGTGTTATCTGATCGCCCATGATGATGCTTTGCTCTTGAGGACCTTTCCCATGTCTCTGACTGGACCCATGTTAGATTGGTATAGTGGGTTACCTAGACACTCTATATTCTCATTTAATCAGGTAGCCCAAGCCTTCTTGGATCACTTCTCCATTAATATCGTTAAGAAGGTTACCATGACTGACCTCTACTCTACGCGTCAGTATGATGATGAATCCATCACAGATTTTGTTGCTCGTTGGCATAGCCTGATCAATCAACTCACATTCCAACTACCACAAACCAAACTCACTGAACTCTTCACATGGGCTTGTGCTAGGCATATCTCACCAACTTTGCAGGTCCAAACCTTCCGAACCTTCAACGAAGCATTCACCATGGCATGAAAGCTTGAGATTTGGGCCATTGAAGAGAAGAAAATCCAATTACGCAATAAGAACTCGACATTCAAGTCAAATGATACCTCTTCTTCTTCAAAACCACAGAACAATTATTCAAAGGCCAAGGGGACCGCTAACGTAGTGGTACTCAAAGCCGACCCAGCTCATCCATCAAATCAAGCTATCCCCTCATCTAATCTCTCACCTGATCAAAATTTTCAATTCAGACGGGAACTACAGAAATATACCCCAATTGGGGAACACTATTCTTCTATCTTAGAGAAGCTCATCAAAGATAGGGCCATCACCCTTCCTCCCATGAAACCACACACTGGTTTTGAATCTTCTCTCCCCACACCCGCATGGTATAAAGAGCATGATTTCTGTAATTATCATCAAGTAAAGGGTCATAGTGACGGTAATTGCATCACTTTCAAAAACATTGTCCAAGAAATGCTTGAGAAAGGCGAGCTAACCTTGGATAATCCTAACGCACCTACCAATCAAAACCTACATATCTTCAAGAAACCTTTTCCTAATCATGCCCCTTCTTCTGATCAACCATGGGAGAGACCTCAACTCATGATAGTCATACCCGTGAGGTCCATGCTATTTTCAGCAATACACCAGCTTCTTCCCAATTACCTCATATTCCTTCCATCAAGGAAATTCTAGTCCGAAGTCCTCCACTTGCACTTGAACCCACCTCACCTATTCCTCCACCCATAGAGGAACACCCTTCACCTTCTTCTTCATCCATAGAGGAGCCATTCGTTAACATCGAGACTATCTCACCTTTGACTTCTCCACCTAGAGAGCTGTCACCTGTAGTACCTCTCCAGCCTGCAGAAGATGCTTGTTCATCTCCTCCACCTATAGAAGAGTACCCACCATCTCCTCCACCCACAGAGGAGAACCCATCATCTCCTCCACCCATAGAGGAGAACCCATCATCTCCTCCACCTATCAAATATCTAGTAGAGATACCTTTACTTCTAGGTGATCATTCTCCATCAGCTGCCCAAGATGCTGCAGACTTACTTTCGACTCTCTTACCCACGGAAGCTGAAGCTAGTAAATTCCTTGTATCTAAGACAAATTTCATAGGAATTTCCATTAGGTCCTCATCAACCTCACCTATAGACGTGCCATTCTTGTGCTTAGCTGATCACTTAGATTATATGGATAGAGCCTTACTTTGGGGGTGTCTTCTACTTCCTATCTCAACGCAAATGCATATATCACTTGTTGACACTTCCACTCTCTACCCAAAAATATTTCAGCCAATTGAACCAAGCACAACCACCTATATCACAACTTCTTCCACAATACCCCTCATGGCTCAAATCACACCCCTACCCATAACCCAACGCGCATCTACACCCAAGCCTACACTTACATCATCTTCTTTGCCTAAACCCAACACTACCTTAGGGGTCATCCCAACCCCCAGCCTTACTCATCCACCCACCAAATTAGATTTAGCTACATCTTCCAAGGCCAATACCAAACCTACTCTGACACCCAAACAAAAGAGCCAACCCCATAAATCTCATACTCCAACCTCACCGATCACACATTCTTCACCTTCACCCTCTTCATTTGTCTTAGGACCTCGTCCTTCTAACACGGGTAAGAAACCTCCAACCTCCGATAAACTAAAAACACAGCAACCCATTCCACCATTACAAACCTCAAACATACCAAAGTTCCCACCAAAACTTCCGCCCACATCTGCAACATCTTTACCACCCATACCTCTAATACCATTGATCACCCCTTCACTACCCACGATAGTTAAGTCTCTTTCCCTCACACCTCCGAAACGACCTACACCATCTACCTTCACAACACCTCCTTTATCCCCATGGGTAACACGCTCTCTTCCACCATCCACCTTTCCCTCTATATCTTGTGTGCTCGTATCACCTTTACCCAAGAAGGTACAACCTAAGGAAAAAAATCCACTACCCTCTGATAAGGTAGTCAAAACAACCATACACTCTCCTGCCAGTTCGTCTACCATACCCCTACCCAAACAAACACAACCAACGCCTAAGATCACACCAACACCTAAAACCGTAGCTCAACCTACTCCCCCTCATGCAAAGACCGTTTCTCTATAGTCCTCCATGCCTACACCCAAACCCACCTTTGCTTCCCATTGCAATCCACTAGCAGGGTCCTACGCCAAAATTTTAACCAACCTCCTTGAAACTTCTGTCATCACATTGCCACCTCTAGGACCTTATGACCCTCTCAAGCCCAAAGCAAATGGGTTTGACGACACCAAAATTTTTTCCTAGCATCGTGTGCTAGGACACGATGTAGAGAAATGTAAGGCTTTGAAAAACATTCTTATCTAGTTGTGCCCTCCCAAAGAAAAATTTGATGATGATGACCTTCTTGATGAGGACCCCATTTCACCAACAACCATTCCCACAACTCTTCCCTCACTACCTACTCAACGACCCGGACCTTTACCCCCACAACTCCTAGAACCAGCTCTGAGATTTGAAATTAACATGGTTTGCATCAACGATCTCACCAAACCTCCACCCAAATGTCAATGTGCCCAGCTCAACTCACAAGGCTCCTTCCCACCATTGGGTTTTTGCCCTTCGTGTCGCCATACCTTTCATGGCTCACCTACGTTGCCTACCTCCCCACCTCAGATCAACATGATCCATGTTGTTACCCATGCTTTGAAGGAAAAATACAAGGAAAAGGCAATTGAATCACCAACCAATCCTATACCCAACATACCATCTGCACCCACACCTAAAATCACTATCTGTGGTCACACACTGCGCGATACTCAAACAACTACACCAATCCCCCCTCAAAATTTCCTTATATGACCTCATCCAAACCTTGAAATCCCATCATCAAGATCTCATGGAGGTCCTACAATCTATTGAGGTTTTACCCAATGACCCTACACCCATAGCCTCCATTATCACACCCCATAATGTAGTCTCTCTCACCAAATTGCCACCTTTATCCACGCCTCAACCTACTCACCAAGTAGCCTCCCTTAGCTTCTCAGACAAAGAGATCGCACCGCACCAAACAGATGATCCAGACCCAACTCTCTTCATCTTTGTCCACATCGATGATATACATGTACAACATGTCATGATTGATGGGGGTGCTAGCATTAATATCATTTCATGTCATGCATTCGCTCAAATACACATACCTGACAATTGCATGCATAAACATCCTGTCATGTTGCGTTCATTCAATGATGCTATCACCTCTACACTAGGTACTATCATCCTCCACATTTGCGTAGGCCTCCGCACTATTCCAAAGTTATTTTATGTCTTGTAGGGAGAATTTCAATATAACCTATTGCTTGGCAGACCCTGGATTGGTGTCATGGGTTATGTCCCTTCCACTTTGCATCGTTGTGTGAAGTTTGAGCATGAAGGACACACCTATACCATTCCAGCTGACCCATCACCTTTCAAAACTTGCAACATGCTTTACTGACCCAATGATGTGCTCATACCCATCAAAGAATCTACCTCTACAACCACTACCACGTCACCTACACCTCCCCTCACCAGTGTAACCGCTACCTTAACCACACCTACATCCTCCATTCCTACCACTGCCACAACCTCCATAGCTGAACCATCAGCCTCCCAATTCATTAGTTCCACCCGTGATCTGACCTCTACCACATCGTCTATTCTAGCTACCCACATACCAATCACTGATCCCTTGGAGGGTAATTTTCAATGCCTCACTCTGGGGGAGTATCACCTATATAGTGTCAACACATTCCTTACTCCACAAGAGTACAAAATTCTTCACCAAAACCCTCGCTATGATCACCACATAGGAGAACGCCTCTTTTATGGTCCTCCTCACCTTTGTACCAATATCACATATGGGGGACTTGATACTACAACTTACACACTAGAACCACCATCACAAACCTGCCCATTTTCCGCCAACCTCCAGTCACTCACTAATCACCATTTCACCCACACCTTCCTACACCGATGTGTGTGGAAGGGTTTTGGTTTTGGATTTTATGAGCAAGGTCACCATACTATTATTCCATGTACTACTCACAAACATAACGAAGGTAGTGGTATCGGCTTTGCTGAACCACCTACCAAGAAGGCTTGCATTGAAATCATCGAGGATGTCAACCCTTCTCCACCTTCTTCACCACCATCACCACCTTCACCGACGGATTCGATGGACCCAAAATCCATTCCTCCTAACTTTTTTTGTCATAAACACCATCTCCTTGGGGCCTCTAGCCTATCAACATGAGGGCGAGGCTCCCTCCTCTCTTTCCTTCCTATATCCTGAAATGACCGATGACGATACACCTTCGATCAATGTTGTTCAATGTCAGGATGATGAATCTATAATCACCTACCTTCATGCATAAGACTCATATATCCATCGGTCATTACCATCTGAGACACAAACCATGCTTAATGAATTGACTATCAAAATCAACATTCATACTCAGGATGACCTGCACATCTTAAAGATCAATTAATCTTTATATGTTGCTGAATAGGAAGCCATCACTTATTTTCTCAAAGATCATGACCATGATTTTGCTTGGTCTTATTCTGACATGCCTGGTATTGACCCCACCATAGTGGTCCACAATATGGTAACCATTCCCGATGTCAAGCCCGTCAAAAAAAAGCTTAGCAAAATGCACCCTCGCATTGCCCTTCTCGTCAAAGAAGAACTTCAGTGCTTTCTTTCCGTTTCCTTCATTTTGCCCATTTATTATCCTCGTTAGATTTGTAACAATGTCCCTATCACTAAGGTGACAAGGGGGAATCCACATTTACATGGATTTCTATGACCTCAATCTAGCTTGCCCAAAAGACAACTTTCCCCTACCTGGTTTTGACCAGCTAGTTGACCTTACCGCTGGTCACAAGATGCTATCACTCATGGATGACTTCTCAAGTTATAACCAAATATTGCTTGCCCCAACAGATAAACACAAAAATGCATTCATCACCCCTTGGGGGACCTTCTACTATCGAGTCATGCCTTTTTTCATTAAAAACGTTGGTGCCACATATCAGCGGGCTATGACTTATATATTCCATGACATCGTGCATTGTATATTGGAAGATTATGTGGACAATCTCCTGGAAAAATATAAACGCCACTTCGAGCACCTCACCATCCTAAAAACCATCTTAAACCACCTCATTAAATATTACATTCACCTTTAGCCCAAGAAGTGTGTCTTCGCGGTCCTCTCAAGAAAACTCTTGGGATTTATCATTTCCCTACGTGGTATAGAAGTTGACCCTGCTAAAGTCAATTCCATTTTGGAAATGCCTCCACCCACTAACCTTAGGAAACTCCGTAGCCTGCAAGGTAAGTTGTATTCTATTCACCGTTTCATTTCACAATTGTCTGATCGGTGTCAACCATTTCATCACCTTCTTAACAAGGATGTCCACTTTAAATGGGATGATGATTTCCAAAAATATTTTGAGGCCTTAAAACACTACCTTCTTTAACCCGCCGTACTCATTCCACCTAAAGACAATTAACCTTTCTACCTATACATCTCAACTACCGATCACTCTTTGGGGACCATGCTCACTCATCGCGATGAACAACACATGGAGAAGGCAATTTATTACATAAGCCATACTCTTTTTGACTATGAAACCTGATACACCCACCCCAAAAATCTTTGCTTAGCCTTAGTTTTTGTTTCCACAAAACTCCTGCCATTACCTACTCAACCACAAAACCTATTTTATGACAAACATCGATCCCTTGCACTTCATGTATGCAAAACCTTACCAAAATCAAGGTACCAAATGCTAGATTATGCTTCTGGCTTATGCTTCTGGCCGACCTCAAACTCAAATTCATTCATCAAAATTCCATCAAGGGCTAGGCTATTTCCGACCAATTGGTTGGCGCACCTATTTCTGGGGCCCAGCCCTCTAACTTTGAATTTCCTGATGAGTCAATCACTACCCTTTCCTTGGATAAACCCACTTACCAAATGACACTCTTCTTCGATGGTTCCAAGTGTCAGTGTGGGGGTGGGGCTGGTGTTATCCTCATTCCACTTGATGGTGAACCTATGCCTTTATCTTTCAAACTAGATTTTGATTGTACAAACAATATTTTCGAATATGAAGTGCTTATATTGGGTCTCCAAGTTTCCTATGCCTTGGATTTCAAATCCATCGACATCTTTGGTTATTCCCAATTGGTTATAAACCAAGTCAATGGTGTATACCAATGTTGTAATGAGACACTTCAAAAGTATAAACATCACGTAGACATACTCTTGACCACCTTCGACCGCTATAACCTTCAAACTGTCCCCCGTTCAACCAACAAATTCGCAAATGCCATGGCCTGCTTGGCCTCTCAAATCCTTGCTTCACCCCGACGATTCTAAAATCTTTGTCACCATACAATGACTCCAATCACCCTCTTATTTACCTTACAACATTTAATCTATTGAAACCGTTGCCCCCGACCCAAGTGACCTTTGGTATAAACAATACTCCCACTATCTTTCTCTCTCTATCTTACCTCTTGATCTCACTCATAATGGACAATGCGCCTTCCTGAAAAATGTCTCTCGTTACGATCATCATGGGTGGCCTCCTTTATAAGTGTGGATTTGATGGTATTCTCTTACGATGCCTTACAAGTTCTGAAATCATTATACCATCCAGGAAGTTCATGATGGCATATGTGGAGGTCACTTCAGTGGCCTTGCTATTGCTAAGCGTATTCTTCACCTAGGCTATTGCTGCCTGACCCTTAACCATGATTGTTGTGATTATGTCAAGCGTTGTCTAAAATTCCAATAACATGCCAACCTTCATCATACAACCAGACATGCCTTACAGGTCGCCCTTGACCTTTGGCCCTTTTCTCAATGGGGTTGGGATCTTGTCAGAGCGATCAATCCCCATTCTTCCCAATGACATCAATGGATCATCACCGCTACCGAATACTACACAAAATGGGTTGAAGCCATACCACTCATATCCATGAAATTCAAGAAAATACGTGAGTTCATCAATCATCACATCATTTTTCACTTTGGTGTTCCTCTTTACCTCATCACTGGTAATGGAAAACAATTCAAAAATAAAACATTGTGAAAAAAATGTGACGCCTTTGGCATTCAGCTAAGTTTCTTGTCACCTTATTACCCACAAACCAATGGCCAAGCCTAATCCACTAACAAAACCTTGAACAATATTCTCATGAAAGTGGTTAACGATACTAGGAAGGACTGGCATAGGCACATTCCTTTTGCTCTATGGGCATACCGCACTAGTATTCGCACTTCCACTGCCGCTACACCTTTTTCTCTGATCTAAGGTATAAAGGTTGTTATACCTCTAAAAGTCTAGATTCCCTCACTCCGTATTTATCTTCATGACATGCTCAATGATGATGAATTTCATCAGGACCATTTAGCACAACTTGAGTTATTAGATGAATGCCATCTTAATGGTCTTGACCATCTTCAAGTTTACCAAAAATGTATCAAACGTGCCTACGACAAACATGTCCATGAATGAACTTTCCAAGTTGGTGACCTTGTCCTAAAAGAAAATCAACATGTAACCAAAGCAAAAAAAAAGTAAACGAGCAAATTTTCTCCTAATTGGCTTGGACTATACATTGTAACCCATACTTATAGATCAGGTGCTTATTATTTATCTTCACTCGATGGTAAACCCAAACCTGAGTCCCTTAATGCCTTACATCTTCGACCATTCTACTGTTGACTTTTAGTCCTATCTCACCTTTTTCCTCTTTCCATGATCATCCCTTGAGTCACTATCCACTTCTTACACCTCACCAATGATTAAACAAGAATCATGTGCATACCCGTCACTTGTTATCTTCTCTTGAATATGTGTACTATGGCATTGCACATAGCATGATTCTCATGGATACTTTTTTTCTACTTTTAGATGAGATCCCATGGTTGTTTCACCCTAATTTCTAAACAAGAATCATATTCTTCACCTTGGTCTTGTCCATGACTTCAAAGCCCTCACATGGGATCCCACTCATTGAGTCAAACTTCCAATAAAAAGATGACTCCCTCAAAAGGACATCTTTCTCTCTACAATTTCTATTATCAATAGACTGCTCCCTCGAAGGACAACTATGTAAAGCCTTCTAAAAAAAATAAAAAAAATAAAAAAGATAATTTGAAGCTTCCTGCATCTATCAGCTTCATGAAGACCTTAAGGAGTTAATTTCCTCATCCCATATAGACTTCCTACATCGATTAGTCTATCTCAAATATAAGTCAAAACAAAAAGCCTTTTAGTCATGGACTTGCCCATTGTGACCTTAGATCTCTTGCCAAAAGAGCATGCTACCTCGTACCATATAAAAATTAACCACTTTTCATCCCTCTCACCATTCACACTCCCATTTCCTACCGCCTCAAGGGACCCTCTTGGAACTATGAAATTTGGTGATCATGTGCCTATTATTCACCTTTAGGATAATCACTCATGAAAATTCTTTAGGGTCTCATGTTCACTAACCTACCTATGGTATGGTCCACCAGTTATGATCCTCACAAATTAGGAGGCTTTCTTGCCCCCTCTTATCTTTTAACCTTCTTTATTACGTCTTGATTACCTTATACAGGACTTTTTCCTTGATGATTACCTATACCAAGTTTCCCAGAAATCACCCATACCAAGTTTCCCAGAAATCACCCACACCTAACGGACCTAAACCCAAATCATGCCTAAAACCTACCAACGCATTCTCATACCTCCTCATATTCTTCTGTAGCTTATGGGAGAACTACATCGGTCTGAGGCCCCTTTTTGTCGGGGATATGTAGGCAGAACTCCGAGGGCATGGGGCCCTTGGAGATTAGCTCAACCATCATCGTCAACACCTTCTTTAGCTTTTCCCATTCGCACCCATTCACCTCTCACCATTTACTACCTATTCCAATCACATCCTACTTTAGTTAGTTTCCAATTTATCATCAATAATTGGAAACTAATACATCACATTTACCGTAATCCTACATTACAAGTGGTCATACCAACATGATCCACGTTACCATACATAACACAAATTAAACCCAAACATATGCATTCATCATCATTTCTTTCCCATCATATCAAAAACCTGAGAAATTAATTCAACCATGCCTATGACCCGACTCCATTATTGCCTAACACCAACCTGACTCAACCATGCCTATGACCTAACTCCACCATGCCTAACACCAACCTGACTTAACCATGCCTGACACGCCTATCCCTCATCCATCTATGCATAAACAATCACAATCTATCAACATCAAAGCATCATCATCAAATCATCCATCTCATCATATAAATCTGGATGTCCATACAATATACACGAATATAAAATAAAATGTATCTCTCCAAAAATCTTGTATACAGCCTCACCATCTTCAGCATGTAAGCCGGTATATAATCAAAAATACAAAACTCTCATACATCCTCAGTCTCTTTGTAAAAAATGCTGGTATATGATCAAAAGTATAAAACTCTTGGCACGAAGGCCGGCATATATCAAAAATCAAAACTACATCAAAATCGAGAGCCATATATTAGGCATCATCTTGGCGGACATCCTCCATATCCATCTTGCCTATCCCCTCTACCTCCTCGGCTCCTGTCTAATGACCTGCTAACATCTCCCCACCCATCATAGGTGGTGGTTGGGTCCCTGCTGGTGCATCAAATAGAACTGGCCTCCGTGAACTGGTGGCCTCACCCTGACCATGTCTCAGGGCTCGATGGTCCCCTGTGCTCTCCATACTATGGGTGCGTGACCAGGTCCTCTCACTAGATGCCTGTTGTGCCCTGTACTCGGCATATGATAGAAAATATATCCCTACCGCTGTCAGCTAGTCCTGATATTACTAGGTCTCATCTCTCACCTCCCACAACCTAGATACAGATACTATCTGTGGTGGCTCCATTAGTCTCTGACCCTGTACCTACCCTATGGGACCATGTCCCACCCTTACCTTTGAACGAGGATCCTTTCCTGGTGCCTATGATGGTTCCATCGGACCCTGCCCCTCTGCCTATATTTGCACCTATAAGGCCCCAATTTGTGCCTGTGCTGTGGCTAACTAACCCTGTAACCTGTGCCTGTAAGGCAGCCACCTGGCCATCATCACCATCCCCATCTCCACCTTGGGTGATCTGGGCCTGAAGATTGGCCTCCTGTGCATGCAACTCGGCCACCTATGCCTCAGAACTAGCTAACTACACCTACACCATCCCCAATTGGGTAATCAGGTTCACCACCTACCCCTATAGGGCATCTCTCTACATCATGATAGTGTCTTAATCCATCTGCCCCGGCCTGGGTGACACTGATCATAAATGAGCCACCCAATACTATCTGTATCTATTTTTCACTCTAACATCATCGATTTGCTATTCTATCATTTACTCCTCCTACCTTGTAGGAACTGTCGGCTGTGGTAGAGGTAATGGCCTCTTGACATCATCTCTCTTGTACTACGGGAAGGGTGGAGGTATGTCCTGTAGTAACCCAAACTGCCATCTAACCCTATCAACTAGGATCATCTCGTGCTCCTTGGCACATCACCCCTCTATCCATCTTAGCAGCTGGAGGCCATCTAGCTCATCATGCATCCGTATGTATGAGTGATAACCCACATACAGTCTCAATATGATGTCCACCCCAGACAACCCCTCCAATAGACACCTGTAATATGCTACATCATGTGTAGCCATGTCTGATCGACGCTCTCCAATCATGGGAACCTATCGCCTGTACCCCACCTGAACTAATCTTGGTAGAAAGGCATCTGCTCGGGGCATACCCATTGGCCGCACATAAACATATGCTCATAGGCCCAACTATGTAGTAAAAAGGTGTAACATAGGCTAAACCTGTGCAAACGCCCATACTCCCACAGCTCCTTGTATAACTGCACCAGGAATGTTGGCACCCAAGAAAAGTAGGTTCGATCCATCACCATGTTGTGTAAAACCCACATCAGGGAGCATGGAAATCTTCCACCCTATGCATCCAGCAATGCAAAACAACACACTACCTCCATCAATAAAATAACTAGCCTTGTCTCCTCTGGACGGGCTAGGCACATCCCCCTATAACTCAAGCTAGCACTATGGAACATCATGTCTACCAGTCCCTCTCCAAACACTGTCAGCATCAACTCCTCTGAGGCCTCAGAGGAGATCGAGTACACCTTCATCCCTAGTGTCAATAACAACAAGATCCTAAACACGTCCTCTAGGGTGACTGTCATCTCACTTGTCAGTAGGTGGATCGTGTTGGTCGTTGAATCCCATCTATCGATAAGATCGACCATCAGACTTGGTTACCAGACTGCATGCCGATAGCGCCAAACCCCAATCAGGCCCACCTCCTCCACATGCTGCCACTCCTCAACTATCACTATGCCTTGCACTCTTAAGAGTAGGGGTGGCACCCTGTGTCTCATCCGTAGCTGATCTCTCCCCTACATCCAGTACAAACATCAAATTAATCTACCTTCATCATACCCTCACTCACCCTCGACACCTCACCTATACCCACTGTCTCACCTCTTTCTTTCTTCCCAACCTACCTTCGTATCACATTTCTATCTTCCCCCCACCCTCGCCCACTATCATTTCCCCATACCCATTTTACCCCCTACCTACACTAGGTTTTTCACCAACACACCCTATTCTACCCTTCCCTATCTCACCCACTCATCCTAGGGCCCTTTTGGCCCCTTTTTCTCTAAAACACGACTGGTTTCGGCTATCTCTAACCAACCCCAGTCACCCTTAAACCGACATCAGTCACCTATTTTGTGATTGATACCAGTTTGACCCTATCGACATCGGCTAACCCCGACCACATGTCGGTCACTGTCATGGTGAAAGCCGCGACCCCCAAACCCTTCCCTCTCAAAAAACTCCCTCTCATGACTCTTTTAGCCACCCATTCTCACCTACACTTACCCTCAACCCCATCCCACCCCCTTTTCACCCACTTACCTCTCTCCCCCATCCTTCTACCCAATTCACCCCTCCCACATTTCAAATTTAATTCCCCCCCCAAACCCAATTTTTCACCACCCGACCTCTCACCTACTCTATCTCACAAAACATAGAAAGGGTTTTATGCTTACCTCATCATGCTACCATCGCCATGGTGGCACGTCTGGCCACTGTACTAGTGGCCCGCCCGATCCCTCTCTAGCCTCTGCCATCACCAATCTGTCACCTCACCTCCAACCAATAAAATCAACAAATCTAATCTCGTGGACTCACCTCTCTGCTACCAATCACCCACTACATGGCTCACTAACTCCAAAAAACATGGAATTTTTCTTTTTTTATAACATCCCCGACCTAACCGATGCCGGTTTTACCTTCACCAGCATCGGTCACATGCCCTACCTTACCATGGTCGGTTACCCTATACCAACATTGGTTACCCTTGACTGGCATCGATCACCCTCTCTTCCACATTGCCCACAATTTCACCCTATTACCTTGCTCCTCACTCTTTTTTCCCTGCTTAACCTTTTAGCCTACCCCCTACCCCCATTTTTTTCCCTAAATCCCTTTTTACCTCACCCATCCCTCCCTAGGACACTTCACTTGATCTTCTTGACCTTATCATTTACTACTTCACCTCATCCTCTTTCAGGGAGTCATTATTTTACCCATACCCCAGCCCTACCCGTGCCGTGACCTATATTCTTGGACTTGGAACATCGCTAGTGAAATTTGACCTCATATGTTCACTATACCTTATGGCACTATTACCTATGTTGATTGACATCCTAGCCTACATTGCCTCTTGCCGTGACCGTGTATCCTAACCCAACCCTTGGTGTATCGAAAACACACCTAAACATTCCTACACATAACCTACATCGTGTTTCCTGACCATATCCTTTACATGGATATGGGAATCACCTCAGCCTTATTTAGATAAACCTATCGACCTTAGACAATGTAGAGTTTTCTTACTCTTCATCCTGGTACCATGCTACAATTTATACGTGTGCGTGTGTTTGACTGTTACTACCTTTGACCCTGACCCATTACCTGGATTACCCGAGTGGACCCCTTTTTCCTTTTTACCCGTGTTTCCCATCTTCCTCTTCATCACATTCACCTTTTATCAAACCACTCACTGATTCTGCCTTCTCCCTCCTCAGTTCCTAGTTTGAGGGGGATCACCTTCACCCACACGTGGGGCAATCACATCTTATTTTTGTTAGCGTTTCTTACCAATACAAGCTACACAACAAAAAGGAGCAAAATGTAGACAATAAATTATGTCACACTCCCCTTTGTCCCTCGTCAGATAAACACCTTGAACACTTTCACCTAACCATGGCCCCTTTTATCCCACACTAATATTAATTTAATTAAATAATTCATTATCCTCACAATATTTATTATTTAAATATCCTAATTGGGATAATGCCCACATATCCACCTCATCTAGCCATCTCACCCTAAGACCTATTCTTAGTAAGTTTCCATAAGTAACTAAGACCTACCCAAACCCTAAAAATCAATGCCTACACTCCCTCTAATGACATTCCTGCCCATTAGAAGGAAGCTTCCATGCTAATCCACAGAGTAAAATGAAACAAGATCCCTTAAAATCAAGGGGATCTACCTAGTTTAGTAAACCTAGGAAATCCCACCCTAACTGATGCCGGTTACCCTTGACTACTGCCAGTTTAAGCTAGAACCACCGTTAGTTATAATTTAACCCCCAAAAACAACCTTATTTTGAGGTTGGAACATTTCTGAGAAATAATCACATACTCTAAGAACAAGTGACAAAACCAGAGCTGCATGCAAGAAAAACCAACATCCGTACACACATCAGAGCATCCATAGCCAGTACCTAAAGCAATCACACAACTATTTGCCTCGATGGGAGCATCCGAGGAAGCACCAGAACCACAACCAAGTTTCATTCCATTTGATCACCCACCATTGCCAATAGGCATCAAGCCCATATAAACAGTAAGTGTTGTTAACTAGCACTCATTTTTTTCATCATTTGGTAGATCCTTTTACATCTTTTATTAGCTTTTTCTCTCATTTCCATTCCCCCATCATCTACCTCCATGAAAACTTGACCATATTTTTATCCATACCCTTGCACTACCCATACCTGGATCTTAATCATTCCTATGCATATCCAGGATCCACATAAACCTTACCTTTGACCTTCCTTTTCAGCTAGCCTCAGATCTATCACCCAGCCAAGTTTCTATTGAGTTCCCTGTAACCTAACCATACCGACACCGGTTACCCAAAACCGTCACTGGTTAACCTAAAATGACACCGGTCATACTAGACTGACGTTGGTCTCTGTGTATTTTACCAGGAATCAAGAACAAAGTTTTTAAACCTCCACCAAAATACCTAAAACCACCTAGAATCTCACCCTGAATAGTAACAATACCCTGACAAAGACCTTGACCTTCAGATTCAATCATAGCTTAGCCTGTTGTGAATGAATTTACTTATTGTAGACGAATGAGATACCTAAATCATTTTGACTACAGTAGGATTTCCTTTATTATCAACATTAAGTTATTTTAAACAGTGGATTGATAGCCTTCTAGGAATTATCACACTTCCCGGATCTAGCACACATTAGGCAGTCCACTGCATATCTTGTTTAACTTTTGTTTGGTGGTATTGGTTTCCATTTCAGGTAGTTACTCTAAGAAAAAAGGAATATCTCACGATCAGTTGTGGATCCAAAATTCATACGTGCGCAACAACCTCCAACCAACATCTTAATATGTATTCCTCCTAGCCCAATCCCCTTATCTGTTTCATTAACATTCAAAGAAACACATCTAGAATCAGGTGAAACAGGTGTGCAAGCATAAACTCATCTAAGAGGATCCTGATTGTTTCATTCAAAAAGTGTGTACATCTATCACTTGTCAAGCTTAAAGGAAATCCATATCATGTAAGAACATTCTCCCACAAAAACCTAGTTGCTATAACTACCGTATAATCTTTCGTAGGTGTTGCTTCTGCCAACCGTGTAAGATAATATATGCAAGTAATGATATGGCGCAATCCAGTCCTATGCGTGGTTGGCGAAATATGTCCTAAAAAGTCAATGGCCCATTTCTCAAATGGTTCAGCACTAGTAATTGGTCTCAAAGGCATCTCATCTCTTTGCCCTGGTTTTCCTAGGCACTGACAATGTTCACATGCCTTACAATAATCTTTACAGTCTTTATACATTGTCTCCCACCATAATATAACAATTAATATCTTCTAGGAAGTCACATCACTTGCATAATGGCCTCCTACAATACCACCATGAGCTTCTTCCATGATATCCTTGCGCTCATGCTCTAATACACAACAACGTAACACTTCATCCCTACCTAGCTTGTAAAGGTCACCACTTATTGACATAAATGGTGCTGTGCGTATAGTAAGATACTTATTTTCTGATGATTTCATTCCTTCTGGTGCCATACCTGTTCGTAGAAAGGAAACAATGTCTTCTAATTCCATGGGCGCACGTTGTAACCTGTATAACTGTACATCCAACATTGTTTCTTCAATTGTCTGTGCATCCTCTCCTGAATTGATTCTAGATAAATGGTCTGGTCCATAATTGCTTTTCCCTGGATTCACCACAAATGTGAAGTCAAATTATTGAAATAGGAGTACCCATCTATATATGTGCCCCTGTAAGACTGGCTTATTTACCAAGTAATTCAATCCCATGTGATTTGTATAAAACACAAATGGTGTTGCTAACAGGTGCTATCGAAACTTGTACCATGCATAGATCATTGACAAAGGTTCACAATCTATAGTTGTATAATTCCTTTTAGCAGGAGTCAACTTTCTACTAGCAAAATAGATTGGATGATCAAGAATACCTTCACCAGGTTGAGCTAACACAACACCAATGTCCATACCAGAAGCATCCACATGCACATGAAATGGCTTATCCCATGATGGAAAGTGCAAAATGGGCCCAGTAGTTAGTTTTTATTTTAATATCTCAAACACGTACTGCTACGGTTCTCCCCAATAAAATGTACCTTTCCCCTTCAGTAATTCTTCCAAGGGTGTTGTAATTATGGCATACCCTTTTATAAATTTTCTGTAATATCCTGTATGACCTAAAAATCTGCACACCACACTTTGACTAGTAGGAAATTCCAGGCCTAAAATGATTGCAACCTTAGCTGGATCAACTAGCAAACCTTCATTGCAGATTATATGCCCTAACAAAATTCCAAATGGCATAGCAAATATGCACATCTTGATATCCAAAGAGATACTCAATTTTCTGCATCATTCAAACATTAGGTGAAAATTGTCACAATGATCTTTCACAAGCCCATATACTGTCCAATCGTCTAGGTAAACTTGTAAGAAGTTGTGAATAAAATCTTTGAATGCCTGAACAACTATTCACGAGAATAGAGTAGGCACGTTTTTCAATCCAAAAGGCATAATAGTATAGGCAAAAATGCCTCATTTAGTAATAAATGTTGTCTTTTCTTGATCCTCATGAGGGATCCTAACCTAATGATACCCAGAAAATGTCTATGAAAGAACATATTTCACGCCCTAGAACTCCTAGTATTTCCTCAGTGAAATGCATAGGGAAATAAGTTGTCATGCATGCAACATTCAGGTCCATGTAGTCCACACATATCTTTATCCATTTTTACTTCTTGATACTGATCACCATTGGGCTAAACCATTATGAATCATCAAGGGGCTTGATAATTCAAGATTTCAACATTTTATCAATTTCTTCCTTCACCTTTTCGTGTAAATTAGGATTCATTATGTAAGGTATCTTTCTAACTGACCGTGTACTGCCCTTAAGTTTGATCTTCATTTCCCTAAGTGATTCATACATGCCTCCTGATATCCTCTAGGGAATAAATCCTGATAATCCCTAAGTAATTCGATGATTTTTGCTACCTCTGAATTTGACCAATAATCTCCAATTATTGCCTCCTTAGGCTCAGTCTCCAAACCTATATTCACCTTCTGTGTCTTCATGGGTTCATGGTAGGCACATGTATCTTTGTATGCACTGTCCAAGACCTCATGCATCCATGTGAATGTTCAATATCTAGGTTCTCAACTTCTCATCATCCACGATGTAGACCATCTTTCCTTTTTCTTTCTCAAGGCAAGCGTGCTCAAGTAGTTTGGAGTCCATTTACTCTTCCTTTTAAAAACATGCTCCGAACTCTGTCTCACTGAATAATTCCTGAATATACTCTTATGCTTTTGCACTATCTCCCATAGTTAAGCGCTTAACAAATTTTAATGCCTCTGCTACAGGAGGTTGAGTCTAGAAGTAGTCAAATGTCTAGGTCATACCTGTAGTCAAATATTTCTAGTTCCTAGTTTCTCTATGTAGTTCTGCATATACATACCAAGCATGTGCGCATCCTTGGAGAGTGGAATACAATCTATGCACCTAGAGTGAAGGTGGTAATGCTTCATATCTTTCTATCCAGAGTCTCTCACACTGCTGAATGTGATGCTGAACAGGTTGATTACTATGATAAGTACAGATTTATGTAGGTGCATTGTTCCTTATAAACCTAGTAGAAAAATCTATTCCAATCTCTTCCCAGTTTAGAAGATTATCTCTGTGGACTACCCACCAGTGCGCTACTTTCCTGTGCACTATATATACTAGCATATGCATTTGTAATCCCCTTAGCGCGCCACAAGATTTCACACATATGCACATGTTTGGAAACATCCTTGATACCTCTATATTCTGGGAGATGAAGAGACATCTCCACGTAAATATTCTATGGTTGTTACAGACCTTGACCGCCTGATCTAGAACCCCTTGGGTTACCTCTGCCTCTAAAACCACCAGATCCACCGGAACTAGAACCACCTATACCTCTTGATCCTCTACCCATAGTTGGAGTAGGATCTATAGATGTACTCCCCTGTGCTCCGATAATAGTACTATACTGAACCCCTATAGTATGTGAGGTAGCTCCACTTCCAGAGGTGAATCCAACATTCTACATGCTCACATTCTGCATGGATGATGCACCTAAGAATGCTCCTCCATATAACATTGAAGTTGCCTATCCTGTCATTGATGTACTTGATCCTTGACTTACTCCTGCTTTCCTACTTCCCAAGTTAGCTTGCTAGTTACTTGTCGTACTAGATACTGAAAAACCAAGTGCAAAGGCTAGGTCACCAGGTGGATTAAGATGCACGCCTGTGGCCCAAGTAGTCTCTACTGGCACACTTCTGTGTGAGGATGAGAAGGGATATCTATCATGCTTTCCAATCTAGGGGAGTTCCTAATGCTCTGGCTCCATGTCTTCTACATGATCTGTAAATCCTTCATGAGCCATCTCTCTCCTCAATGCCATACTTTTCGCAACGGAACGTGCTTCTCTATTTCCCTCTCACATGCCTCATTATACTTAAGTCACCTTTCCTCTCTCTGATTTTCTGCCACTAGGTTTTCCATCTTAATACCAAACCTATTCCTTCCCTCGCTCATGGTGAAGTTTAGTTAGCCATCGATTTACTCTCCAGGTTCAAAGTTACCACTAAGATCTTGATCTCTAGTGGAATACCGTGCAAATATGTTCCTCTTGGATACCTCAAAAACTAAAATTGAACAACCTCTAGGAAAGAGTACGCCAAAATTGAGTATTCCATAATATAGCTATTTAAAATGCCACAAAACCACGTATCCACCATGTGAGTCCAAATCATATCATCCATTCTAGGCTGCATCATTGGTTCCATTACCTTTTTTTCCTATCATCCATTCTAGGTTGCATCGTTGATGTGTTCCGCATGCCATCTTCCAGAAATAGATCCTCATGCCAAAAATCAGCTAAGTCCTGAAATATGAACTTTCCTTCTGTGTGTGGGTCCTTCCTGTCCTTCTATGCCTTTGATTTTGGCCTTCTATCCCGTGTGGATTCCTTGTGTGATTTTAGACAAGTATTATTTGATCAACATGAATCACTCTCATGATGATTTTACTAAAGTACATCTTAAGGCCATCAATGATCATATTGTTAAACATCCCTAAGATCTAGATTTGATTTTACATGTTGCTCGTGAGGAAGCTACTAATTTGGTGGAGCTCACTGCTTTCATGGCCATACCAACTTCTGTTTCTAATCAATCTCTTGCTTCTACTATCTCACATATTTCTACCATTCTTGTTTCTGTCAATATTCCTACATATCACTTTACACCACCCTTAGTTTCTCATATACAATAGGTTTCATCAGTTGGTACTCAAGACTTAACTTTTATTTATCAGGACCTTCACGCACAAATTCATAAGTTGCAATAAGATACTTCTCACACATCTCCATATTTAAATTCCACCTTGTTATTGTATACTCCATTCATACCAACTATCTCCACTTATCCACTTCCTAATAGTTTTTCACCAATAAGCTTCCCATTAATGATGAACATGGTGACCTGCAGGAGCATATTAGAGCCTTTCATGTAGCTTGCCTTGATTTTTCTGATGATCATGTTATTTTGGCTAAACTATTTCCCCGTAGTCTCCATGATTATGTGAGTTGTTGGTTTTATGACCTACCTATTCATTTGGTAACTTCATTCGTGCATCTGGCCGATGCCTTTATTACTCTTTTCTCCATAAATATTGGCTCCAATATTTCTTACATTCAACTAGCATAAATTAAATATGGATCTAATGAACACCTAGAAAATTACGTTTGTGATACAAAAAAAATATAGATAAGATGTCAAATGTGCTCGTAGACTCCGAGCTTCAGGATTTGTTCATCAAGATTCT
The DNA here is from genome assembly GCA_019776745.2 of Taxus chinensis. Taxonomy (NCBI): domain Eukaryota; kingdom Viridiplantae; phylum Streptophyta; class Pinopsida; order Cupressales; family Taxaceae; genus Taxus; species Taxus chinensis. Next base: position 653,971,525 of record CM034152.1, read on the forward strand.
TTTATCACTGCTTCAGAAGAGTTTTCTCTTCAATACCTCTCCTTCATTTGACCAACTTTTTCATACTCTTAAGCTTCGTGAAACCAAGCTTCTACTCATAGGTAAGCTTAAATATCAGGATTAAGCTTTTTCTTACACTCGTTTTCCAAACAAGACACCTTTCAATCCATCTACAACTAAGCCAACTGACACCAAAATTACTGTTAATACAATCACTACTCCTAAAGAAGTTCAGTCGCCACCACCTAGGCTTGCGTTTACTAACCTTCCTATGGCCCCACATATCATATTGTAATAAATTCTTGAGATCAATCTTATCATGTTTCCTCCACCACTTGAGCTAGACCCATCATGACTGAAAGGTAGAAATTACAACGAAAAATTCCGATATGACTATCATAGATGTGTGGGACATTCTATGAATCAATATTTCAAGCTCCTCACAATCATTCAAGATCTTATTGATAATAACAAGCTTGAGTTTCTGGAACCTACAAACTCTGCACTAGTCAATGAAAAGGGTAAACTCAAATTATTTAATAACTAGTCCCAACAACATAACAAGAAAGCATCTGAATCTTCCACTAATCACACATATCATGCAGTGCCTCCTCCTGCATTAGGGGATCTTGATTTTTTAGTTCCACATATTGACTCTTTGCCACCGATCATCTCCTTCTCCGATCATGATTATCATGTGAATTTCACATCTAATCATTTACATATCAATGCATCCATTGGCTCGATCTCCATCAATAATACTAAGGTTGACCCATCATGGCCCATTAGTGCACACTCTATTCCTCTTCTTAAGGTTATCAGTTACTTGTTATGTTGTGGAGCCTATTTTCATGTGTGGAAGTGTTGAAGACTGTACACTAAAAGTATTGTACACTATCCATAGTTTTCTTGTCGGTAGATAGAAAAATATAAGTACTGTACACTATCCATAGTGTTGAAGATTATACAATATCAATAATACACAATACACTAAAAGTAATGTACACTATCCATAATGTTGAAGATTATACAAAAAAAAAACTATACACTATCTTTATATTTTTCTGTCTGGAAAAGGGAACAAATCCTCGAGCATGACAGACGTGGAATGGGATTTACTAGATAGGAAGGCACTTGGGACAATCTAGGTATGTCTTGCATCTTCTGTATTATTTAATGTTTCAAAGGAAAAGACTACAAAATAACTTATGGATGCATTAGTGAAGTTGTATGAAAAACCCTCTTCCTCTAACAAAATATTTTTAATAAAAAAATTGTTTAATATGAAAATGTCTGAGAATGGTTCAGTAGTAGACCATTTAAATGATTTTAATAAGTTTGTAAATATGATAGCTTCGGTTACAATAGAATTTTATGAAGAATTTAGGGCTTTATTAATTTTGTGCTCTTTACCTGAGAGTTGGAATAGCCTAGTAATGATGGTAAGAAATTCGTTTCCAACTAAATCAAATTTGAAGTTTGAGGATGTTGTAGGGGTAATTCTAAACGAGGAAATGTGAACAAAAATATCTGAGGAATCTTCTACTTCAGGGAATTATTTGATAGTGAAAACTAGAGGGAGAAAAAATAATCGAGGAAGACGTGGAAAATTGAAAGATCGGGGAAGGTAAACATCCAAAAGTAAGATGGTATGTTGGCACTGTGGAAAGTCTAGGCATGCAAAGGAATGTTAGGAGCTTTGGTATATGAAGAAAAAAAAGGAAGAAAACACAGAGATAAATTTGGCAATGAGTAATGTATGTCAAGATACTTTGATTATTTCTTTGCATAATATTGCTGAATCTTGGGTTTTATATTCGGGGGCTTCTTTCCATGTTACTCCACATAGGAGTTATTTTTTGATTATGTTCAAGGGGATTTTGGGCATGTTTTTCTTGGTGATGATGAGCCTTGTAACATATTTGGAAAATGTTCTGTTTAGGATAAGATTCAAAATGGGAATACATGGCTATGGAAGGATGTCAGACATGTGCCTTCATTAAGATGAAATTTGATATCGATAGGGAAGTTGGGAAGTGATGGTTGTACTATGATATTTATAGCAGAATATTGGAAGGTTACCAAGTGTGATTTTTTGGTGGCAAGAGGTAATAAGGTTGGAACCTTATATTTAACCACTGATAGCACTAATGTTTGTAATCTTGCGGCTTCAGAAGAAAATACAACATTGTGGCACTATAGGATTGGTTATATAAGCCATAAGGGCATGGAGATCATAAAGAAGGATTTTGCTTGATATAAAAAAATAGGTTTGGAGTTTTGTGAGGACTGTATAGATGTGAAAAAGAAGTAAGTAAGGTTTCTCAATGTCATACCTATGAAGAAAGAGAGTAAGTTGGAGCTGGTGCATTCTGATGTGTGGGGGCTGACTCAAGTATAATCTCTTGGGGGTTCAAATTATTATGTTACTTTTATTGATGATGCAACACTGAAAGTTTGCGTATATTGTATTATAAATAAATCTAATGTATTTGACACTTTTGTTAAATGGAAATCCTTGGTAGATAATGAAACAGGTCTTAAGCTAAAATGTTTCAGGTCAGATAATAGAGGGGAGTATTAGATCAATGAGTTTGATGATTATTGTTCTAAGAATGGAATCCCCAAGAAAAAGAAGGTTCCAGGAAATCCACAACAGAATGGGGTGTCAGAAAGGATGAACAAGACAATAATGGAATGTGATAGGAGAAAGATGTTACATGTAGAACCGCCTCTTTCTTTTTGGGCAGAAGCTATGAAAATAACTATGTAATTGATAAACAAAGGACCCTTAAGTGCCTTGGATGGAGGCATACTAAGGAGGCTTGGCATGGTAAGAAAGTTGATTACTCATTTCTTAGAGTCTTTGGATGTGAGGTGTTTGTTCATATTGACAAGGATGATAGGACCAAGCTAGAGGCTAAATCATAAAAATTCCCTTTCATTGGTTATGATGGTGATGAATTTGAATATAAATTTTGGAATATTAAGGAAAATAAAATAATTCAATTTAGGGATGTGGTCTTTGATGATAAATTTATGTATAAGCAACAGTTGTAGGAAAACATGGAAGAATCCATGAAATAATATGTAGTGGTAGAGGATCTTTCGGATGGGAAAGTGACACATGAATTAGTTCAGGAACCTTCTCAACAGGAACCCCAAACTCCTATATTGAGGAGGTATTCTAGGGTAAGAAGAGAATCTGAATGTTTTTCTCCTTCTCTTTATTATTTATTACTCACTGACAGTAGAGAGACAAAGATCTTTTATGAAGCAATGGAGATATATTCCAGGAAGAAGTGGGAGAAAGCCATGGATGAGGAACATTAGGCTCTCATGGAGAACCATACTGAGGACTTGGTGAAGCTATCAGAAGGTAAAAGAGCATTGCAGAACAAGTGGGTGTACAAAGTTAAAAAGGAAGGAGGTAAGAAAAGATACAAGGCCCGGTTGGTGGTCAAGGGGTTTGCACAGAAAAAAGGTATATATTTTGATGAGATTTTTTCTCCTCTAGTAAAAATTGCTTCTATTAGAACTATTATTTAAATAGTGGAAGAAAAAGACTTCCACTTATAGTAGCTATATGTAAAGACTACATTTATCCATGGTGATTTGGAGGAGGATCTATATATGTAGCAGTCAGAGGGCTATGAGGTCAAAGGTAAAGAGGAGATGGTGTGCAAACTAAAAAAGATCTTGTATGCCCTGAAACAAGCTCCACGTCAATGGTCTAAGAAATTTGATAGCTTCATGATGGAGCAAGGTTATATTAGATTCCATTATGATCATTGCATGTATACAAAGAAATTTTAGGATGGAAGTTATATTATCCTATGTCTGTATATGGATGACACATTAGTTGCAGGAAAAAACATGCATGAAATAAAAGTACTTAAGAAGAAGCTAAGTGATTACTTTGATATGAAGGATTTGGGAACAGCCAAAAAAATCCTTGGCATGACAATATCTAGAGATAGTAAGGAAAGAAAAGCTGACTTAATCTCAGGAAGAGTACATTATGAAGGTCTTGGAGATGTTTAATATGCAGGATGCTAAACTGGTTGGGATTCTTTTGGCAGGCCATTTTAAGTTATCAAAGGAGATGTATCCCAAGATTAGAGTAGGAGAGAAACCTGATGTCCAAAGTAACTGTTGAGGTCGAATCGTAGCACCCCTAAATGTCTACAACACGATGGGTTGAGACTCTCAGTACGATTGCATAATATGGAGCTTTTCCCAAGTGTGGGACCTTGCGAAATTGGAAAAGCTCTCCGGATGAAGGACGGTTCCTATTCCTCTGTTCAGATGCACACGTAGAAAATGCAGAGGGTTTACTAAAAACCTAATCTAACTTTCCAAGGAGACAGTGTAAGAAAATGCATAAAATAAAACCTAAACTAACAGAGGTGATGCACCGAGGAATGAAGAACATATGTCTTGCCAGTAAACACAAATCATTAAAATACAATGCAAGATCATGCACAAATAGCAAGGTTCACAGTGAAAGATCAGGAGGATGTAAATGAACAAAGAGAGGGTTGAGAATCATCCACATTCATACATTAATTTTCTCCAAATATTGATAAAACACACTGTAAAATGCCAAGAGGCAAGGTTGCATTACAATTTCAAATGGGAGGTTTTTTTCTCCACAAGTTTCACCTGCCAAAGAGAAGAAGGGAGGGGCAAAACAAGAATGTCCAACATTTAGAAAGAATCCCCTCCTTACAATTTATAGGAAGAATGAGAGAGAAAAGAGAGAGGAATTCCAAAACTACCCCAACCATCACTAGGTTGCATTTAATTCATCTCATTATGATGGTAGGTGAGAACCCCAACGAACCCAAAAGTGGTGAACTGTATTTTGCATTTTTAAGAATTTTTTTCTCACCCAATTAAATATATCTAGTCGTAGTTGGACAGAGGACCTTGTAAGCTTTCCAAAAAGTCCAACCTTGCATGAATCTGAGCTCCCGGTCAAAAGTTATGGCCGTCTGAATATCTGCGCCAGGGTCTGCTTCTTGTCAGCGCTCAAAATGTTGCGCCTCCTAGAGGTGCGCCATAGGCACATCCGTGTGTGTGTCAACATCCTCTTCCATGTGCCAAGGGTGCATCCTTTACCCTATCAACACTCCGTGTCATGCACCATTTATGTGCGCCAAGGGCGCATCCTTTTCTCTGTCGACATTCCGTGTCGTGCGCCATTTCTATGCGCCAAGGGCGCATCCTTTTCTCTGTTGACACTTCGTATCGTGCGCCATTTCTGTGCGCTAAGGGCGCATCCTTTTCTCTATCGACACTCTGTGTCGTGCACCATTTCTATGCGCCAAGGGGATAAATGTTAGGGATTTTGAGCTTCTTTGATTTCTATAATCTTATGCTTGTCTATATCTACCTGGGGGAAGATATATACAAGCAGTAACTTACTTATCAGTGGTTGACAATTTTATGTATGCCATGGTGTGCACTAGGCTTGATATTTCCCATAGCAGTGGGAGCTGTGAGTAGATTTATGAGTGATCCAGGTAAAAAATCACTAACATGTAGTAAATTGGATCCTTCAGTACTCGAGAGGGACCATGTAGACAATTTTGTGTTATAGTGGATCAGACACCACTTTGCTGTGGTTATTTAGATTCAGATATGGTTGGAGATGTAGAGAAAAAAAGGAGAGTAACGAGTTAATATTTTTAATGTAGGTGGGAAATCAATGAGCTGGATTTCATGAATACAAAAGCTTGTGGCTTTGTTAACCATAGAGGCTGAGTATGTTACTTTCACAGAGAAAATCAAAGAGATTATTTGGTTACAACAATTGTTTGAGGAGTTGGAACATAAGTAGGAGGAACTGAATATGCATAGTGATAGTTAGAGTGCTATACACCTAGCTAAGAAATCTTCTTTCCACTCTCAGATGAAGCATATACATATTAGGTAACCATTTAATTAGGAAAACTTTGGAGGAAGAAAAGTTGAAGCTGGAGAATATTCATACTAGTCAGAATCCTGCAAACATGATGACTAAGGTGGTCACAAGGGAGAAAATGAAGATGTGTTCAAACTTTGTGTTGGTCTTCATGGACAACAATGAAGGGTTGAGAAGCTTCTTAGAGGAAAACTAGTCTCCAAGTGGGAGATTGTTATGTTGTGGAGCCTATTTTCATGTGTGGAAGTGTTGAATACTATACACTATTTTTTTTTTTGGTATTGAAAATTGTGCATGATATTTCGGGAAACATACTCTTCTCATATGAGTATGATTTTGACCCATAGGTTTATGGGAATCTTTTGTCCCTATATTTTGGTACCCACGGTATTGTAAAACTTCTTATGCAGTTTCCTATTTATGTGATTTTGTGCATATGATAGGGTTGATGTTAGATTGTAGAGGTGTGTGAATTTGGGTGTGAATTCAGGAGATTTTGTTGAGCACAACTCCAAACAAATATGGGTATTATATTGAGAGAGAGGTGACTTGTAATAAATTATGAGCAAGTGATTCTTGGTGGATGTATCCCAAATTGGGTGAACCATGTTAAATGTTGTCTCTATATTGTGTTCTTCTATTTTTTGCACTTTTATTTCAGATATGTAATATTTTCTACATATTAGTTTATACTATTGCGATTATGTGTAGGATTCTTCAACATATTTTATCCCTTATTTCCTAACATTACCCTCTATCACAAATTGAATACCCTTTGGTGTCATCAAACTGCACGTTACAGTTGGTCCTCTTACTATGCTTGTGCCTTTCCTTGTTAGAAACACAGTTGACGGGTGCGACATGCTTCTTGGTCTCAATTAGATTCGTAGGTCTCAATCTGTCATCTATATGAAACACTTGTGGCTCAAATTTATTCACAAAAATCAGGTTATTTCTATTGACAGTGTCCCCCCATCTACTCCATGGTCGTTATCTCCTCACACATTAGTTAAAACACCATCTACTTCATCTATCACACCACACTCTATGTTACTCAAAGTGCAATCCACTCATAGTTCACAAACTCACACATTATCTACTCGACCTTACCACTTGGCTTGTCCTACACATAAGTATAAGCCCATTCCTAGGACGGTTACTTCATCTCAACATAGGTTGCCACCTCACTTTATTCCATGAGGATGTCCATTACCTTTGTGCTCAAAATCCCATAGATATCCATCTTCGACACATTTTATTAAGCCACGAAATTCATCATATATTCATTCATTGCATACATATAGAATTCATTCACTTGCAAAATGTCTATTTACTATACAAACACTACTAGAACATGGTCATATGCTTTCACCACAACATGCATCGAATGGAGGACCTTCATCCATCATTGTTATTGGATAGTTCATTCATTCACACATACTTGGGGGCCATAACATTCAAATATCTCCCCCGTTCATCTTAACTTCAATGCATATTTCATTTTCACATATTCATTCATCAATATCTTCACATAGGTGTATTAATCTACACTTTAGCGTTGTCATTACTCGATGAAAAACTTTTGTGATTCGGTTCACACTTGACTGTTGAGGGCATACTACACATGAACCCCACACACCACACAATATATACCACACATTGAAACTCTTCATACATCTTACATCATACACTCTGCATTCCATCTACATCATTTCAACATTTGCATATTATACATCACACATCTTACACATCATACACTCATCTATTATCATCACACATACTACATGTTGTTCTACTTTCTGCACTCACTACCCTGTGATGCAATCTATTTCCTCAGTTCATACTCAACTACCGAGGGTTTACTAATCAAATGGACCTTATCATACTCACATGTTCATCATTTAAATTTATATCACGTGACATTACTAGGTTAGTGATATATGCTATATGCTAAATGGTCACCTATTCCTTCATCTTGTAGTTGTATATACTATAGGATTGATCACCACTCCCTCTATTCATCTGGTAGTGATATAGGATTTAGGATACATCATCACTCATATGCTCATCTTGTCATGATATATGCTTCGGCTATAGGGTCACACACATACTTCATATCTAGGTCACATATCATCATTACATACATACAAATTCATCACAATGCATTAGAAAAAATACACACTATTCGACCATTTCCTAATGATCCACTCTCATTTATGGTTCATTCTTGACTGCTGATGGGGAAAAATAAATTAACCTCACTACATACAACTCCATTCACTCAGGGGGAGCACAAATCTTATCATCCATCTTGGATTCCTTTCCATCCATCCATAGCATATTGCATATCTTGGTTGATTTTACTCTTGCTTGCATTTTCTTGTATATGATCATCTTGTTACACACACTAGATAGGTTTCTTGTATGTCATTATCTCTACCATACACACATGCACATTCACATATTTCTCTAGTTGTGATCATAGATACAAGTCTCTTACATGTAGCATAGATACTCACCTTCTACCACATCTACAATGGTTGTTAAGGGCATCCACATTCATCTCTTCCAAGTTCTATTGTTTCATTTTGTACTTAGCACTTTTTCATTACTTGGTTATACACACTTTTGACATACTGGTTGTCTTTCTAACATGCTAAGGAGTGCTTCATGTGAAGTATTTGTTTGCAGGATTACTTGCTTCCATAACTATCTGTTGTTTTTACTTACTTGTTTTGTTTTCTATTATATGCGGGGGGCCTTTTCCCATTGTTTAGTGTGAAAACCTATTTGTTTGTATGCAGGCACTATGGCCTTATGTGACTTGCGAAATCATGAGTGGTGTCCCATGTTTGTAACCCACCTTAGTGGTATATGATTATCTTATTACGTGTTTACTTACTTTCTAGCTTCTATATTATCTATGTAGCATACACTTGTCTTATACATGCATGCTTGTTCATTCTAACACTTGTTTTCTATCCACTTGGTTGTGCATGCATTGGTTTCTAACAAACACATTCCCTTCCCCCTTCAGGGCACAATTTAAGAAGTTGGTCCTCTTTTAGGGCCACATCCTCCTATATGCGATGTCCCATGCTCCCCAAAGAGGGGGCATAATTTGGGGTTTTACACACTATTCAATGCTCTCTATCGGTACATTTCAGTTCATTTTCCATCCTTGACATTGTGGGTTATACAACGAGTGGGTTCAGACTAGTTTATGAACCACGTACACAACAGATTTTACAAAACATATTGTCCTTAGAATTTTGGGGAACAATTATAGGTTAGAGTATACAATGTATTTCCTCTCTACACCACTTCAGCCAGTGGCGTCGGGTCACCCAAAAAACTAGGTAGTATATATATATCTTCATACAATATTGGGGAATAAGTTACAGGTTGGAGAATAATGCTGCTTTCTCCCTACACTTCCTCGGCTAGTGTGGTGTGAGATCGCCCAAAAAAATCACTTCACAGGATATCCTCTCTACACCCTTTCTCTCAACACGGATCAAGTGCACATGTTCCTTTTACCTTTTTCATACTTCTATCTCAATATTTTCATTACTATATACATGTGTTTTTACATACATATACATGCGTATTTGACTACTTGATCATGTTCTCCTTGTAGGTTCGACCATATGAGAAGCAAAAAGTCAACAATAACAATGACATTTTGTGCAAACACATACCCTATACTAACATGCAGGTACATCACACACATCGACAACTGCACATGTGTTTCTACCCTAGGTTCACTCCCATCACCTTTTACTCTTTTACATCTTTAGTCTCCATGCTCCATCTTTTTTTCACTCCAAAATTTTTCTAGTCCTTCGACATGCTTTCTACATCACTCTACATGGACATCAGGTACACATCTCTATATACTTTATGTTACCAAACATTCTGCTCACCAACATAAAGTGGGGCAAATGTAGACAAAAAATCACACACTTTGAGTATTATTTATTCTTAGTCTCATACTACTATACATATGGTTTTTGAGTGAAGAAAGTACTAATTAACCCATGTCCTTTGGCCATTTTACTTTTCTTTCTATCGTCACTACCAACCTTCAACACATACTTTCCCAGTATATTTTTGTTGTTTGACATCATTCTACCTATGACTGGGGTACCCCAGGTGTCACGGTCCCATTCGAGGAACCTTAAGCCTTTTCTTTATTTACCTCCATCTTTTGGGCACTTTGTAGCCATTTGGGCTTTTCATATTTTTAGTGGTTTCCCTTTTCAGGGTTAATTATGAAATTAGAACAAGAGAACCATATAAATATAACGTTATGATATTATAATGAGGGACCAAACACTAGGCACTACTACCATCACCTAAGGTTATATCCATCAAATACTCCATTTGCATCCATCTAGCTCCATCATAAGGGATAAGGCTAGTTCATCTACATCACACTGCATAGGAGGGAAGTTTATTCTATTCCATCCACCATTTATTAAATTTATACATCTGGTTAAATCTTGTTACTTCACAAAGTTTGAATGACACAAGAGCACCTAGGGCACAAATTTCACACACACACACACAGAACTACATCGGGTCTAAGATGTAGTGCAACACTTAGTTAGTAAGTCCACCATTGTTTCCGCTGAGGAAAGTCCAACCCCTTCATTTGTACTTTTTTTTAATTTTTTGATGCTTGGATTGGGGTTTTATAGGTCTCCTCTTCATCACTGACTACCAAAATCATCTGACACAGTGCAACGATATATACACGACATGCAACGACAACCTTAGAACATCCAACGACCATGTAGTTTTGGTTTCTGGACCTTCTACATAGACTAAGGCACCAAGATCTTAGATTAGGGTGCCCCAGGTGCCCTTATCCTTCCCCAGACACCCTAGTCTTCTTAGAAAACTCAGATTTATCCTTTTACGAGCGCTCAGATGGTCATTCCTGTATTCTATTTATTCAGTCATCTCTGCGACACAGTCTTGAAGCATCATTGAATCAACTAATCTCTTTCTAACTCTCCTTACACATAAGGGTTTTACATTTATAATTTCTTACTTGCTTGGGTCACTTTATTTATTTATTTAGCCATTTATTGTCGTGAAAATGTGTAACAGGGAAATTAATAATTTTCGAGCATGACAAATATACCCTTATGTCGAAATTTTCATGTTCTATCATTCCTAGGCACCCCAGGTCAAATCCATCAGTCTCGTCACCCCCTATTTGATGTAAAATTGTTCCCTTATGTTATTTAGAAAAGTCAATTTAATCCCCTAGGTGATTTTAGAAATTTCTGAAAAGATGCTATCTTCTGGCAGTTTTGGAAAGGGCTATCGTTGGCCTTCCCAGGACTGGATCAACCCCCTAGAGTGGAACAAAAGGGAAAAATTAAACATGGAGGTGGATTTAATACCTTAAAAAATCATGTAAATTATTTTGGAAGGTTTGGGGAAGTTTTGAAAGACTTGGAGCAGTCTGAATAAAAAATAGGGTTCATAAGCCTAGGCAGTACACATGCCTAAAAATAACTAATGAGCTGCAGAAGAAGATTCTAGGAGCTCAATATGGAGATAGGAGTAAAATAAAACATCACTAGAAATAGGATTCCAAGCCCTACATGATGGTGGAATCATACTTTTCACAACACTTTGACGCATCAGATTTGTAGGCAGTTTGTCTCAGGAACATGTGGAGTACTAAATCATAATTCCTATTTTTAAGGGATAAAATGGATGAATCAAGACATGGTATGCACACCATTGGATTAAAAATTCCATTTCAAGTCGATATCATATAAAATGTTTCTAAAAAAATCCATCGGGAGCTCAAGATATCATCATCACAAGTCACCCTCTTGGAGCGTGTTCGGGACTTAGCCAAATTTTGAGAGGACACATGTCAGTTCCGGGAGCCTGGAGGGATTTTATGTCCCTGAAGTCCCTGAGGTCAGGTACATAAACCTTGGAAAAATTTTCCGAGCCCTCATGTGACCTCTTGGACCCTCATGTGACCTTCAGATTTGACAGTTCATCCCCTAAGTGCATTTTTGGAGATCAAATTCCCTGCCGTTGGATTAAGGACATGTATCGTCCTCTTTCTCACCATGGAATTTGATGTCCCTAACTTCCTTGAGGTTATAGAAATCAATTAAAAATAATTTTCCCAACTCCAACTCCAAAATTTTAATTTTTTTAACTGTTTGGTGCTTCTTGTTGCTTCTCACTGCTAGAAGAAAAGTTGTATACAACACCAGTCCACCACTCCACCATTGCCAAAGCTCAAAAAAGCTCCATCACAACACATTATCCTTCAATACATGATGGAACACAGGTCATAGAAGGAATATTGATCAAACCAATAAGAAAGAATGAAGAACACAGGAAAATAAGTCTAAAAACTCCATTGCCATAAAACCAAGAATCGAACATATCTTGCAAACCGTTGCACGGATTGACAAATCATTTGTTGCTGAGTTATTATCTCTTGAAGGCCATTAAAAAATCATATTAAAACCTTTAATTTTCAGAAATTAATTCTCATAGAGAAGAAATTTCACTTCCGGCTCCACGAAGAACAAAGTTCGATTTCCCATCAAACCGGTTGTCGGATTGAAGTAAAATTTCGCGTGAAGCACCAAAAGCAAAAACCTATCGCAATAGAATTTATTTCATCACAAATGGAAACAAAATGAGACTTAAAAATTTCAAGCTCCGTTAATGGCCACCATGACACAATAATGGAAAACATCAGCGAGCTACCTCTCCACTTCTCAGGGTTCCAATGGGTGAAATCACCCGAAAATTGGAGGAAATGATCGTTGAAAAATATAGTTTCGAGTGAACTAGTTTTTGCGCCATGAAGTCCCTATTTTTTTGGATATGGAGGGCTGTGTTTTTATCAGAATTCTTCCCTCTTTGAATAAATTTTCAAATTCCCAAATATCCGGTTGGCGAAATCATCCAAAATTCAGAGGGAAGGGTCTCCAAAAAATCTAGTTTCTCTCAAATTAGTTTTTGCACGATGAAGTTTCTAGTTTCTTGAGATATGAAGGAATTAATTTTTATCAGTATTCTGCCTTGGTAGCTCCATTCCCTAAGCTCGTACAAGACATAAATTTCCATTTTTCATTTCTAAACTTTTTTGAAAGCGAATCATGATGAAAATTGGAGCATGAGTTCGTGACGAAGATTCAAATCCAAAAACATTGTTCCTGTCACAAACAGAGGTCATTTTCATCACTTACTAAAAATAACATATGTTATATTTCCTTGCATGCTATAAATGATGAGTCCCACTGAATTGCAAGTTCTGTCACTCAGGACATTCAGAAAAGGGGTAAAATGAAAAGTAAGACAGAAAACAAATTCTTCCCAAAATAGCAGGTCCCCAAATAACAACTTGCTAAAATAGAAATATCTCAGTAAAAGAAGAGTTTGGAATTTGGTAGATAGTTCAAAGGTGAAACTAGAACAAGAAAGGTGATATGTTTTAGAATAGCAGAGCATAGGCTCATATTCTAAAAATAGAAAGTTTTCATTTTAGAGTGGAAAGTTACATATGACTTCGTTTTCACTCACCTTACTAATTTTTTGGATGCCCTTTTAGATAATGAGATAGTTTCATTAGTTGAAAAGGAGGGAATGAGAACTTCACGGAGGTCCTGGAAGCAATCATCTTGAGAGCGATGTTTTACAGAAGCAAAGTAAGGCATCGTAAGGCACACCATCCAAATTCATCTTCATCACTTAAGGAACTGAGTGATCCAAAGTGAATTGGTCAGAATGATTTCAATGAGTCAAAGGGTTCAATCATCAACCATGTTTTTAAGGAGTGTCATCATGGGAAT
>CM034152.1:653985803-654001525 GCA_019776745.2 Taxus chinensis
GCAGTATTGCTAGAAACACCATTTGTATTATGACAGATCACATGGCCTTGAAGTAATTTGGTAAATAATCCTATTTTACAAGGGTGCATATGAAGATGGGTACTTTTATTTCAATAATTTGATTTCACAATTGTGGTAAAACCAAGGAAAAGTAATTATGGACTAGACCACTTGTCCAGAATACATTTAGGAGAGGAAGTACAAGAAATTGAATAAACCATGTCAGATGCACAATTATATAGGTTATAATGCGTGCCATCAGAATTAGAAGAGATTTTTGTCTTTCTACGGACTGGTATGGCACCAGAAGGAATGAAGGCCTTAGAAAGGAAAAACTTTCTATATGCGCGACACCTTTTATGTTGATCAGCGGTGACCTATACAAGTTAGGCAAAGATGAAGTATTGTTTTGTTGTGTACTGGAGCATGAGTGCACATATATTATGGTATCTCATGGTGGTATTGTAGATGGCCACTATGTGGGAGATGATACTGCGTGTAAGATCCTACTCATTGAATTATGGTGGGAGACCCTGTATAAATATTATAAGGCGTATTACAAGGTGTGTGATCATTGTTAGTGTCTAGGAAAACTAGGGCAAAGAGATGATATGCCTTTAAGACCTATTTATATTGCAGAACTATTTGATAAATGGGATATCAACTTTTTAGGACCTATTTCACATTACATCACACTACATCATTACTTGCACATATTATCTCACAAGGTGGGTAGAAGCAGCACCTATGAAGAATTATACAGCAACTACAATAGCTAGGTTTCTATGGGAAAATGTTCTTACAAGGTATGGATGTCCCTTGAGTCTGACAAGTGATAGGGGCACACATTTTTTGAATGAGAAAATTAGGATCTTATTAGATGAGTTTATGATAGCACATCATAAGAATACACCCTACCATCCTCAGGAAAATGGAACTGTTGAGGCTTTCAACAAGATTTTGAGCCAAACCTTGACAAAAATTTGTGATTTTGGAAGAAAGGATTGGGATGACAAAGCATATGTTGTACTTTGGGCATATAGAACAACGTATAAGAGGTTGAACAAAGCCACACCATTTCATTTAGTTTTTAACACAGAGGTCATTCTTCCTATGGAATTCATGTTACCTTCTTTGCGTATTGTGTGCACTGGAGATATAGTTGATGAGAAATCCTTAGAAGAACGGATTGAAAATATGATCAAACTGGATGAGTGATGAGCAATAGCACGTTGGATTCTAAAGCAAGAAAATGCCAGGAAGAAATCATGGCATGATAGACACACCAGGGATAAGAAGTTTGAGATTGGACAAATGGTGTTTCTTTATGACTCTAAGTTCTTGTGCCATCTAGGTAAACTCAAGGTACATTGGCTGGGGACATATGTTATCACTTGCATCCTTGAAATATGCACTTTATAGTTAGAAGTGCTTGATGGAACATGGCTACTCGGTTACTTTAATGGGAGTAGGTGGAATCCCTACTATAAATAAGTCTTCTTGGTGTTTGTAATAAGGTAGTATTTCCATTTAGATTAGGTTTTCAATTATGTATTTCCTTAATGTATTTCATTCCTCGTCGCTATGCTTTGTCAATTTAGTTTTTTTTCTTGTGTAATAAGCACGTTTGCATGCATGAAGCTAATTACTATTTGAATCCTTTTTATGCACAGAGGACTGCACATACTTTTAGTGTGGGGTGGTTATTGATATCTAGGTACAAGACTATTGGAATTGAAAGGTGAAAGGAATAAGCTTCTATGGGTGTTATTCAAGTCAAAGGATTACTTCTAAAAAGTGAATAGAGATGGAGATTAATGAAGGGATAGTAAAATGTGAGGTAAATGGAGGCGATGGAAACTACCAGTGGAAGGTGCAGTAACAACATACTCAAGTGCAGGGAAGCATGCTGAAGAGAATTATGTGAACAGAGGCTAGGAAGGCGTGCTAGAAGGTTATAGCTAGGGCGTGAAGATGTACCATGCAGAAATAATGGAATTGTTCAATGAATAAGAGGACATTTGGTAGGCCAAGGAGAAATAAATGCATCAAAATTTTGAAAATCTATATAAGGACAGGATGGGAGTTCATTTTTACCATTGTGATTAAGACAATTTGAAAAGAGAAAAGTGTGAAAGAGCCAAGAAATCATGTTGAGGTACAAAGAGTTTGAAACCAGACATGGAGAGAAGGTTTGTGCGAAGGAGAAGCTTGTATCCCCATAGGAGAAGGATTTGAGTGAAGCAGATGCATTACAAACGAGCTAGGGCACGTGATTTTAACTAGGGCAAGGAGATTTGGGATAAGGTTTCAACTTTCTTGATTACAGAGGGAAGAAAAGAGAGATTTTTCAAATTCCACTGAAGAAAGCACCCACATCAAGAGTAAAAGGGAAAAAAAAGGTTGAAGTAGAAGAAGAAATTGCCCCCGAGAGTAATTTCTCAGAAATGGAGTATCGAAAGGGCGTGATTGTGGGACAAGAATGGTATTCCCACATCTGTCAATGTAAAATCAGTGATTACAACCATCATAGATCAAATAATAATAAGGACCTTGATGTGTTATTGAGCACAAAAATGAACAAGTGCACAACAGAGGATATGTCGGTGTATAATGATGCTAGTGAGAAGTTATTAAAACAAATTACAGTCTACTAGTTATATGAGATGCCATACTTTGGAAAGTATGAACCATTGTATCAGTGGCTGATGAGTGGATTCCATGAGGACTTCTTCTACTTCACCAGATGGATGGTAAGAATTACAGTTTCCTTGCTTTTAACAGTAACAGGACTAAGGGCTTTAGGAGCAGATCTAGAGAGTGACTTAACTGATAAGTCTACGATCTTGGAGACAAGGAAAGAGATGGGGTATACCAAATGTCTGTGTAACATAGACATTGAAAAACTAAATAAATACCCAATATTTCAAGTAGTTTCACACTTAGTGACAAAACTGAATGACCAAGAAAGATGGTCACAAGTGAACACAATATGGTTGCACGTTACAAAGAAGATGTCTTAAGGAATGGTCTACAATATTGCATATCACATATAAAATACAATAATTGAAGAAGCATAGACATGTGAAAGAATAAGCTTTGGTGCTATTTTATTGTCTTTGGTGTTCATGGAGATTGGAGTTCTTGATGGGCCAAAAGAGGAGATTTGGGAGTATCCCATAGAACATAAGTCTCTAGCGGAGAGATTTCAAAAATATTTGTACAAAGGATAATTGGGTAGACCATTCAAGTAGAGAGAAAAGATGTGGATGAAAAGCTCCGTGTGGTGTTTGAAGAGGAATGGTGCATACCCAAGGAATTACCTTTGGTGGTGGGTAAGGCAGTACATTTTTTAGTTTACCAGCATTTTTACATCGCGTGATTTACGATGAAGGACAACGCTTGGAGCCCATGGTTCAAATTGTCGTATGCCTTCACAACAATATATTTTCAGGCATTAGTTCATAGGTTTTCAAATGCATGAAGATTAACATTCAATGTAAATAAGTTAGATTGCGACTACCACACACTGAGGAAGACCTATGTATATCTGGGGTAGACTGCCTACATTGAAAGACTCATCTCAGATGTGTTGAGAATAAAGATAGTAAGTTTGGTTGTTGGATACATTGAAGCAACACTTGTATACCTCCTACTCAAGCCTAAGCTTGAGAACAACAAATATGTGCAGAATGAGTTCACGCTCCCAGGACTGCCGAAAGGTAAGTATACAATGGAGAATATTCCAACACCTAATCCCACAGGGACGATAGAAGTAGAGGATGAAGAATATGAGCATGATGATAGTGGTGGTTTGGAACATAGGAGGAATCAACCCTCAGATAAGAAATAATGAGAGCACGTGACTACTCCAACTCATGGGTAGGGAGGAGAAGAGGATCTAGAAGTAGTACAGGGAGAGCACCACTTTAAAAGAGTCTTCAAGTGAATAAGAACTCAAGTTTCTACTCCACAATCAGTGTGTAGATCACCTTGAATCTCTCCATACAGGAGACAAATGAGAAAAGAAGAAGGAAATTAAATCAAGGTGAAGAGGAAGAAGAGTCTGAGGAGAGTGCATCAGGATCTCCTACACCTCCTGAGGATGAGGAAGATCCAAAGGATGAACAAATGAAGGATGGAGAAGAGGGGAAAAGGAAAAGGAAACAACATAAGCAACGCATGAAAATATTCAAGGAATAACAGAAAAATATCTAAATCTTGAAGCTCAAATTCCTAAGGGGCCAAGGTCAAGAAGAACAAGTGGTGAACACAGTGCACCGATCATGGGATATGCTAAGGACACAAGTAAAATCATCCACGCCCATTTTCAGAGCATAGTGACACCCAAGGAGTTGTATGGTTGGGAGTTAATGGATGAGGATATGGCCACAATGCGCACAATAAAGTAGTTGTCTTGGTCAATTTACATGCACATGGACGAGCCAAACTTTGATGCTTGTGAAGTGTCATGTGTTTCAAGAAGGTTGAAGAAAACACCTCAGTCCAGACACATAACAGTAAAACCTATGGTTATGTCCAATGAGCAAGTGACTAATGCATTGGTGAAGGTATCTAAAGAGGTGGAACGTAGAAATATGGAAAAGGTTGTACCCATTAGGGCACTGCGAGAAGAGATCAAGGAAAAGGATACAGAAATAGTACGCCTGACATAGGAAAAAGACTTGGAGCAGAAGAAGAACAATTAGTTTATCAACATGGTAGAGGCTATTGGGGACCATGTACTGAAAGCGTGCCCACATTTGGAGTCAAAGGTACTAGAACAATTCCCCTCAACCATGCATTATGTCAGGACCTTGGTAGACTTGGTACTTGAAGATGAAACCATGCGAATGCCAACACCAAATAATCCTGAGCAAGAGGTAGAAAGGGCAAGGGCTGCAGTGATAAGAAAGATTTTATCTTACGAAGGACTACTACAAGCGTTGTGGGAAGAACTGAAGAAAATAGACCAAGCCTTGAACATCTGTATAGCTCCAGAGGAACTCATCAAGATAAAAACCCTGGAGGAGGACAATGAGGTCCTGAGAGTGATGAAGGACGATACATTACACCATGAAAAATTATTAGCACTTATCAAATAGAAGCGTGAGGCCCTTGCAACAGCACAAGAACCACACAAGGAGCGGCTTTATGAGCTTGATAAACTCATCACATAAAAGATGGATTTACTAGAGGGAAGGATGAGTGCAATGTCCAGCATTTTATTGGTCTTGTAGAATGAGAAAGGAGAGATTACAAAAGATAATCTAGAGTCCATTGTTATGGACATTCGAGAAAAAGGAGAGGAAGCGCTCACTGAGTGGCATACCATGGAGGCCAAAATAAAAGAAGAATATCCCGAATTAATTCCTCAAGTTGAAGTAGATGAATTTGTAGAGTAACATTATTCTTTTATTCATAAATATTCTTTCTTATTCTTTCCATTCACATTCTTTGATTCATTTTGGATACAACCATTGTCGAGGCGGAAATGCAATTAGTGTGGGGTAATGTTGAGCATATAATACTTAACAGAATTCATACAAGAGGTCTGCGTGGGAAAACATGGCATGTTCAAAGGACCGAAAGGATAAGGGAAACACACACATGGAAGATAAGTTAAGATTTTGGGACTCAGCCATTTTCACAATTGAGGATCTATTTTTGGAGATGATGTGTAGAGCACACCAACAAGATGAATACTTGCACACCTTGCCTTGGCTATTTGGGGAGGATCAGCTACAAAGCACTTTGCATGGATGCGGGCTAAGAATATATTTACCACTGTCAGTTAACTAAAGGAATTATATTATTAGCACACTTGCATGTGTGGCTATGGTTGTAAATAGCACATGGATAATAATAGCATGTGATCTATTTTGGGAATGGATAAGTGGTGAAGAGCAAGTCCCCACCCTTATAAAAATGTAGTGAAATGTGTAGTATAAAGTGTGTTTATAAATATGTGAATATGTAAGATCTGGATTACTATGAGGTTACTGTATCAGATCTGTGCGCACATGGATATGGAATGCCATTATTGTAATAAGCTTCTGTGTAATTTTCATGCTTAATATAATGGAGGATATTGACTGAATCTAATTGTTAATTCTTTGTGTAATTGGATCTTGTATGTTCTTGATTTTCATCATGATTATTATTTAAGTTTTTTCTTCCTTAGTTATAGATTTGGCATGCTCTGTAGAATGATGTATCAATTATGGATCTATATGTTTTAAGTCTTCATCATGCTAACATCCTACAACAACAACCCTAAAGAGAGGCCTAGTACCTTTGTGCACTTTGGGTGAGCACGCAGTCTATGTTGAGTGATGTTCTAGCAAGCCTGGAATATTACTGGTAAATTCTAGGTTGCATCAAGATCATACAAGTCAGACTTGACCGGGCCATTATCTCAACTAACTAGATTTTATATCAAAAATTTAATCTCTCCTGTCTCCGCAGAATAGGCTCGGATCATAATCATATCATCCTGAATCTATTAAAGGATGATACACCCACTCATTTCTCATTCAAATTTGAGAAAATGTGGCTAGACCATCTGGACATCATGGAAAAAATCAAGGAGTGGTAGAGCTTAGATGTGGAAGGTACAACACATTTCAAATTTTTCCAAAAGATTTAAAATGTTAAAAAGAAAGTCAAGACCTAGAATAAAATTATGTTTGGTAACATCTTCACTCAGAAAAAATAGATTAGAGAAGAGCTTCCAACTCTGGAAAATAGAGTTGCAGCGGTTGGTATGTCACATGAGGATTTTATATGTGAAAAAAATATTTTATCTTAATTCCATAACATCTATCCTAAAGAAGAAATTTGTTGGAGGAAAAAATCAAGAGCGATCTGGATGAAAGAGGGATATAGAAACACCAAGTTTTTTAACATGACAACTCTCAAGCACATGGCTCACAATAGAATATTAGAAGTTTCCCTTCCTGATGGAATGGTTACTTCTAATCAAAACAGTATTAAGAAATAAGCTTTAAATTTTATATGAATATTTTGAATGATAACTCCTCTTTATCCTTGGAAGTAACAAATTGCATGATTGATTCTATTCCCCATGGTATTTTAGCTCTGAAATATTTTAACACTTTGAGTAAACTAGCCACTTTAGAATAGCTGTAGAAGGTGGTATTTTCCATGGAAGGAGACAAATCACCCAACTCAAATGGATTCTCTACAATGTTTTACCAAAAGTTATAGGATATATGAGTTGAAGATCTTATTTAAGATGCAAATGAATTCTATATGAATGGGATACTTTTGAGAGAAATCAATAATACTTTCATTGTTTTATCCCCTAAGAAGATGGGGGCTAAATATTTCAAACACTTTAGACCTACTAGTATCACAAATTTCCTTTATAAAATTTTCACCAAGATTCTTACTAGTAGAATTCAACCTTTTCTTCCTCACCTTATCTCCAATAAACAGGGGGATTCATGAAGCACATAATTATACAGGATGGTGTTGTGATGGTTCATGAAACCATCCAATCTATGGAGAAGAGAAAAAAAATGAGGTATGGTTTTGAAGCTTGACATGAATAAAGCCTTTGATATAGTACCCTGGTCCTTCCTTAATAAGGTAATGGAAAAGTTTGGGTTTGATACTCGTTTCAGAAATATTATTATTGTTTGCATCTCTACTCCCAAATTCTTAGTGATTATTAATGGCACCCCAGTAGGCTTATTCTCTAGAAATAGTAGTATAAAACAAGGAGACCCCATCTCCCCCCTTCATTTTATCATCATGGCGAAAAACCTCAGTCAATCCATCACTAGAGTTGTCTCCTTGGGATATCTTAATGGATTCTAACCTACTTCCCTTGAGCTCATAGTTTCTCATCAGCAATTTGTGGATGACACTATTTTACTTCTTATGGCTTCTCTTATAGAAGTAAATATGATGAAAACTATTATTAAAACCCATGAGGAGGATTTAGGGAAAAATATAAACTTTGATAAAAGTTCTCTCTAATTTTTCAACACTTCTCCAAAAAGGTAAAAAAATATTGCTCAAATTTTGGGTTATGTAATTAACTCCTTACCCACCATATATCTTAGCCTTCCTCTTAGCACTAACAAAGTTTGTTTGAGCGTTTGGAATGATTTTCTAGAAATGTTTCAAAGTAATATTGCTAGATGGAAGGGAACCATGTTATCTTATGCTGGTAAAAGTCTGCTTATCAAGAGAACACTTCAAAACATGCCTATCTAGATTATTTCCCTATTCTTTATACCCTCTTCTATTATGGAAAGGATTGATAGAATTCAAAATAACTTGTGGATGGGTACGTAGGAGAAAAAGAGATTCCATCTTGTGGCCTGGGATAAATTTTACACCAGAAAAAATGTTGGTGGTTTAGGGATCAAGAATATCAAGACTATGAATGTTTCTCTTGTCTCAAAAATGAGCTAAAGACTCCTAAAGGAAAACCTTCCCTGGACTGATCTTATAAAATCCAAATATTTGAACTAAGGTACAGCCCAAGACTTCCTCAAAGGCTATGCCCTCCCTAGTGGTTCGATTATTTAGCATAATATTGTTAAGACTAGACACAATTTTGAAGAGGGTTGTAAATGGACTCTTGGAAATGGTAAGGACATTAAATTATAAGATGACAAGTGGGATGATTTTTACAATCTTCCTAACATTGGGAACAACTTAAAACAATTGAAAAATATCCATTAGGTAGCACGTCAGTAACTACATATGTACTATTGATGGCAGAATTCAATGGAAAATCTTAAGCTTTGAGATTCCTCAATATAAGGACCTTCTTTTCAATCTGCAAACATCATCAACCACATTCCTATCAGTCAAATTCAAGCTAAAAATGAGTTCATCTAGTCCCACTCCTTTGATGGAGATTATTCAGTGAGATCAGGCTACCAAGTGTTGACTGATAAGGCCCCTAGTGGCTTTGTTAGGATAAAAATATGGTTCAAATAAATCACACATAAGATTAATCAGCTCCTTTGGTAGGTCTTAAACAAGTGCATCCTTATAATTGACAATCTTATCAAAAGGGGCTCCACCATGCAAAATTGGTGCTATCTTTGTAAACAAGATAATTATTTTATTTTTCACCTTCTCTTACATTACCCCATTGTTGTTTCCTTATGGAATCTAATCTTTTCTATATTTGGCATCACGTGGGAGTTCCCGGATGATATTTTGTAGGCCTAGGAATAATGGTAGCCACCTTTCAAACATGGTCTACTTAGGAGGTTCTAAAAAAATTTGTTTCCCCACACCATTTGGAGAATTTGGAACGCTCAAAATTATCTTATTTTCAAGAATGTTAAAAATTCCATAAATAGGCTCCTTAATGAAATCACAGTTTCTACCAAAGGGAAATGTTATCCAAAATTCACCCCGCAAGGTAATTTTGATAAATTGCACAATTTTTCAATGCTTGAGCAAGAAAAAATGGTTCAAGGCCTAAAATCAGGTTTTGAGGGATCCCTTGGCTTTTCTCTAACTTCCCTATCCAAAGAAAAATCCAATGAGTTATGGAAAATTCACAAAAATCTGAAAACATGAAGTCAAGAACCTATTCTAGTACAAATCAGGTCTAGGGGTTGTAGATGGAACCAATGCAGGTTGTACCAGAGTTCTTCGTACCTATTTTGGGCCCGCAATGCTAAAGAGGCAGTGTATTGTGGATAAGTTGGGTTAGCGTGTTTCATACAGCATAGGTTCACTTGGGCCGCAATTTCTCCACAAAGTTGAAGTAACCGATCAACAAAGCAGCCAAGTAAAATGTGGAAAAAGTAGATAAATATATCATGCACAGTTCATGGGACAGCTGGAATAAAAGTACATACGATCCTCGAAAATCTAAAGTACCCGTAACCAAGTGCAATGTAGAAAAGGCGGAAAATTTTGTCTAGGACAGTCGGGCCCAAAAAAGCTGAAATAGCCGATCGAAGCATGGGTCAAGTAAATTGCAGAAAAGTCTGAAAAATGTGTCCCAGGTCACACAAGGACAAACACAACATCCAAACTCTCTGCAATCAAAGAAATGCATATATGTCAGGATTCAACGGCCCACCTAGGCTGGTCAACAGCAGACGCGCGAGGACAAAAGAGCCTGAATCAGGTGACACGGAGAAAGGAGGCATGCACGGTCCAAGAACCGCAGGGGCATGAGTTCCCCACAAATCCAAATTTTTTGTAGTGAACTGGATGCGGGTATGGTGAAAATAATTGGCTTAAATGTCCCATGGGCCTCGCGTGCAAGAAATAGGTGAAATACCAACAATACAAAGGGAAAGTGGAATGCCCAGCCTCCGAACTTGAAATGGTCATAACTTTTTACGCAAAGCTTTGTTTTTCACAAAATTTGACTTTTCAGAAAGGGAACGACATCCTCTACAAAAGAAAAAGAAAATATACATATTCAACTATAATAAATTAAATTATCAGTCCCCTAAAATTCAAGAAATCTCTGGCAAACTCAAAATAACTTCTCACACTCAGAAGGCCACAACTTTTGCATTTCTCAACAAAATCGTGCAATCTTGGTACCATTGGAATCAAGGATCTGAGCCGGATGAAAAGAGAAGGAAATATGGAATTTAATTAAGAACTGATGTCATTTTTTCTAAAAATGTGGCCATGTTCAGAAAAATGATTTTAGTGGTGGTTGGGAGAACATTAAATGAGCATGGGTAGACTATTTTTACTGTTGCAATTCATGGGATAGTATGGGGAGCCTTGTGAAAGAAACATACCATCATTTCACTTCATTTATTACCTTTTACAAGTGGTTAAAAGGTAAATTTCAGGATTTTGATCCTCTTTCTTCCAAATTCTATAAATTGAAGTGTTGGGCCCATTGTAAAAGGGGGAAGATAGTTTTGGTGTAGAAAAACTCTATCAAAATTGATTTTGTGAAGCCAATGTGCTGCAGACCCTTGTAGTGGACTCCTTGCATGGAAATATAGGCCCTTATTCTATAATAGATTGAATTGTGCATATCAATGAAGCAATAGATGCAAGTTTATGGATGTATCTTCCCTTGATGTTTTTTTTGGCCTTCTTCTTGACCTTTCAACGTCATTACAAATATATTGTGTCTATTTGTGCTTTTTCAGGGATTCATTATCATTGTGTGTGTATGAAATATTATTATGAATGTAGTTTCTAGACTGTGGAGAACTATTATCACCTTCTCTAGTGTGTACTTTGCTTCCATCTTTCACACATTGGAAAGTTATTCTCATTCCCTCCTTTTCTGGTGTATCACCACTTTAGTGTAGGCTTTTTTTGCATGCACTCTTTCTCCCTGGTCCCTTAGAAATTTATAATAGGATAAGATACTTTAACTTTCATTAGAGTATATTATGGTAGGTAGTTTAGTAGTAAGAACTAGCTTTCTCTAAAGGTCTATTTCAAGTAGCAAGTACCATAACTTGGAGATAGTACCCATGTTATCCATTCACACCGTGAGCTCAAGTACACACACTTGTTAAAATTGGAGGGTGCAGTGATTCATTGATAACAGGAACATTTTAATATTCAAGGCCCCAAAAATGTTAAATACCCCAATGATGAGGAAAGATTCCTGAAATCTTGGAACATTGAAATCCAACAGGGTCAAATTACTCCTCCTAGCATTGACAGGACTCTTGTTCAATGTATTCCCCCACATTAAGGTTGGTGCAATTTGAACTTCAATGGGGCCTCTAAAAGAAACCCAAGTGCAGCTCGTGGTGGGGGATAATAATAAACCATCAAAGAATCCATATTTCTTCCTACACATGACCAATGAGAATTCAATCAAACCATTATGCAGGGGCCATTGCAACTCTCTGGGGAATCATAACTATCAGGGACCTAAAACTGAGCATTATAATCATTGAGGGAGACTCTCTAAATTTCATTAATAATCTTAATGGTACCCAACCCCCTAGTTAGACCATAAAGGACTTCATATTCTAAGCTAAGGTTTTATGAAAATATTTCTCTAACATAAAAAATAGGACATGTCTATAGAGAAGGAAATGGGGTGGCAGATGCACTTACCAATGAAGGGGTCATTATTA
Organism: Taxus chinensis; assembly: GCA_019776745.2. Lineage (NCBI taxonomy): Eukaryota > Viridiplantae > Streptophyta > Pinopsida > Cupressales > Taxaceae > Taxus > Taxus chinensis. Next base: position 653,997,887 of record CM034152.1, read on the forward strand.
ATAATTTTAAAATCTAGTATGATCTTGAGGAGATTTCTAGTGCTTCCAAATCCATCATTAACAATGAATTCACAATTAATTAACCTTTTAATCATGAAAAGGTGATGGTGTCGGCACGTGTGGAGGGAGGATCATGCATACTTCCATCCTATGTGAATTCATTACTCCAAATGGTTCTCTTTTTATCACTTTTTAGCTCCATTTTCAACATAAGGGTTTTTATTTTAATTTTATAGCTCAAAGGGAGGGGTTTGAAAACTATCCATTTATAATGTGTCACTGATTATGTGGCTAAGTCATCCTATCACTACATTTGGGTTGTCAATGTCTTCATTTTTTTCAATTGCATCATGAGGGGACCGCCTTGTAGCAATGAGCCCATTTACGACCCTTCGTGGAAAAATAATGCAGAGTTGTGGGAAGTGTTCAATATAAATAGTTTCATGGAATTCATGTAGTGCATTAAAGGACATGGTGTCCATATCTCCCTGAATTTTACTGTAAATTGGAAGGACATGGTCATCCACTTCAAAAAAAAAAGAATTTACTATTACTGAATAGATGATCTCCTTCATTATAGGCATGAGCATGGACGAGATTAATTTTTTCAGGAACAAGTTTGATAAATACATTGAGGAGAAGCATTTCCTAGTGGGCGATGAATCTCTACAAATTGGTAATTTGAGAATCCTCTGCTCCTCCATCCCCCCCTTTTTTCAATGAGGTTGATAAGATGGTTATTCATTATATCACTCTTGAAGGTCAATTATCAACCCTACATTTGCATCATCATTTAATTTTAAATCACTTCAGACGTGTTTTCAAAGTTAGTTTCCCTCATTACATTTTGCATTCTCTTGAGAAATCCATTAAAGAGGTTTAAGACCACACAAGGGTACTCCCTTTGCACCAAGGATTGATCTTCCTCCTTCATCACTTCTTTCTGTATGTGGTGATAAATGACCCCTCCCTACTTTGTTTCACCTGTTTCCCTCCTCCTCCTCAGCAACCAAGTATTTGCACCAAAAATCCAAATATGTGTGCCTCCTTGTTTGATACTCCCCTGCTAAGAGAATTATCCATATTTCAAAAGATAAGGATATTGTTCGAGCTAAGAGTCTACTTAAAATTAGTCAAGTCTTTCCAGCCTCTAGCTCTAGTTTTTCCACTCAAATTAAACAGAAGACTGAGGCCCTCAAGGAGATTAAATAAAATGTAGATATCCTCATCAAAGAAGGCCTCAAAACCAACATTTTCCCCTCTATTATCACTAACCTGGAAGAGAAGATGAGTAGTCTTTCTAATCAACTCGGTGATTTGGAGGAAAGGATTCTATAAGTGGAAGACTTGCAATCTAATCAATTGGTTATTCACAGGGTGGTCTTGGATTATATCTGAACTAATGTAAAGTAGGTTTTTGAGGTGTGTAGTATCCATGAATCATCCAGGTAAAATGATAGAATAAAAAAGAAGACTATCACCGAGAGCAGCTAAGACCCAAAAATGCAAACGGTGGTCAAACTCTACATAGCATTAAAGATAACACTCAAAGTTTTCAAAAAATCCTTATCTTAGCTCTGTTTTGGTATTTTATTTTTGTTCTGTTGCTTCTTTTTCACTTTTGTTGTGTTGTTTGGTGTTTTTAGTCGGACTCCTTATTTTCAGTTGGCCCCTTACTTTTTTTCCTGTTAATTTATATCCTAGGATTTTTGGTTGGGGTGTGGGCTCCATGTATCAAAAAACCAATTTTTTGTTATTGTATTATCTGTATATTGATTATTTTTGTACTATAGGGTATGGTCCCTTCAAAACCATTTACCAATAGTAAAAAAACTAGGCTAATGAAAATAGAAACCCTAATGTGCAAGAAGAGTAAGGAAATGACTTAGCTTATTTGGAGGCTGATATGGATTGTGTCGAAAAATAAAATAAATATTATAGAAGATAAAACGAACACGTAAAGTTCCCGAGAAGGACAGATGTGAATTTTTTATCTATATTGGGGTGCCTGGGAGAAGATCAGGGAACCTATGGGCGTCCTAGTCTTATTTCTGGGTGCCCTGGTCTGTGTAGGATTTCTAGAAACCAAACTTGCAGGATTTGATGATGATGTGAAGCCCTCTCTATTTGTAATGTGTAACTCACTTCTCTGTGTCATATTTCTCCAATGATCAATGATGAATAATATACCTTCTATTATGAGTGATGCAAATGAACCAACCTTGTTCCTTTTGATGGAGCTAGATGGATGAAAATGAGCTCTATATGTCTTTTGATAGATGAAACTCTAGGTGGATAATAGTATTGAATAGTGTTTGGTCCCTCATTATGGTCTCGTAACTTTATATTTATATGGTTCTCTTGTTATAATTTTGTGATAACCCTGAAGAGGCCGACCACAAAAAATATAGAAATCTCAAATGGCTAGAAAGTGCCCAAAAGATGGAGATAAAGTGGAGAAAGGATCAAGGCACCCCAATTGAGACCAGGGTGCCCATGGGTTCCTTAATACTAGCCTGGGTGCCCCAGTCAAGGCTAAAATGATAGAAAATCAAAATAACAGACTAGGCATGTATGTGGTGGAGGTTAGGAATGACAACAGAAAGAAAATAAAAATGGCCAAATGATGGGGGTTAATTAGTACTTTCTTCACTCAAAAACCATATGAATAGTAGTATGAGACTGGGACTAAATTATACCCAAACTGTGTGATTTAGTGTCTAAATTTTCCCCCACTTTATGTTGGTGAGAGGAACAGTTGGTAACATAAATTAGATAGATATGTGTACTTGATGTCCATGTAGAGTGATGTAGAAAGCATGCCGAAGGAATTGAAAAAGTGTGGAATGATAAAAATATTATGGAGCATGGAAAATAAAGATGAAAATATGCAAAAAGTGATGAGAGTGAACCTAGGGTAGAAACACATGTGTACTTACCGATGTGTGTGATGTACCTGCATGGTTAGTATGGTGTGTGTGTTTCTGCAAAATGTTGTTTTTGTCGATGTTATTGTTGTTGCTGACTGATTGCTTCTCATACGATCATAATTTTAAGGAGAAGACAATCAAAAATTCAAATATGCATGTATATATGTAATAACACATGTAAAATGAATATGTATGTGTGTGTGTGTGTGTAAAAGCATGTGAATGTAAAATACGAAAAATGAAAAATGGAACATGTGCACCTAATCCATGATGAAAGAGAGATTTTAGAAGGATATCCTGTACTACTAGGGTTTTTTGGTGATCCAATGCCATAGGACGAAGAAGTATAGGGAGGAATTTTGTTATATCCTCCAACCTTTAACTGCTTCCCTGAACATGTGTGAAGAGATATTTGTATTGCTTGGTTTTTTGGGCAATCTGGCACTGTTAGTAGAAGTATAGGGAGTAATTCCATTGTATCCTCCAACCTTTAACTACTCCCTTGAATGCTAAGGACAACCATATGATGTAAAATCCATTGTGTACGGGTTTTGTAGTTTGGTCTAAACCCACTCATTTTATATAACCCATAATTCCAAGGGAAGAAATTGAATTAATTAACCAGGTGTCAGAGTGTTGTGTAGTATGTAAAACCCCAAATTATTCCCCCCTCTTTGGGTGCATGCGATGTCACTAATAGGATACTGCA